>CM050323.1:77791550-78112963 GCA_027475135.1 Bactrocera correcta | reverse complement strand
AAATTTAAATTGTTAATTTTTATTGTTTCACTAGAGGACCCGTCCACGCTTCACTGTGGCTGATACATAGATAATACTACTACTACCATCTTTATGATTTCTATTAGTTGGATAATAACTATTAGTTAATGAGATATAGCATTTTTGTGAAGCAACTTGTGTTAGTTAAAAAAAAAAATGGATCATAAAGCATTTGTGTCAAAAAAGCATTGCTTTTTTTGGGGAAAGTAGGTGCTCGCAAGTTCATAATCCAACAAAAACAACTAATTCTGAGAAGTGTTTAAGTACTCTCTAATCGCACTAAAGCCGAATTTTTGCGTCGGTGATAGAAATATAGCTCCATCATTTCCCACTGGAGTACAATCGACAGTCATTCTAGTGGACTGCACATGAACCAGTTCTCAGGCGTAGAAAAATTAAAAAGGCGGCTGAAAAGGTTGTGACATCAGTCTTTTGGGATGCACGTGGTATAATACATACTCAACGACTGATTACTGAACTATTTATAATCTATTTCACTGCGTATTTGGTTTCAGTTCTTTTCTTCTATTCCAAATGCTTAGCAATTGTGTTATTATTGAGGAAAATATCAATGTTGTTGGAAGTGTTTCTGCTGGCTGTACTGTATTCTCTGGGTTGAAAAACACTCCTTAGCCATTCTCCAAATGAACGCACCGCAGTCGAAAAACGTTCATGAAGTGCAAAAGTAAATACCCTACAAAGCGCTTTATTGCAGTTCACGTATCGACCGTATCGTTCAAGACCAATAACCGCCATATTAGTTCCTTTGGTGACGTACTTACAAACGTATTTCATAGATTACACCAAACTGCAATACTAAACATTGATATGAGTTTTGAATGTGAATTAGACAACAGTGGAGAATATAGCACGTTCCATGTGTTGTCAACTTCGATATTCACTACTCTAAGTTGGGTCGTCTGATGAGCTACGACGATAGAGTGGATATCCGTCATTTCCCGTTTGCGATTCCGAAAGAAAAGCAAGTGGATAGAGTTTCGTGCATTTATTGTTTGACATACAAACCGAAGTGGGATTGTGGTATCCGCAAGGTCCATGAACCATATTGGTTTTCATCACTTCGTTTAATACTGGATCTTTCTCTGCATCAGGAATTTCCGCAGAAATGATTTCATCAATTTGATCTGGTGGAATCACTATCCACCATCCAAAGAAAAACATCGTAGCTGTTGTTGAAAAGTCGTGCTGTGACAACGTGACGATCGCTACCTGATTGACCCCGATCCATAATTCCACAAATACAAATCAAAATATTGAAAAACAAAAGAAAAATGAATTGTATGAAAAAAGTCAATTTTTGGAAATTTCCAATTTTTCGACTTTTTCTTATGTAAGATTTTTTTTTATTTCTGAACCTTTCCAGATCCACAGCGAAGAACTTCCGAAAGTTTCATGAAGATTGCTTTCGCCGTTCTCGTCCCTTTGCAAAATGAAATGTATGTTTTTCAATCTTTCTGAGAGATTTTCTTAACATTTTTTTTCCATAAGAACCTTGAACAGAGTATTAGAAAACTACAAAAAAAAAATCAGCCAAATCGGTTCAGCCATTCCCGGGAGATGCGTTGTCCTGCGTGAAATTATGTGTTTTGAAATGAAAGGAAAGTTGAATTTACGTTGTGTTAAAAATCTTTTTTTGTTTTGATTTTTCTAAATTTTTTCAATGTAACGCAGTTTGATAAACAACATTTTTTGGTTTCTATTCCGGAGCGTAAATGTACAGAGAAGATGGTTTTCCAACTGGCACGCACTCATGTAATCGTAGTTACGATAATTTGGCAAATTTAGCATACTCGTAAACATTCGTGATGAGTTCATATTTCGTTGAAGTAAATTGACAAAAGGCAGGTGGAATTGATGTCAAACCACTGGAACCGAAATTTGCCTATTTCCAATTCTTATCGAATACGATGTAAAATGTCTTCGGCAAGGAAATTTTGTTAGTATTCCAAAATTGTCCCGGATTTGAATGCTGATTTGTCGAAATGACCATCGCGAAAGCTGTGCGAACTTCAGTGGCATGCGAAGTGGCTATCGAATCGTCCATCGTTTTAATTGATTATCATGTTCCAGCAATTGTAATTGCTTGCATGCTTCCCAAAAAATTACACACACTCTACTATTCACAGTGCGCAATGGCTCATATTAAACTGAACCACTTATATTTATCAATAGCAACCGGAGGTATTAGCAATCTTCGTTTTTCGGGTGGACTATGTAAATATGTCTTCAGGAATTAGTTGAGAACACACCTGGGTATCAATCTACTGGTTGGCCTTGCTTTCTGCGTAACTATTTCTTCGACCATGCATTCCATGCATAATATCAAGGCATCTCCGAATATAGCAGTGTTCTCGCAAACGAATCACTGACGCAAGTTGAGAAAACACTCGTCAATGTCAATGTTGTTGGAAGTGTTTCCGTTGGCTGTACTGTTTGGGATGCACGTTTTATAATACATACTCAACGACTGATTACTGAACCATTTATAATCTATTTCACTGCGTATTTGGTTGCAGTTCTTTTCTTCTATTCCAAATGCTTAGCAATTGTGTTATTATTGAGGAAAATATCAATGTTGTTGGAAGTGTTTCCGCTGGCTGTACTGTATTCTCTGGGTTGAAAAACACTCTCTAGCCATTCTCCAAATGAACAGCGAGACGCACAACAGTCGAAAAACTTTCATGAATTGTAAAAGTAAATACCCTACAAAGCGCTTTATTGCAGTTCTCGTATCGACCGTATCGTTCAAGACCAATAACCGCCATATTGGTTCCTTTGGTGACGTACTTACAAACATATTTCATAGATTACACCAAACTGCAATACTAAACATTGATATGAGTTTTGAATGTGAATTAGACAACAGTGGAGAATATAGTACGATCCATATGTTGTCAACTTCGATATGTATGCGATTCCGAAAGAAAAGCAAGTGGATAGAGTTTCGTGCATTTATTGTTAAACATACAAACCGAGGTAGGATTGTGGTGTCCACAAGGTCCATGAACCATGTTGGTTTTCATAACTTCGTTTGATACAGGATCTTTCTCTGCATCAGGAATTTGTGCAGAAATGATTTCATCAATTTTATCTGGTGGAACCACTATACACCAACCAAAGTAGAAACTGTTGTCTGAAAAGTCGTGCTGTGACAACGTGATGATCGCTTGCCTCTTGACCACGATCCATAATTTCACACGTATGTCATCGCATCCTGGGAGTACTCGTTCATGTGCCTTGGCGTTGATGGCAAAAAGAACACCGACCGATATTAGTGAGCCTCTTCGTGGCTTCGTAACAAATTTCAATCTGTAATTGAACACTTCGTTTGAAACACACATACAGTTTTCAATGAATAGTTTTCAAATGTTTTTTTTTAAATAGCCGGAATAAAAGAGCAAGCGAGCGAAATTGAACGATTCAAATAATTTACAAATTAAAATATTGAAAAACAAAACAAAAAAGAATTGTATGAAAAGTCACTTTTTGGAAATTTCCAATTTTTCGACTTTGCCTTATGAAAAGTATATGGTTTTTTTTATATCTAAACCTTTCCAGATCCACAGCGAATAACTTCTGATTTCATGAAGATTGGTTCCGCCGTTCTCGAGCGTTAGCGTTACTAACAAACAAACAATCATTTTTACTTACATACCTATGTAAATATGTATGTATGTACATACATATGTATGTATATACAAAATAAAACGTTTGTATGGGAAAAAAGGGCTGATTTTAGGGTTTACGGCAACTTTCGTAATTTTTTCTTACATAAGAACCTTCTCCTAATAATAAGCCATTCACGCGTGATGCCGTGACAACGAAAACGGTTTCATTTTTGTATATAAGATTAAAAAACTTTACAATACAGGATCCACTTAAATGTCTCGTTACATTTAAGTAAAATTTCCTTGAAAGTTATTTAGTAAAATTAATCCTTCTTTTAGTTCTTCAATGTTTCTTACATGTTCAGTATTTGTAATAATAAAATCATACGGTTTGTTTTCTATCAAATTTTTAATACAATTTTCGTTTTTTAAATCTTCAAATTGGTCTTGTTTGCATATTTTTATATTATTTATTTGTTCACAATCATTTTCTATTCCATAGCAACTTTCATTACATTTCAAAACGTTTTCAAATTTTAATTTCAAAATTGTTCCATTTTTGCTTATTGGGTTTATTAAAATGCAATTACAAATTTCATTCCTTGTTTTTCGTACTTTTATTACATAAATTAGTAAATTTTGTTTCATAGCTATTTGAATATTTGCAAAGTTTAATGATTCTTCTAAAGAATCAAACGGAATGTTTTCTTCAATAAATATGTCATTTATCTTGTGAGCCTCTTCATTCGATATTATGAAACTGTTTATTATGTTTGCTTTGGTAAGATGTATGGCTCTGTTAATGTTTTCAATTTCTTCTTTTATTATATCAATTTTAAATTTATACTTAAGTATTAGTGAGGTTCGAAATTTATTGCTATTTGGTAGTGTTTTTAATATGCTGTTGCTTGCTTTCAATTCTTTCTAAAACGTTTCTATTAATTACGAGCTGTTGATTATTGTTTTCTATGCTTTCTTCAAATTTACTATTGATCGTTACAAGGTCATCATGGTCTGGATTTCCCGCAATCCATTTCCATGCTGATCTTATAAAATTTAATGACCTCTTTACTTTATATTTTGGTGTTATATTGTTCATAATTATTTTAATTTCTTCTGCAATGAATGAGTGCAAGGGATGGGAAGGTGGGATATTTTTTGTGAAGTGGATATTTATGTCATCTAGGATTATGGAGTATTCGGTGAGGTTGATGAAGTGAAGGATCCTGTAAGTTCCAGACTGCACTTTCCAGATGCCATTTTCGATGGTAACAATTTCGGATCGAAAGTAATCGAGTACTTCAACCGAAGCGTAGCAGAGGATGTGAAGAGTTATGGAAATTAGAGATCTAAAAGGAGATATGATTATATTAGTTTCTTATACGATCTTTGCGGACTATTTTGCCTGATTCTGTTTTTACAGTGGGATGTCTGTTTTCCTTAACTATTTCCTCTTTGTACTTTTTGAAAGTTTTGTTCCTAATCTTTTATTCGGTTAAAAAAAATTTTGTTTCCTGTTCTATAGTCAATAGTTTCCTTTCTATATTTGTTATGATATTGCAGGTCCTTTTCCTGTTTCTCTTTTAATTTTTCTAGAACCTTCTTCATAGTTTCTTCTCTGTTAGTGGCATTTGAGGTAGGTCTACCGAAGAATATGTCAACGGATTTTTTTTCTGTAACAGAATGGTTGTATTCGTTTAGAGACCATTCCATTAATTCGTCGAAATTTTTATCAGAGTGTTCCTCTTTTAAGCATCTCATAATTTCTGATATTGTTGAATGAAACCGTTCTATTGGTCCATTCACCTCGCTTTTATAGAGTGATGCAGTGAATATTTTTATATTGAATTCGTTTTTTAACATGAATTTTATTGGTTGAGAATTAAATGCCTTTTCGTTATCGAAAACTATAGCCTTCGGAATTCCAAAATAAAATATTATTTCTCTTCAGGGTTTGGAAAACTTGTCAATAGAAGTCAGTACTTTATGTTTGTCTGTTGAGAAAATGTCTATGTGAATAGTATGACCTGGATATTCTGGTAAGGATGTAGCTCCTAATTTTGCATTGTTTGGGTGGCGATCATATTTATTTTTTACAGACTTTGCATAATTTTGTGGTTTTTTTTAATTTTTTCGACATAGCGGGGAAATAATATTTTTCCAAAATCTGTAGCTTATTTTCTTTTTCGTTTCTGTGAGCACGATTATGTTCCTCGATTGTTATTTTATCTTGGGCCTCGGTCTGAGTAATATCTTCAACTACTATTTGTGTGAAACGAATTTTATAATTTGCGAAATGTAGAGGGTAGATTGATTGGATTTTTAGCATAATGGGCTCTGTGGTTTTTATACCATTGACTACCGATGGATTAAAATATTTCTTTAAAAGCGATTTTAGCGATTCTTCATTGTAGGTTGGTTCAGTTATTAAGTGCCTATGGTACGTAGGGAAAACTATTTCGAATTTGTATGAATTTTTGGAATCTTCTTCTATGAAAATTTGGTTTTTGAAGACGTTAATGGGTATTTCTACTGACGAAATTAAATTTTCGGAAGAGCTGTCAATACTGTGGACAGTCATTGAATTTAAGTTAGCGATTGGTGGTCGTGAGAGTAGGTCTACGACGATGTTTGTGTTGCCTGGTTTATAAATGGTTTCGCGGTTATATTCTTCCAATTGTGCCTTCCATCTTTCCTTTTTTGCATTAGTATTTTTGTTGCTGAGAGCAAAGGTCAATGGTTGGTGATCAGTGTAAATCTTAACCTTTTTTGATCCGTATAGGAAGCATTTCAGAGACTGTAGAGCTCAAATTATTGCCAACATTTCTTTTTCATTGGCGGCAAAAGTTTCCTCTGCTCTGCTTAGAGTTCTTGACAGAAAGGATATTGGCCTACCGTCTTGGGAGAGTACGGCTCCTAGAGTGTCATTTGAAGCATCCGTGGTAAGCTTTTTCGAAATTTGGATAGTGAAGTATAACATCGTCTGACGTCAAGCAATTTTTCAAGTCCTTAAACGCTTCTACTTGTTGTGCTGTTAGATTTAAAAATGTCCTTTTAGACTGATTTTTGGAAATTCTTCCCAGCTCTGCTCTCAGTATTTCAGTCAAAGGTTTTGCAATTTGTGCGTACGCTTTTATAAACCTGCGATAATGTCCGGTCATTCCTAAAAAGGAGCGTAAATCATGGACAGTTTTGGGCCGTGGAAAATTTATTATAGCTTCTATCTTTTTTTTGTGTAGTGCGAATTCCATTTTGGCCAACTATTATACCGAGGAACTCGATTTCCTTTTTGATAAATTCACATTTATCGAACTGTACCTTTAAATGCGCTTTTTCGAGAGTGTCAAATATAATTGCAAGATTTCTAAAATAATCTTCTTTACCTTTGCTAAAGATAATTTTGTCGTCAACATAAACGTAGCACCGAACGCCGATGTGTTTTCGTAGCACATCATCCAAAGTGCGTTGGAAAATGGCAGGCGCATTTCTTAAGCCGAATGGAAGTCGAGTAAATTCAAATTTCCCATTGGCAATTGAAAAGGCGGTCTTCTCAATATCTGATTCGTTGAGAGCAATCTGATGGAATCCACTCTTAAGGTCAATTGTAGAAAAATACTTATTTGATCCTAGATTAGTTAGAATAGTGGGAATATCTGGAATGGGATATTTATCTGCTATGGTATCCTCGTTCAATTTACGATAGTCGAAAACCATACGGAATTTTTTTAATCCTGAGGCGTCTTCTTTCTTCCTACGACACATACCGGAGAATTGTAGGGAGATTTTGATGGTCGAATAATGCCATCTTTAAGTAATTCCTCAATTTGTTTGTCTATTTCCTTTTTTAAAGGCATTGGATAGGGGTAAGTTTTGGAATATATTGGCCTATCGCTTTTAGTCCTAATTTCGGCTTTAACGTTCGTGACATATGTACGTTAATTTTTTATCTGGTTCAGTAAATAATATTGGGCAAGAGTTAAAGAGTTGTTTTAATCTTTCGTTATCTTCGGGACTCAAATGATTTAGCCTTAATGTAGTGTGTGCAATAGAGTTAATTGCTAACTGGTGGATGGGGTATTCGTATTTATTGTATAGTATAAAATAGTTCTCCTTAGAAAAAATTATTGCGTTTAAACTTTTCATTGTATCGTTACCTATTACGGCATCAAAGGTTCTTAACTTGGGCAAAATGTGAAATTTTAAATTACCTATTTCATCAACGAAAACACTGATATTAGCATGATGAGTAATTTTGACGGGTCCACCAACAGAATTTGCAATGAAGGGTTTGTTCGGAATGGGGTCCCTAATATAAGTTGGACTAATATAATTTTTGTTCGATGCGGTATCTAATAAAAATTTGAGTTCATTGGCAGTTTTCATTTTGAAACAATAGTATGGCAATGAGGAGTTTAGTCTAAAAAATTGATGTCACTAAGGGTTGCTTCGATCTCTTCTTGTTCTTCGTTGTATTCGGGTTGGTAGTCCTGCGAAGACTCGTAGTACCCTTCAGGATATTCTAATATTTCATTATCGTATTCTATTGGGTCAGTTTCTGTAACTTCAGTATTGTAGAACCGTTGCATTTTATTAGGAGTCTGTATTATCTGTGATGGTGGTCTCTTACTAGCTTGATTATTATTAGCCTGCGCTAGTTCATTACTAAATGCTTGTGGTTTGTTACTGAATGTTTGCTGCCTATTATAAAATGTTTGATTTTGTTAATTCTGATAATTTATTTGCTTCGTTTGAAGAGAGCGATCAACTTCCATTGGTGTAGGAGGTTTGGGAGGAAGAGGTGGTCTAAAGTTTGGTTGCACTGTGACGTAGTGTCAGTTTTGTCCGTACTGTTGTTACGAATTTGGTCTAAGGGATTGGTTGCGAACATTTGTAAGTTCTGGGTAAAAGGGTCTTACTTGGGGTTTGAATGAGTATGACCTTGGTTGATTGTGGCTAATAGGTTTGGTATTGGTCGGCAAGCGACTGATACTATTTGTATGGTTCGTCCTGTAATTCATGTTGCCTAATTTGAGACACATGTTGAGAGCCTGTGATAAACTGGTTGGTTCCTTTACACTTAACAGACTGGGTAAGGCACCGTTCAGACCTCTTATAAATGTGTCAAGTGCCTTTTCCCTATATGTCGTTGTCATGGCATACAAAGCTTCTTCACCTAACTCCAGGCAATCGATTTTGTCTAGGATAAGCGAGAGATATTGATATACTTGTTGATAAAATTCTTCAACAGTGCTACCCGTTGTGAAAGTGTTGTCATTTGATATTCCAACGTGCTAAATTCTCTCTTGTCTGAGTAATGTAGCATCAGACATTTTTTTATCTTACCCCAATTTAATGGGGTGCGGTAAGACTCAAGGGAGGATGGAGTCATGTGTAGAAGTTCACGCAAGTGAGGAAAGTTCTCTGATCGCCATTCACTTGGGAGTGGCCAGAAACGATTCTTTTACATATGACTCAAGCAGCTCACGACTTCCGGTCTTTGACCAAGTATCCTCTGGGTAGCCTAAGAACATCCGTTTGAAGGCGAGCTAAAGTGAGAAGGCGAAAAATTCCCTACTTAGGGTTGTGCGCTGGGTTTGGGACCTGCCACTTAAAAAAACACCCCCAGTGAATAGTCATAAACAACCTCGGATGAGAGACCCCCCTTTTGATGACGACCATGGCAAACGAATTAAGGACTATGATTTGAGGGCATGCACCTGGAATGTCCGGTCCCTTAATTGGGAAGGTGCCGCTGCCCAGCTGGTAGATGTCCTCGTAAAGATAAAGGCTGACATCACCGCCGTCCAAGAAATGCGATGGACGGGACAAGGACAGAGACGAGTAGGTCCTTGTGACATTTACTACAGTGGCCATATAAAGGAGCGCAAGTTTGGTGTTGGATTTGTGGTGGGAGAGAGACTCCGTCGCCGAGTACTATCATTCACTCCGGAGAATGAACGTCTAGCCACAATCCGCATCAAAGCGAGGTTCTTCAACATATCGCTGATTTGCGCCCACGCCCCGACGGAAGAGAAGGACGATGTGACCAAAGATGCCTTTTATGAGTGCTTGGAGCGCACTTATGAGAGATGCCCCCGCCACGATGTCAAAATCGTGCTTGGCGACTTCAATGCCAGGGTGGGCAAAGAAGGTATCTTCGGCACTACGGTCGGTAAATTCAGCCTCCACGAGGAAACATCCCCGCCGGGGCCCGAAATATGGTTATCTGTAGTACTAGATTCCAGCATAAGAAGATACATCACCTGACTGCCTCCGGATCGAAAAACCACCAACCAGATCGATCATGTTGTGATAGACGGAAGACACGTCTCCAGTGTTTTAGAAGTGCGTGCGCTCCGAGGTCCTAACATCGACTCGGACCACTATATTGTTGCAGCCAAAATTCGCACCCGCCTCTGTGCAGCAAAAAACGCACGCCAACAAACACAAGTATGGTTCGACGTCGAGAAGCTGCAATCACAACAGACAGCCGAACGTTTTTCTACTCGACTTGCACTCCTCCTCACTCGTCAACAACTCGGTATAAGGGAACTGTGGGACGGAATTTCAAACTCCTTACGTTCAGATGCAACCGAAATCATTGGTTTTCGGAAAGTGCAAAAGAACAGCTGGTACGACGAGGAGTGCCGTGTCGCAGCGGAAAGAAAACAGGCTGCCTACCTCGCAACGTTACGATCGACCACAATACGTGTGGGATGGGATAGATACCGAGAGTTGAAGAGGGAAGCGAGACGCATTTGTAGACAGAAAAAGAAAGAGGCCGAAATGCGTGAGTACGAAGAGCTTGATAAGCTGGCCGACAGGGGTAATGCTCGAAAATTCTACGAAAAGATGCGGCGGCTTACAGAAGGTTTCAAGACCGGAGCATACTCTTGTAGAACCCCCAAAGGTGATCTAGCCACCGATGCCCAGAGCATACTTAAATTATGGAGGGAACACTTCTCCAGCCTGCTGAATGGCAGTGAACGCACAACACCAGGAGAAAGCGAACCCGATACCCCAATCGATGACGATGGAGCAGACGTTCCATTGCCGGACCATGAAGAAGTTCGAATAGCAATTGCCCGCCAGAAAAACAACAAAGCGGCAGGGGCCGATGGATTGCCGGCCGAGCTATTCAAACACGGCGGCGAAGAGCTGATAAGGTGCATGCATCAGCTTCTTTGCAAAATATGGTCGGACGAAAGTATGCCCAACGATTGGAATTTAAGTGTGCTATGCCCAATCCACAAAAAAGGAAACCCCACAATCTGCGCCAACTACCGTGGGATTAGCCTCCTCAACATCGCATATAAGGTTCTGTCGAGCGTATTGTGTGAAGGATTAAAGCCCACCGTCAACAAACTGATTGGACCTTATCAGTGTGGCTTTAGACCTGGTAAATCAACAACCGACCAGATACTCACGATGCGCCAAATCTGGGAAAAGACCCGTGAAAGGAGATTCGACACACACCACCTCTTCGTCGATTTCAAAGATGCTTTCGACAGCACGAAAAGGAGCTGCCTTTATGCCGCGATGTCTGAATTTGGTATCCCCGCAAAACTAATACGACTGTGTAAGCTGACGTTGAGCAACACAAAAAGCTCCGTCAGAATCGGGAAGGACCTCTCCGAGCCGTTCGATACCAAACGAGGTTTCAGACAAGGCGATTCCCTATCGTGCGACTTTTTCAACCTGCTTCTGGAGAAAATAGTTCGAGCTGCAGAACTCAACAGAGAAGGTACCATCTTCTATAATTGTGTACAACTGCTGGCGTATGCCGATGATATTGATATCATCGGCCTCAACACCCGCGCCGTTAGTTCTGCTTTCTCCAGACTGGACAAGGAAGCAAAAGAAATGGGTCTGGCAGTGAACGAGAGCAAGACGAAATATCTCCTGTCATCAAACAAACAGTCGTCGCACTCGCGACTTGGCACTCACGTCACTGTTGACAGTCATAACTTTGAAGTTGTAGATAATTTTTCTATCTTGGAACCAGCGTAAACAACACCAACAATGTCAGCCTAAAAATACAACGCAGGATAACTCTTGCCAACAGGTGCTACTTCGGACTGAGTAGGCAATTGAGAAGCAAAGTCCTCTCTCGACAAACAAAAACCAAACTCTATAAGTCGCTCATAATTCCCGTCCTGCTATATGGTGCAGAGGCTTGGACGATGTCAACAACGGATGAGTCGACGTTGCGAGTTTTCGAGAGAAAGGTTCTGCGAAAGATTTATGGTCCTTTGCGCGTTGGCCACGGCGAATATCGCATTCGATGGAACGATGAGCTGTACGAGATATACGACGACATTGACATAGTTCAGCGAATTAAAAGACAGCGGCTACGCTGGCTAGGTCATGTTGTCCGGATGGATGAAAACACTCCAGCTCTGAAAGTATTCGACGCAGTACCCGCCGCAGGAAGCAGAGGAAGAGGAAGACCTCCACTCCGTTGGAAGGACCAAGTGGAGAAGGACCTGGCCTCGCTTGGAATATCCAATTGGCGCCACGTAGCGAAAAGAAGAAACGACTGGCGCGCTGTTGTCGACTCGGCTATAATCGCGTAAGCGGTGTCTACGCCAGTAAAGAAGAAGAAGGTAAGACTTAAGAGCCGTGTCAGCTTCGCCAACTATCTTGTGTCTTATTGCATGCAGTATAGGAAAATATTTTGGGGTGTTCTTATTCTGTCCGTACATTAATAATATTCTATCTACCGATTTCCGCCATGAACTGAATTCTCCGTTTTTACCCGAAAGTTCTCTTAAACATTTTACCACATCTGGAACTCTTTCGGATGCGTCCAAGTTAATGCTAAAATCTACAGGATGTTCAACTTCTTCTTCGGTTTCTGGGTGTAGTATGGTCGAAACTGTTTCCGATATTAACGAAACGAGTTCTCTTTTTTGATTAGGAGTGAAAGTGGAAGGGATGTTAGGAGGGGAAACGTTAGTGCTCGATGAGTGCAGATTTAATCTCGACAATGTCGATGCTATTTGTTCTTCCTGACTCATATTGATTAACTACCTTTCTTTTAATGATGAACCTTTCCTTAATAATTTACTAGAGGACTCGTCCACGCTTCACTGTGGCTGATACATAGATAATACTACTACTACCATCTATATGATTTCTATTGGGTTGACCGAAAAGAAACCGGTGATTTTTTCAAAAAAAGTAAAAAACATTTATTTGAATTTTAGAATGAACTTTAATCAATTATATATTTTCCATTTTGTTGGATGACCTTTCGCCACATTTCTTTTAAATTCATTATTCCACGCTTATAGAAATTCTGGCCTTTAGCTGCAAAAAACTGCAGCAAGTGGGATTTTATGTCCTCGTCCTCTTACCATTCAAAGAGTTTTGCAAATTTGCATATGGTGGATGCATAAAGAGTTCCCAGCCAAGTTCATTCAGTTTTTGGCGACAGACCAAAGATGTGTGAATATGACACCTTTACGATTGACCAATTCTGGTCGCTTCTCCTTGATAACTGTATTCAATTTGTCCAGTTGCTTACAGTAGACATCCGAATTAATCGTTTGGTTCCTTTTAAGCAGCTCAAAATATAACACACCCTTCCAATCCCACCAAACTGAAAGCATAATCTTCTTTTAGTGAACTTCAGCCTTTGGAGTGGTTTGTGGCGCTTTATCATGCTTGCAACATGATCGTTTTCGATTGACGTTATTGTTAAGAATCCATTTTTCATCTCCCGTTATGATTTGTTTCAAAAACGGATAATTTTCATTGCGTTTAAGATGCATATCACAAACGCTTAAGCGATCTGTTAAATGAATTTCTTTGAATTCATGTGGTACCCAAATATCAAGTTTTTTTACCATCTCAAGACGTCGTATATGATCATGTATGGCAAAATATGCATATTTAACTTCTCTCCAATCTCACGCTCAGTTACATGACGATCCGATTCGATTAAATCCTTGATGACGTCATCATCAACTGCACTTTTCCGACCTGAACGTGGCTTGTCTTTGAGTGAAAAATCTCCCAAACGGAATTTGACAAACCCACTTTGACACTGTGTTTCTTAAAAGGCTTTGTCGCCATACACATCACGTAACTTTTTAACAACCTGAGCTGCATTTTTTCCTTTACGGAAATAATAAAATATTAAAATTGCCGCCAAACAAACAAATATAAATAAAATTACGCGCGCTTTTTTTCTAAGGCAAGGTAAAAGTGCCAGCTAATATTTGACAAAAGCAAAAATGCAATAACAGAGTCATAAGTCGTTCACAAAATTGTCAACGCCGTTTATATGCAAAATCACCGGTTTCTTTTCGGTCAACCCAATATTAGTTAGATTATAACTATTAGTTAATGAGATATAGCATTTTTGTAAAGCAACTTGTGTTAGTTTAAAAAAAAAGGGATCATAAAGCATTTCCTGTGTCAATAAAGCATTGCTGTTTTTGGGGAAAGTAGGTGCTCGTAAGTTCATAATCCAACAAAAACAACTAATTCTGAGAAGTGTTTAAGTACTCTCCAATCGCAATAAATCGCACCGGCCGTGGGTCGGTGATAGAAATATAGCTCCATCATTTCCCACTGGAGTCCAATCGACAGTCATTCTAGTGGACTGCACATGAACCGGTTCTCAGGCGTAGAAAAATTTAAAAAGGCGGCTGGAAAGGTTGTGACATCGGTCTTTTGGGATGCACGTGGTATAATACATACTCAACGACTGATTACTGAACCATTTATATCCTATTTCACTGCGTATTTGGTTGCAGTTCTTTTCTTCTATTCCAAATGCTTAGCAATTGTGTTATTATTGAGGAAAATATCAATGTTGTTGGAAGTGTTTCTGCTGGCTGTACTGTATTCTCTGGGTTGAAAAACACTCTTTAGCCATTCTCGAAATGAACGCACAGCAGTCGAAAAACGTTCATGAAGTGCACAAGTAAATACCCTACAAAGCGCTTTATTGCAGTTCACGTATCGACCGTATCGTTCAAGACCAATAACCGCCATATTAGTTTGAGTTTTGAATGTGAACTAGACAATAGTGGAGAATATAGTACGATCCATATGTTGTCAACTTCGATATTCACTACTATAAGTTGTATGGTCGTCTGATGAGCTACGACGATAGAGTGGATATCCGTCATTTCCAGCTTGCGATTCCGAAAGAAAGGCAAGTGGATAGAGTTTCGTGCATTTATTGTTAAACATACAAACCGAAGTGGGATTGTGGTGTCCGCAAGGTCCATGAACCATATTGGTTTTCATCACTTCGTTTGATACAGGATCTTTCTCTGCATCAGGAATTTCCGCAGAGATGATTTCATCAATTTGATCTGGTGAAACCACTATCCGCCAACCAAAGAAGAAACTGTTGTTTGAAAAGTCGTGCTGTGACAACGTGACGATCGCTTGCTGATTGACCACGATCCATAATTCCACAAGTATGTTATCGCATCCTGGGAGTACTCGTTCATGTGCCTTGGCGTTGATGGCAAAAAGAACACCGACCGATATTAGTGAGCCTCTTCGTGGCTTCGTAACAAATTTCAATCTGTAATTGAACACTTCGTTTGAAACACACATAAAATTTTCAATGAATAATTTTCAAATGTATTTTTTTAAATAGCCGGAATCAAAGTGTATTCAACAAAGTGAACTAAGTATTTGACTTACGCTTATTTGACAATAAAATAGTAAACAATTCATGTATTTGTTTATATTAACCCGTGTGTTTTTTTTTTGATCTTGAACAATATGAAGCTACTTGCTTTACATACATATATATGATAAATAAAAAAAAAAAGTTTGTCTTGGACCTAATCAATAGTAAAAACGTAAAATTTCTATTTAACAATATATGAGAGTTTCTTACTTTTTTTCTTGAAGATTGGGAAGTAAGTTTAATGAGGGTACTGCATCAGGGCTTAGTCGTCTTCTTTTAAGGGGAGATTCTTTTATTTCCTCCGCCTTAAAATGTAGCCCACATATTCTCGATGACAAACTGAGTTGTATGCCACATACTTTTTCCCACTTCTTCCGTTGCGATTTGTCAGTTGGAGCACAAAACATTGGTAGATTGCTTCCATGAGTTGTTTTGCATAGGCCACAAGTATTCGGCATTTTATTCAGTTATTTAAAAAAATATTGTTTTTCGTTTTGAAATTTGCTTACTTTTGAATTTCCGAATTTGAATTTTTGAATAAATGTAAGGGTTAAGTCAATGACAACATTCATGTCAAATAAGCGTAAAGAAAAATTAAATGTCATATACTTAGTTCACTTTGTTGAATACACTTTGGCCGGAATAAAAGAGCAAGCGAGCGAAATTGAACTATTCAAATAATTTACAAATCAAAATATTGAAAAACAAAACAAAAAAGAATTGTATGAAAAGTCACTTTTTGGAAATTTCCAATTTTTCGACTTTTCCTTATGAAAAGTACATGGTTTTTTTATATCTAACCCTTTCCAGATCCACAGCGAATAACTTCTGATTTCATGAAGATTGGTTCCGCCGTTCTCAAGCGTTAGCGTTACTAACAAACAAACAACAATTTTTACTTACATATGTACGTATGTAGATATGCATGTGTGTACGTACATCTAATATATAAAAACGAATCGCAAAATGTGTTGGTAAGCGCATAACTCAAAAACGCCTGGACCAATTTTGCTGATGTGTGAATATGACACCTTTACGATTGACCAATTCTGGTCGCTTCTCCTTGATAACTGTATTCAATTTGTCCAGTTGCTTACAGTAGACATCCGAATTAATCGTTTGGTTCCTTTTAAGCAGCTCAAAATATAACACACCCTTCCAATCCCACCAAACTGAAAGCATAATCTTCTTTTAGTGAACTTCAGCCTTTGGAGTGGTTTGTGGCGCTTTATCATGCTTGCAACATGATCGTTTTCGATTGACGTTATTGTTAAGAATCCATTTTTCATCTCCCGTTATGATCTGTTTCAAAAACGGATAATTTTCATTGCGTTTAAGATGCATATCACAAACGCTTAAGCGATCTGTTAAATGAATTTCTTTGAATTCATGTGGTACCCAAATATCAAGTTTTTTACCATCTCAAGACGTCGTATATGATCATGTATGGCAAAATATGCATATTTAACTTCTCTCCAATCCCACGCTCAGTTACATGACGATCCGATTCGATTAAATCCTTGATGACGTCATCATCAACTGCACTTTTCCGACCTGAACGTGGCTTGTCTTTGAGTGAAAAATCTCCCAAACGGAATTTGACAAACCCACTTTGACACTGTGTTTCTTAAAAGGCTTTGTCGCCATACACATCACGTAACTTTTTAACAACCTGAGCTGCATTTTTTCCTTTACGGAAATAATAAAATATTAAAATTGCCGCCAAACAAACAAATATAAATAAAATTACGCGCGCTTTTTTTCTAAGGCAAGGTAAAAGTGCCAGCTAATATTTGACAAAAGCAAAAATGCAATAACAGAGTCATAAGTCGTTCACAAAATTGTTAACGCCGTTTATATGCAAAATCACCGGTTTCTTTTCGGTCAACCCAATATTAGTTAGATTATAACTATTAGTTAATGAGATATAGCATTTTTGTAAAGCAACTTGTGTTAGTTTAAAAAAAAGGGATCATAAAGCATTTCCTGTGTCAATAAAGCATTGCTGTTTTTGGGGAAAGTAGGTGCTCGTAAGTTCATAATCCAACAAAAACAACTAATTCTGAGAAGTGTTTAAGTACTCTCCAATCGCAATAAATCGCACCGGCCGTGGGTCGGTGATAGAAATATAGCTCCATCATTTCCCACTGGAGTCCAATCGACAGTCATTCTAGTGGACTGCACATGAACCGGTTCTCAGGCGTAGAAAAATTTAAAAAGGCGGCTGGAAAGGTTGTGACATCGGTCTTTTGGGATGCACGTGGTATAATACATACTCAACGACTGATTACTGAACCATTTATATCCTATTTCACTGCGTATTTGGTTGCAGTTCTTTTCTTCTATTCCAAATGCTTAGCAATTGTGTTATTATTGAGGAAAATATCAATGTTGTTGGAAGTGTTTCTGCTGGCTGTACTGTATTCTCTGGGTTGAAAAACACTCTTTAGCCATTCTCGAAATGAACGCACAGCAGTCGAAAAACGTTCATGAAGTGCACAAGTAAATACCCTACAAAGCGCTTTATTGCAGTTCACGTATCGACCGTATCGTTCAAGACCAATAACCGCCATATTAGTTTGAGTTTTGAATGTGAACTAGACAATAGTGGAGAATATAGTACGATCCATATGTTGTCAACTTCGATATTCACTACTATAAGTTGTATGGTCGTCTGATGAGCTACGACGATAGAGTGGATATCCGTCATTTCCAGCTTGCGATTCCGAAAGAAAGGCAAGTGGATAGAGTTTCGTGCATTTATTGTTAAACATACAAACCGAAGTGGGATTGTGGTGTCCGCAAGGTCCATGAACCATATTGGTTTTCATCACTTCGTTTGATACAGGATCTTTCTCTGCATCAGGAATTTCCGCAGAAATGATTTCATCAATTTGATCTGGTGAAACCACTATCCGCCAACCAAAGAAGAAACTGTTGTTTGAAAAGTCGTGCTGTGACAACGTGACGATCGCTTGCTGATTGACCACGATCCATAATTCCACAAGTATGTTATCGCATCCTGGGAGTACTCGTTCATGTGCCTTGGCGTTGATGGCAAAAAGAACACCGACCGATATTAGTGAGCCTCTTCGTGGCTTCGTAACAAATTTCAATCTGTAATTGAACACTTCGTTTGAAACACACATAAAATTTTCAATGAATAATTTTCAAATGTATTTTTTTAAATAGCCGGAATCAAAGTGTATTCAACAAAGTGAACTAAGTATTTGACTTACGCTTATTTGACAATAAAATAGTAAACAATTCATGTATTTGTTTATATTAACCCGTGTGTTTTTTTTTTTGATCTTGAACAATATGAAGCTACTTGCTTTACATACATATATATGATAAATAAAAAAAAAAAGTTTGTCTTGGACCTAATCAATAGTAAAAACGTAAAATTTCTATTTAACAATATATGAGAGTTTCTTACTTTTTTTCTTGAAGATTGGGAAGTAAGTTTAATGAGGGTACTGCATCAGGGCTTAGTCGTCTTCTTTTAAGGGGAGATTCTTTTATTTCCTCCGCCTTAAAATGTAGCCCACATATTATCGATGACAAACTGAGTTGTATGCCACATACTTTTTCCCACTCCTTCCGTTGCGATTTGTCAGTTGGAGCACAAAACATTGGTAGATTGCTTCCATGAGTTGTTTTGCATAGGCCACAAGTATTCGGCATTTTATTCAGTTATTTAAAAAAATATTGTTTTTCGTTTTGAAATTTGCTTACTTTTGAATTTCCGAATTTGAATTTTTGAATAAATGTAAGGGTTAAGTCAATGACAACATTCATGTCAAATAAGCGTAAAGAAAAATTAAATGTCATATACTTAGTTCACTTTGTTGAATACACTTTGGCCGGAATAAAAGAGCAAGCGAGCGAAATTGAACTATTCAAATAATTTACAAATCAAAATATTGAAAAACAAAACAAAAAAGAATTGTATGAAAAGTCACTTTTTGGAAATTTCCAATTTTTCGACTTTTCCTTATGAAAAGTACATGGTTTTTTTATATCTAACCCTTTCCAGATCCACAGCGAATAACTTCTGATTTCATGAAGATTGGTTCCGCCGTTCTCAAGCGTTAGCGTTACTAACAAACAAACAACAATTTTTACTTACATATGTACGTATGTAGATATGCATGTGTGTACGTACATCTAATATATAAAAACGAATCGCAAAATGTGTTGGTAAGCGCATAACTCAAAAACGCCTGGACCAATTTTGTTAACTCTTTTTTTAAAATATTCGTTGAGGCTCAAGGATGGTTTTTCTACGCTTCTCATGAGGAAAAGTCGGAAAATTGCACAATTCCAAAAAGTTAATTTTTTCCATACAATTTTTTTTTTTTAATTTTTTTGTTTTTCAATTATTCAAATCGTTCAAATTTGTCGTTTGCTTCAAAAGTGATCAATTGCAGATTGAAATTTGTTACGATGCCACGAAGAGGTCGCGCTAATATGTATTAACATACAATAGCAGCCCAAGGCACATGACCGAGTACTCCCAGGATACGATGACATACGTGCGGTATTATTAAACGCGGTCTATCAGAAAGCGATCGTCACGATGTCACAACAAGACTTTTCAAGCAACAGCTTCGATGGACTGATGGATGGTCCGACTATAAATGCACTCAACAGTATCCACGTGCTTTTCTTTCGGAAACACAAACTAGAAATAATGGATATCCACTCTATCGGCGTCGCTCACCAGACTACAAATGCAGAGCATTCAGCATTCAATTTAGAATAGTGAATATCGAAGTTGACAACACATGGATCGTACTATGTATATTCAACATTATAGTCTAATTCACCAACCAGTAGATTGACATCCAGGTGTGTTCTCAACTGAATTAGGATGAGTTTACACAATCCACCCTAAAAACAACTATTGTTTCTATCTTCGGTTTCTATTGATTAAAGTAAGGTACGGTGTGTACAAGTTTTAGAGAAGTAAGGCAGCAATTACAATTGCTGGAACATGTTAATCACTGGAATGAAAATGAAGTTCGCACACTTTTCGCGAATCATAATCATTTCGACATATCAGCCTTCAAATCCGCGTCAATTATGGGATACGAACAAAAATGACATTGCCGAAGACATTTTACATCGTCTTCACAAAAAATTGGAAATGGGTCAGTCCCGGTTGATACTTCCGGTGTTTCGATATCAATTCCATCCGCCGTTTATTAATGCACGTAAGATGAACTCATCACGAATGTTCGCCAAATTATCGTAACTACGATTCCTTAAGTGCACGCGCAATGTTAGCTACCAAAAACGCCAATGTTGTTGACTTAAACTGGAAGATTCAAAGTTAAATTCCAGGAGACTTGCACTCATACAAATCGATCGATCGTCTTAACAATAAAGACGATGTCGTGAATTATGCAGAGGAATTTCTAAATTCTTTGGAAAGGCTTGGTATGCCACTACATCATTTGCGTCACAAAGTGGATTTTTCGTTTAATATTTCGCAATCTTCATACGCTGAACCCTGTTAATGGAATGGTAATGCTTGATTCTACGAACTCCTTTGAGTTTAACGATTTGCCAATTCAGTTCAAACGTATTCCGTTTCCAGTGAAAATTGCATTTCAGATGACAATCAACAGGACACAAGAATAGTCGCAAAGTGTGTAGCATAAATTTGGAAATGCTACGTTTTTTACACGGCCAGATGTAAGTGGCAAGCTCACGAGTTGGAAAACCATATTTTCTGTACATCGAAAAATAATGAAATGATAAATTTAACTTTCTTTTCATTTCAAAACACATAATTTCACGCAGGACAACGGCTGCGGGGTCAGCTAGTATGTATATCTAAAATAAAACGTTTGTATGGGAAAAAGAAAAGGGCTGATTTTAGGGTTTCCGGCAACTTTCGTAATTTTTTCTTACATAAGAACCTTCTCCTAATAATAACAAATACAACAAAAAAAAATCAGCTAAATCGGTTCAGCCATTCACGCGTGATGCCGTGACAACGAAAACGGTTTCATTTTTATATACATAATATTAGATTAATATTATTTCTAGTATAAAAAAATTTATTTTTAATAAGTTTTTTCTTATATTATCTATTTAGTAACAAATATTTTATTTAGACTAACTTACATTAATCCTAGCCACTGCATTATGTCCTTAGATGGTTGATTGCTGGTTAATAGTAAGTTGATGAATGTTGTTGCACCCTTTTTTTTCTCTTCCTAGGTTGATGAATGTTGTTGCACCTTGTTTTTGTCTTTTTTGCACTTAGCTTTATTTGTTGATTTCGTTATTTGATGATTTTACTGTTTGTAGTTAAACTGTTAATCAGACATTGATGAATGTTGTTGCACTTTTTTTTGTCTCTTTTGCCCTTAGCTTTATTTATTGATTTCGTTATTTGATGATTTTAGCCTTTTAAGTTCGTTTAATTGTAGTATTCTTTAAAAATTTTTTTTTCTTGTTGATTATGTTAATCTTCTGTTTGGCGGGTCCGTACGGACCGTCCTTTTCGTAAACACGTGTTGTGCTCTTACTACGGGGCCAACTACCAGAAAGTTTTTTTTGTTCTTTGTTTTTGTTTTTTTTTTTTAGAAGCCGCGAATATAAATCAGTGAACGATTTTTAACTTTCGCGGTCCCTGCTCGGGCGCCACATAAAATAAAACGATGAGTTTTCTTTGGCAGCACTATGTGCTTACTTTGAACTTTTATTTCAAACTGAAAACTTAATTCTATTGCAAACCACCATCAAGCTTAGCTCGAGCCCTATAAGTGCCTAGTCATCAAATTAGGTTTGCGCGTATTTTGCTCACCTTCCTTGGGAGAACGGATGCACAATCCATTGAGCTAAGATTGCAATAGGAGTCTCAACTGTATGTTGACTCCTAATTGTGCAGACATTGTTGTCAGCGAATTTATATGAATTTATATTGTGTTAACTTATATACTATGCCACTCTTCTTATTCGGAGAAGCGTATTTACGTATTTAACCCTTTTGACGCAACCCGGTCCAAGCTCCAATTAATACGTGCAAGCAATTTCTAATTACCTCCAACTCTTTGTGGTTTTAATGTGGCAAGAGATCAAAGTTTGTTGCTTATGTAATAGTTTAATATTTAATATTAATATAGTAAAATATAATACGGACGCTACCTTCTTACTAACAGCTTATGGGTTTCTGTTATTTTTAGTTTTTCTTTGCATGGTTTTTGTTGATAAAATCGTACTCTTGACGTTATAGGCAACATTTTTAGACTTGGTAATTGGCTTTTCCTTAACGAAACCGCAAAAAATAAAAATCTGATGGCGATGAAAGGCAGAACTTAGTTAAATCGACGGCGAGACGGTGATGAAAAGCCGACAGTCGATAAGATAAACATGTTGGAAGGGAAATGCAAACGCCAAATCGGGGGGAGTAATTAAAGAAAGAAAGAATGAGAGAGAGAGAGCGAAGAACACTGCTAGTGAGAGCGGGTGAGAGCATGTCAGCAAACAGAGTTGTAGAGATGAAGAAAAATAATCATTAATACTGCAAGGGACAATATTTACTTCGAACGAGTTGACGGCTGTCTCCCTGCCTTTGCAATGCTAAATGCTAGAAGCTATGGAAACTTGACCTCATGCTGCTACCACTTGGAAGCTACATCAATGTGGAACTTTCTGCCACTTTTTAGTGACAACTACTTTGAAACTTTCAACGCGTGCAGCTGTTGGCACAACGACGCGCTGATATAGCAGGAAGGAGTTGGAAATACAACGACGTTGGGACACCAGGCTGATTGACAATGTTTTGTCGCGTTTTTTCAACAGCGAAATTGTTGTTTCCTGGGTACTTTGTTGCCATTATTGCAAAATAATGTAACTTTGATTGAGTTAGCCACATTAAAAGTTGTGTGGCAAGTAACAAAAACAAAGCAGCTGTTGTAATGAATGTGAAAGCGCCTAGTTAAAGGGAAGCTTTTACGTGAGTACAACAGGAAAATAATAATAGAGGGCTTAACTAATCTATGGCATATGGAGGAAACAAAACTAATTTTTTTTTAAATAGAGATCATTTGAATACAATTATGTCTTTAAACCATGAGAAACATCTTTCCAAAGCATATCTGTGATTTTGCGGAATCAAGAACAACTCTTGAGAACATGGTAGAACTACTATTGGTTTTGAATCTTACAGTGTTAACAGGATGAAAATACTTGTCCAATACTTTTTAGGTAAACCGTTTGAATAGCTAAAGCTAAGGCTAGATATCCATCTTAGACATGCAGAGGCAGGCTAGCAATTACGGTTCTGATTATCATTTATAATCGAATAAATTTGGAAATTTCTCATGCAGTACCTTTCTGAACGTCGCTTCACCACAATAAATGCAATGCCTTCAACTACAGATCTCATCGAAAGTTATAACCACAACAACCAGCTCAAGCATCGAAATCACCGAAAAGACTGCATTTCTTCAACAATAGTGAGCAACTGTGCAACTAAATGGCAAGCGACCGAACTGGCAGTTGTCAACCAGCGGCCAACTGTCAGCCATCAGCCACCAAACAACCACCGTCAAGCGCCAGCTGCTAGACGCCAGCAACCGAACAGCGAAACCTTAAACTACATGAACGTTACTCTAGACTATCCCTAAGTTTACTAAGAACTCGTGATATTCTTTCTTTGTTTGCCGCTTGCAGCCAGTTGCATGTGTTCGTCAATAATTTGCACGCGACTCAAGTGTCCCTTCGGGGATATTAACATTTGTTGATGCGCTTAAATATTGGTGCCGTAACCAGTGAGGGTGTAGGTAAAATGGACAACAGGTGAATGGTTTGAGAAATGTAAGGTCAGGTAAAGGACGTTTTAATGTTAAGAATTTTGTGATAGTGAAGGAAGTACGCATTAGAAAGACTTAGCTAGAATTTCGGCGGAGATTGAGGTTTAGTTTTTTATGTTACTTAAAGTTAACGCATGAATAGAGGGTCGTATATTTTACGGAATACATTCTTAGTTGAGCTTATGTGTTTTTGATATAAAGCTTATAAACTAGAAGAAATTGGATTAATTAATTCGCTAGTTTCCATTCTGCCTTGACTTTTAATTAGTCCTTCGCCGTTATACATCGTGAGCAGTAATAGCTCTACCTAAGCGGTCCGCTCTGAACAAGTACACAGTATCTGGAGTTACGACATCGACTCGTTGGATTTGGCTATTATTAGTTACAACTTCCTAATCGGTTAAAAAAAAAGATTGTTAATTTAGAATACTGCCGCAATGGTCGGAACTTTTGTTTCACAAAATGACGACTGCCTGAAAAAAAGGGCACAATAATAATACAAATCTAAGCTTTTAAGCTACAAGGTGTGCAAATATTGTACAAAGCAAGCGCAATAAATTAAAATAAGGAAATAATTTTTGCAATTTGACTGACATATATTTCATTTTTAATTTGTCTACCCTGAACATTGTACATTAAATTAGCTACAAAGTTTGCAACACCCAGACCCTATTGAGTATTTATATGAATGATCAGCGTGACGAGCTGAGTCCGTGAACAAAATATAGTAAGACTTTTTAATTAAATTTTGCGCAAAATCCTATTTGTCGAAAAATATTTTGCTGTGTTGCTAAGACCGGACGTGATATCTGAGCCAAATGTTACATCAAAATATGTAATAATTAGCGTTCAGTATATGCCTGTCTTTATGAAGTGCAAAATGTATTTTCGGCGATATTAACGATGAATTAAATTATTCAACAAAGAAGTTACATTAAAATTAGAGTGCAGAATCAAATTTTAGGTGCCGAAACGTTCAGGATGTTGGAAAAAGGCTTCGGTGATAAATTTTTGTTGCGAGCAAGTGTTTTTGATTGGACGCACCGTCGCATACTGCATTTAATCTTCGTGAGTTTTTCATCAAATTGTTAACAAATATCATGCCGCAATCTCCATATTCGCCTGATTTACCTCCGTGCGACTTGTGGCTATTTAAAAAATTCAAACGACCGCTCCGTAGAAACCGTTTTGAGTCAATTGAATACATTAAACGTTATTAGCTACGCGAATTGAAAGCTATTCCGGAAATTCACTTTAACATCTGTTTCGAAAATTGGAAAAAACGTTGTCATAAGTGTATTGGGGACAAGGAGAATTACTTTGAGGGGGTTCATAGTAGTTCCTTATTTTTGGATATATCGGCCAATCAAAATTAAGTTCTCGCATGAAAGTCTTTTTATCACACAAAGAATAACACAAAATTTCGCATAAATTATAATAAAAATCATAAATACAATATCAAAAGGAATTTTCAGTTCGAACTACTGTTGCATATATGTAGCTGCCATACAAACTGAAAAATCAAAATTAAGTTCTTGTATATAAAGAAAGTTATCCAATATTGGCTGGGACAACGCTATAATAGTAGAAGAAATCTTTCGGATTAGGCTACTATGTATATGATATACAAAGTAGCCATATAAATTGAATGATCAAAATTAAACTCAAATTTGGAAACCTCTTAATTTGTTATGGACATTGAGAATTAAAAAGTTATATAAAATATTTGCTGGTCGGGTTGCCAGCTTTTTAAAATGCCTCATTATTTTAATTTGTGTAATTATTTAATAGTTTGATTAATTTTGATTCAAGATTTTTTAATTTTTTGGCAAAATTTCGTAATATAGTCTGTTTCTTAATATACTGACTAGTTCAGTTATCCTCAGCCGAGACAATGCTGGCAGCCACGTCCATTGCCCAATTCATATCCACGTGGAAGATGTATTTACAAATGCTTCTTGAGTGATTTACAAAAACTCTGCTTGCTGCTGTTTGTATTTGGCAATAAACTTCTTTAAGTATTGCTTTCAGTAACTCATTTTTAAAAAGTTTTGGCCGCAAACCATTTTCGGCAAGTACGCGGTCAGCGAGTGCTTTCATTAAAATACAATGACTTTCGGCTAAAGGTTGCTCCATATTAAAATAAATAAAATTCTTCAGTTTTCTTTCAACATCATATAAAAAAATACAAATTAAAAAAAAATATAAAGCAAGACTATTTTTTAGCTCATGGTTTCAAAAACTCGATTTATTTCGAATAAATACATACATCAATATGCATCACGATCCAAATATCACCAAAATTGTGCTAGTGACAGGGCCCATACACTCCATACATTTTTAGCTTATTACTCACAGATTTCTTTCTTTTATTATATGTATGTAACTCATACGCCACGTTTTACTTGAGTCCTTACAGCATACAAAAATATCACTCATACGCCACGTAGATGCATATTTCACGCTACCAGCAATATCAATCATACGCACCATACCACATTTTAACACTATCGCTAATATCACTTATACGCCATGTCGCCTATAGCAGTAATTCGAACGGCTTTCATGCAATGGCATTGCAGACACGAGTAAAGTAACGTTCCTCTCGACAGTCACACATCCCACTTTGAACATACATCTCTAAGCAGGCAATTGGAAACTTCATAAAAGGATTATATTACAAATAAAGGTAAAAAAAGACGAGAATTGAAGCAGTAAAGTGCTTGACATACACTTACTATTGTTGTGCATGTAGTTGTTGTTCATATGGTTCGAGTGTCTTGTGCTTCTGTATTTGCAAGGGGTCAGAAGTCCATTTTAAGTAGCGCATTAATCGTTTATAATTTTGAATGCGTCTTCAGCTTCAACTTTTGTTGTTGGTCGCTGCATCAGCTCACATCACCCACTATATTGTGGTCGCTTGGATTTTAATGATACAATGACTCGACAACATTATTAAGCCGAAGGCAGCGGTGCCATCAAAGCAATTGTTCTTGTTATTCTTGTTGTTTGCTGTAATAACACCAGCGGCTTCATTAGCAATTTTCGAGTCCCACCTTTCCACTGGGTTAACGTACTAAGTGTAAAAGTGTCAGTTAGTCCTTTACAACAAAAGGGATATGTTGTAATAAAGTAAACAAAATCAAGTGGAATTACGGCCAACTAAATGGATAACGTTCTCATATATGATATGTTTAGTTTTTACTATTACTTAGAGACAATGAAAAAGGACTGTCGCTTGTACATATATTGCGTAGAACTTGTTGATAAGGCATTGCGAAACAAACAAGAGTATACTCTTTCAAACGTTTTTCAGCAGCAAGACGTTGATTGATGTTTGTGTTCAGAATAAGGATTGGATCAAGGGAGCAGAGTTGGTGGCACAATTACACTTGTAAGAACCAAGTCAAGATTTCGACAATGATTCCACTGAATCCAAAACAAGAAAAAACTTTTTTTTGCAAATAAAAAAAAAAGCATATCAAAACGAAGTCTTGATTTCGATCAATCAGTTTGTGTGAAAATTATATACTAGGTGTAGGAGTCTGATCTGAACAAGTTTCCGGATTTTTCACTGTTGCCTTAAATAAAAACCTCTGCCATTTTTTCTGAAGATATTTTCTGTGACAGTCATTGGTAATGGTAGATAACAGACTAGGTCCTCAGAACCAATTAAAGTTGGATGCGTTGGCAATCAGGTTCCAAAATTTACTTTGGTGGTCCACATTCATCATGGACTAAGACCTAAGATTCAATACAATAAAAATTCAACTATATTGGTCTATTGGTTAAGTGGTAGGGTTGATCTTCGCACAAACGTGATATCATACTTGAACAGCTGTGAGCGCATATCCTATTTAATACTACAAGAAATGAGTCAAAAGCTCTTCGCAGATTCTTCAGCTTATCACAATTTTGTAAACGCGGCTAATGACAATTCTAGCTACTTCCCTAGGTTCAAAAATGTATTTTTTCTAAGATAATTAAATCGTATTATGACAAAAGCTTGGCAGTAGAGGAGAACGTATCAAGATGAAGGAAGAAAAGTCCACCTTATCTTACTTCATACAATGGCCAATTCGCTAAAGGTAAGTAGTTCTGAGCATCAAACTCTGAGTCGGAAGTATTATACAAACGCACAAGTTCTGGTTATTGCGCTTGCCAATTTGATGGGTAGTCCATAGATCCAATTCCGGAGTGTGAACCCGGAGTTCCGACCAGTGCTCATTCTGATGAAATTCGTAAAAGAGTTTAATGTGGCTATGAGTTATGGACACGATTGAACGTAGTAATGTATCGGTGAAACGAACTACAAACTGGAGTGTATACAATTTTAATAGAAAGAAAGGTGAAAACTCGGTTAAAAATCAGGGATGTCAATTAAAGTTCTGAACGAAAGAGTAATGCAATAAATTCCACAGAGACATAGAGACATATATTAATATTAATGATTGTAAAACGCCCGAATATAAAACTATTATAGTAGAAGGTATTGCTTCGAATTTAAAAGTGTGAGAAAACAAAAGGCTTGTCTGATGTAATACCTCACGATCGCCGGTTCACAGATTCTTTGTTCTAAACTAAGGGACAAAAATTTATTTTCCTTTAAAGGGACCTTATAAGCCGAATTATATACGTCTTTGCTGTATGTTGTCGCAATTTTAAGATGGTTAGTTTGGTATGTGTTCGTAGGGGCGACTTAGACTAATTTAGCAAGCCACAGTGGCAACTGCCACTCCGGGAGATAGATATAGATATATCCCCAAAATGGCTATAGCCTTAAATATGGCAGTAACAACAGTAAATCGGTTTCAAGACTTAGAAAATGTATATGGCATATGGAATGGGTGTGAAGATTTAAATGAGAGTTATGTGAATAGCGATAAAGTTGATACAGAAGATTCTGGTAGAAGCTGACTGAATAGAGACTGTATTCTATAAAGATTACCCAAAGTATCAGAGATATACTATTTTCTTCCGTCTTCAAGGAAGACACGAAGAGCTCAACCCATTCAGTCGAAATATATTACCTATTGAAAGCAACACTCTAAGCTATTAAATATCTAATTCAAATGAACCAAATGATCTTCATTATTATTTCCATTTCTCAACTCACCGCCTCCCGCGAGATATCTTCTTCTTAATTGGCGTTGGCACCGCTTACGCGATTATAGCCGAGTCAACAACAGCGCGCCAGTCGTTTCTTCTTTTCGCTAAGTGGCGCCAATTGGATATCTCAAGCGAAGCCATGTCCTTCTCCACGGAGTGGATGTGTCCCTCTTCCTCTGCTTCCCGCGGCGGGTACAGCGTCGAATACTTTCAGAGCTGTAGTGTTTTCGTCCATCCGGGCAACATGACCTTAGCTGGCGTAGCCGCTGTCTTTTAATTCGCTGAACTATGTCACTGTCGTCGTTCCATCGAATGCGATATTCACCGTGGCCAATGCGCAAAGGACCGTAAATCTTTCGCAGAACCTTTCTCTAAAAACTTTTAAACGGGGGAACCGGGAATTAGGGTTAAGATGCTGGTAGGAACGATTAAGGATTATATAAAGAAGATTCACACAAAATTTCTTTGCCTTTGTTCGTCGAGAGAAGACTTTACTTTTCAATTGCCTACTCAGTCCAAAGTAGCACCTTTGTGCAAGAGTAATCCTGCGTTGGATTTCCAGGCTGACATTGTTGGTGGTCTTAATATTGATTCCTAAATAGACGAAATTATCAAACAACTTCAAATTTATGACTGTCGACAGTGACGTGAGAGCCAGGTCGCGAGTGCGACGACTGTTTGTTTGATGACAGGAGATATTTCGTCTTGCCCTCGTTCACTGCCAGACCCATTTGCTTTGCTTCCTTGTCCAATCTGGAGAGAGCAGAACTAACGGCGCGGGTGTTGAGGCCGATGATATCAATATCATCGGCATACGCCAGCAGTTGCACACTCTTATAGAAGATGGTACCTTCTCTTTTTAGTTCTGCAGCTCGAACTATTTTCTCCAGAAGCAGGTTGAAAAAGTCGCACGAAAAGGGAATCGTCTTGTCTGAAACCTCGTTTGGTATCGAACGGCTCGGTGAGGTCCTTCCCGATCCTGATGGAGCTTTGGGTGCTGCTCCACGTCAGTTTACACAGTCGTCTTAGTTTTGCGGGTATACCAAATTCAGACATCACGGCATAGAAGCAGTTCCTTTTTGTGCTGTGGAAAGCAGCTTTGAAATTGACGAAGAGGTGGTGTGTGTCGATTTTCCTTTCACACTGTCTTTTCCAAGATTTGGCGAATGGTGAATATCTGGTCGGTTGATGATTTGCCAGGTCTAAAGCTACACTGATAAGGTCCAATCAGTTTGTTGACGGTGGGCTTAAATCTTTCACACAATACGCTCGATAGAACCTTGTAAGCGATGTTGAAGAGGCTAATCCCACGGTAGTTGGCGCAGATTGTGGGGTCTCCTTTTTTATGGATTGGGCATAGCCCACTTGAATTCCAATCGTTGGGCTGCTTTCGTTCGACCAATTTTACAAGAAGTTTGATGCAGCTCTTATCAGTTCTCCATTTCATAGCTCGGCCGGAATCCGTCGGCTACCGCCGCTTTATTGTTCTTCAGGCGGGTAATTGCTATCGAACTTCCCCATGGTGGACCTTATTCGCCTTCTTCTGGCGTTGCACGTTCACTGCCATTCAGTAGGTTGGTGGCTGTTCCCTCCATAATTTAAGCATGTTTAAGTTGAATTTTTAAGCCGCCGCATTTTCGTAGAATTTTCGAGAATTACCCCTGTCGGCCAGCTTATCAAGCTCTTCATACTCACGTATTTCGCCTCTTTCTTTTCTTTCTGCAAATGCGTCTCGCTTCCCTCTTCAACTCTCGGTATCTATCCCATCCCGACGTGTCGCGGTCGATCGCAACGTTGCGAGGTAGGCAGCCTGTTTTCTCTCCGCTGCGACACGGCAATCCTCGTCGTACCAGCTGTTCTTTTGCACTATCCGAAAACCAATGGTTTCATTGCAGCTGTAGGTAAGGACACAGTTCCCTTATACCGAGTTGCTGCCGAGTGCTCTCAGAGAGCAGGATTGAAGCCGAGTAGAAAATCGTTCTGCTGTCTGTTGTGATTGCAGCTTCTCGACGTTGAACCATCCTTGTGTTTGTTGACGTGCGTTTTTTGCGCTGCACAGAAGCGGGTGCGAATCTTGGCTCAACAAGATAGTGGTCCGAGTCGATGGTAGGACCTCGGAGCGTACGCACGTCTAGAACACTGGAGACGTGTCTTCCATCCATCACAGCATGATCGATCTGGTTGGTGGCTTTTCGATCCGGAGACAGCCATGTAGCTTGATGTATTTGCTTGTGCTGGAATCTAGTACTACAGATAACCATATTTCGGGCCCCGACGAAGTCGATTAGCCTCAACCCGTTAGGGAGATGATTTTCCCCGTGGAGGCTGAATTTTCCGACCGTCGTACAAAAGACACCGTTTTTTGCCCACCCTGGCATTAAAGTCGCCAAGCACAATTTTGACATCGTGGCGGGGGCAGCGCTCATAAGGGGCGCTCCAAGCACTCATAAAAGGCATCTTTGGTCACATTTTTCCCGGGGGGGCCAAATCAGCGATATGTTGAAGAACCTCGCTTTGATGCGGATTTGGCTAGACGTTCATTCTCCAGGGTGAATGATACTACTCGGCCACGGAGTCTCTCCCCCACCACGAATCCAACACCAAACTTGCGCTCCTTTATATGGCCACTGCAGTAAATGCCACAAGAACCTCTTTTTTCTTGTCCTTGTCCCGTCCATTTACATTTCTTGGACGGCGGTGATGTCAGCCTTTATTTTCACGAGGACATCAACCAGCTGGGCAGCGGCACCTTCCCAATTAAGGGACCGGACATTCCAGGTGCATGCCCTCAAATTTATAGTCCTTATTTCGTTTGCCATGGTCGTCATCAAAAGGGGGGCTCTCATCCGGGGGCTGTTTATGATTTTTCATTTTGGGGGTTTTTTTTACGTGGCGGGTCCCAAACCCAGCACACAACCCTAAAAAGGGAATGTTTCGCCTTCTCACTTTAGCTCGCCTTCAAAGGGATGATTTTTAGGCTACCCAGAGAATACTTGGTCAAAAACCGGAAGGGGTGAGCTGCTTTTTTGTCACATGTAAAAGAATCGTTTCAGGCCACTCCCAAGTGAATAGCGATCAGAGAACTTTCCTCACTTGCGTGAACTTCTACACATGACTCCATCCTCCATTAAATAAATTATTTATGAAGTCAACGACCCAGACGGACGAAAGAACAAACAAGTGAGTTTAACAAAATGTAAGCAAGCATAAGCAACGAGGTCGACTAAAAACAGATGACAAATCGTGGTAATCACAAAATGTAGATACAAGAGAGTAGACGGAATACTACACTAGCAGACAAATATCAGTTCCCAAACAAACACCAATAACAAAATGTAGTTATTCTAATAAAATAAAATAAATGTATAAATAATGTACAATTATAGCAGTTATCAACGATGCGAATAAACTGAATATTTATTTTTAAATAAGTGGCAATGCTGTAATTTGGTATTAGTTTTGCTGAATAATTATGAAAAAATTTGTAAAAAAATATATGGCAACACTATTTTAAAATAGTTTCATAAAATCAAACTATAATCTATTGCTTCCACTTTAATATTTAATTAGTTGATTAGTTAAAAAATATTTACTTGTTAAAAATACGTTGGCAACCCTAAAAATTCAATAACGGAATTTTTCTAACTATTTAACATAATTGTGACCTTTATAGCAGTTAACGGCGATGCTATTTAAGAAAATATTTATTTCGAAATACGTGGCAACGCTGTTGATATAGTAAGTAAGTTTTTAAAAAAAAAGTAGGTGCGTGTACTCGAAAAGTGATTTAGTGTTGAGTTGATGAAAAAGTATGTAAGGCAGATTAGTTAAAAGCTACGTCGAGGTTGGGAATCTTGTTTCGCGATTATATTTGGAGGCTGTAAAGATGGAATTGGTTTTAAAGAGGGACGATATGAAAGAAAGACAAGAAAATCCCTGGAAAGAAAAGAAGGATTCATGTCTCGGTTAACAAGCCCACTCTCTGAAACCTGGTGACTGAAGATTGCTTTTGACCGTAAGTGAAACCCCTGCCACACTGAAATTATGTGAAACAGCCGCTGACTCTGTGTATGAAATGCAAATCAGCGACCAAAAATATCCACATAAACTTTTTGTCAACAATTTCGCACCGTTTGCTTAAACATGGTTTTCTTACTAGTCTCTTTGTGGTTTTTTTTACTACTACTTCTTCACCACAATCACTAATTTGTTTATTATTTGCGCTTCGGGGCTTTAGTCAACGATGCAGATTAGTCGGTTAGTTACGACGAACGGCGAGAAATTATTTGCTGACATCGCGAAAAGCATGCCACTAACAGTTCGGTGAGCAGCTCGCGAGGAGTCAATTGTGAGGCATCAAATCTGGTAAAATATTGCGTGTCTAAATTAATGCAACGTCGCAGAAAATATTTATAAAGAGAAGTGAAGAATATATGTCAAGCTTATTACATTTGCACCCAAGGGACTTATTTTCATAAATTCTACTCTCGTAATTATATTTGTCCGCGCTGAAGGTTGCGGTGTGAGCTTTTGTTTCCGCGTTCGCTGTAGTGGACGGCTAATTATTTGCGGTTTGCTAGTATAAATTCTAACTTTTACAGTGGTGCGTTGGATATTTCTTTGAATATACATATTTACTTTTGAATGCAGATGGTTCTCTGGATCTTTCAAAAAGTAATTTCCTTTGCGAGTCTGTTCTTCATAGAAAATTTAAAGCAGCCTGATAGTTGAATGATGACACAAAGATGCTTTAGCTGATAAGCTATTCGGGATGTCAGGTTCGAAATTCGATTTCTACACATTCTCCGAAAAACACTCTCTTCGCGAAGATTTGTTCGTCTCGTTCAGAGCAATCTTCTTATTGCGAAACTTCAAACTTCCTGGCAGAAAAAAAGGAACATGTACAAAATGGCCGGCTTTTGGCAGATTTTTAGATGTGGTTCTTTCCTGATTTTATGGTAAGGTTGGTCTACTATCCTGATTACATATATGGACAAATCGACTTTAAAATTTTACTCTACATTGTTCACCCTTCTGGCTTCATAGCATAATTTCTTAAAACGCTATGCAAAACATTTAGGAGCAAGGTTTAACTGTTTTGAGAGGACTTTTGTCAAGCTCTTGATATTGCCCTTCAAATTACGATCCTCAATAAGTAAATAAGTGTAAGTGAAGATTTTGCTGGTTAGTAAGCAAGCACGGAGGAAAAAGTCAAAATATTTTTAATTTGATAAAATGCGAATTTGATAAAGGGTTGAATCAACGCACTACGCAGCAATACTATTTAAATTCCAATAGTATTGCTTCTTCTCCCTGCTTTGTAGCCATGCTGTTGCTACAGGGTTTGGGTGCGGCTGCCGCTGGTGTTTTTGCCTGCCTGTAGGTGGATCCTGGGTACCTATCGCGTGCTACCTTCCAGAAATATCTGTACCTTCAACCATAGGACGATCAGATGGGGTATCTGATTGCTGTATTATTGATGAGTAATGAACACGCAGAAAAAAAGTCAGACCTTAGCTCGGTACCTACCAATAGAAAAAAAGGTAAACTGTTACCAGCTCGTCCCTGCCTTCAGCGTGATATAATGGTATCTCTTACCAGTCGGCATGCTTCAGCTGGGGATTTTTGGTTGTTCTAAAGAGAAGCAAGAAAGGGACGAAAAATCTTTTGGAAGAAGAGATTTTGACTCAACTCAAGTCAATTATAAACATGGCTGGCACATATTACGATAGAGTGTTTATAATGGTTTAACAGTCGAATTAGCTAAAATAAATTTAATATTTATTAATTTTGGTAACTCCGAAGAAAAAAATACTGCCATTTTAGAACCTATTTTAACATTTCATTGACAATCAGGTCCACTTTGCTAATGAGCAGCGATAATGGCACTTTAACGTCCGATTTATTTTAATTAGTACTACTTTTTCATCTTTGTCAAATTCACAGTGAGATTTCGCAAGGAAACGAATACTTCATTCATGCACACCAACAAACGCACACACTCACACTGTTTTAATAAACTGACCACAAATATAATGAATTCGCTGTTAAGGCGGCCAAAATATGAATAAATAATGAAACAACAAAAATATTAATTGTAATAAAATAGCGGCAGGGCATGGATAGAGAGTTGTTAGCTTATTAACAGTGTTCAAGTTAAAGTAAAATTTTTAAAAACATTTATACGAGTATTGTATTAAAATTTTTTTTTAAAGGTATCTTAATATGATTTAAAAAGAACATATTAGATGTGGAGAAGGTTCTAGGAGAGATTCTAGATGCCATATTGGTGCTCCAAGTCGTAGGTAAGGGAGAGTCGGAGTTTCAACTCAACCCCGTGAATAAAGTGAACAGTGAAGATTCTTCAAATAAACCTGCATAAGTGCAAGGTTCAATTTAGGCTTTGGTTCAAGAAAAATGGTTACCCTCTCGAGATATGGGTTCTAGATTATACCTTAAATACTACAATACATACCTACCGGAGTACGAAAAACAAAGTAAACATTTTTTCAGACAACCTGACCATAGTAGCTATATAGAAAGGCAAGGCTAAGATATTACTCTTTAAATTATATTACATACCTCATGATGATAAAGCGCCACCTATAGAACTTACAAAGTTGGTAGCCGCCTTGGATAAAGCGAAGGTACGCCTGGCGTTAGGTGCAGACATCAATGTTCACAGCACGGTATAGGGCAGCGGAGATAGAAGGAAAGGGGTAAGTTTTTAAGTTTTTCAAATTTACTACATTTACATACGTATTTTCAATTTAATAAAGTTTCAAATACAGATTGTATAAAGAAATTTTCATTTTACTTTATTGAACTTAAGTGGTTAAATATTCGATTATAGTTTCTTAGCCTCTAGATCTTTCACAATAATTGTTATATAGACTTTAGTAAAAACTTTTCTAACTTACTTAGCGGTACGTCAGCGAAGCGACGAAGCTTCAAAATATAACATTTTAGTATCTTAGAAAAGAGCTCCAGAAGTCCACTAGTTAAAAAGTCAAAAAGGTTAAGCCTTCATCCAAAAGGCCGAAGGTAAAGGACGGCTGCTAAATCTTTTGCATGAAACCGCATTTTCATTAATGTGCTGAGTGAAGGAGATCCCGCAGGAAAAACTCATAAAACCCAATGGAAATGGGTTCAAGCTGCGTTGACGGGCGTCACGTTGGAAGCACTATTAGGTATGCCGGGTGGTACCAGAGCCAAATAAAAATTGAAGTATGTGCCGATGAGAGATCGGTCGAACTTTTTATGGCTGTACCATAGCAGCGGACCAAATCTCATGAGATCTTGCAACTCATTCGTAAAAGCCTTCGAAGAGTCAAGATCGTACTTAATCTTGAAGCATCAACTATATTTAGACTTCCTTAAGCGACCTTATTTAGATAGAATGCTTAAGAGATGTTATAGTTTTTAAATTATGCCCAGGATACATGATGTTCACTTCCCTCTTTCAGCTGTTCGAACCACTGTGCCCCCTAGCATTCACCTGTTCATCATCTGTCATTTGGCTTCAATTAACTTAATTGACATTAAGTGCGCAAAGTATTAAATTGGTTGTGGAATGTTTTGTAAACTTTTTGTTGTATCTAATTTTTTTCTTAATTCATATACATAATGAAAATTAGATAATGATAGACTAAACAATCGTTTGTTGAAAAACATGTGAATTTCTGCTTGAATCATGCAAGTTAGCTTAAAACACTCATTTAAAATAACATTATTTTATAATGTTTATAAATAAATATATATCACTCGAACAGTTGTGTTGTCCTAACGGAATTCGTTTTCACAATTATATTAATACTAGAGGACCCGTCCACGCTTCACTGTGGCTGATTCATAGATAATACTACTTCTTCTTCTTTACTGGCGTAGACACCGCTTATGCGATTAAAGCCGAGTCAACAACAGCGCGCCAGTCGTTTCTTCTCTTCGCTACGTGGCGCCAATTGGATATTCCAAGCGAAGCCAGGTCCCTCTCCACTTGGTCCTCCCAACGGAGTGGAGGTCTTCCTCTTCCTCTGCTTCCCGCGGCGGGTACTGCGTCGAATACTTTCAGAGCTGGAGCGTTTTCATCCATCCGGACAACATGACCTAGCCAGCGTAGCCGCTGTCTTTTAATTCGCTAAACTATGTCAATGTCGTCGTATATCTCGTACAGCTCATCGTTCCATCGAATGCGATATTCGCCGTGGCCAACGCGCAAAGGACCATAAATCTTTCGCAGAACTTTTCTCTCGAAAACTCGCAACGTCGACTCATCGGTTGTTGTCATCGTCCAAGCCTCTGTACCATATAGCAGGACGGGAATAATGAGCGACTTATAGAGTTTGGTTTTTGTTCGTCGAGAGAGGACTTTACTTTTCAATTGCCTACTCAGTCCGAAGTAGCACCTGTTGGCAAGAGTAATCCTGCGTTGGATTTCCAGGATGACATTGTTGGTGGTGTTAATGCTGGTTCCTAAATAGACGAAATTATCTACAACTTCAAAGTTATGACTGTCAACAGTGACGTGGGAGCCAAGTCGCGAGTGCGACGACTGACTAATACTACTACTACCATCTATATGATTTCTATTAGTTGGATAATAACTATTAGTTAATGAGATATAGCATTTTTGTGAAGCAACTTGTGTTAGTTTAAAAAAAATGGATCATAAAGCATATCGTGTGTCAATAAAGCATTGCTTTTTTTGGGGAAAATACTGTTGAATTTGGGCTCAGGGAAATCCACCGTTGAGTTGCAAAGTAGGTGCTCGCAAGTTCATAATCCAACAAAAACAACTAATTCTGAGAAGTGTTTAAGTACTCTGTAATCGCAATAAAGCCGAATTTTTGCGTCGGTGATAGAAATATAGCTCCATCATTTCCCACTGGAGTCCAATCGACAGTCATTCTAGTGGACTGCACATGAACCGGTTCTCAGGCGTAGGAAAATTAAAAAGGCGGCTGAAAAGGTTGTGACATCAGTCTTTTGGGATGCACGTGGTATAATACATACTCAACGACTGATTACTGAATCACTTATAACCTATTTCACTGCGTATTTGGTTGCAGTTCTTTTCTTCTATTCCAAATGCTTAGCAATTGTGTTATTATTGAGGAAAATGTCAATGTTGTTGGAAGTGCTTCCGCTAGCTGTACTGTATTCTCTGGGTTGAAAAACACTCTTTAGCCATTCTCCAAATGAACTGCGAGACGCACAACAGTCGAAAAACGTACATGAATTGCAAAAGTAAATACCCTACAAAGCGCTTTATTGCAGTTCACGTATCGACCGTATCGTTCAAGACCAATAACCGCCATATTGGTTCCTTTGGTGACGTACTTACAAACGTATTTCATAGATTACACCAAACTGCAATACTAAACATTGATATGAGTTTTGAATGTGAATTAGACAACAGTGGAGAATATAGCACGTTCCATATGTTGTCAACTTCGATATTCACTACTCTAAGTTGTATGGTCGTCTGATGAGCTACGACGATAGAGTGGCTATCCGTCATTTCCAGTTTCCGATTCCGAAAGAAAAGCAAGTGGATAGAGTTTTGTGCATTTATTGTTAAACATACAAACCGAAGTGGGATTGTGGTGTCCGCATGGTCCATGAACCATATTGGTTTTCATCACTTCGTTTAATACTGGATTTTTCTCTGCATCAGAAATTTCCGCAGAAATGATTTCATCAATTTGATCTGGTGGAACCACTATTCACCATCCAAAGAAGAACATCGTAACTGTTGTTGAAAAGTCGTGCTGTGACAACGTGACGATCGCTTGCTGATTGACCCCGATCCATAATTCCACAAATACAAATCAAAATATTGAAAAACAAAAGAAAAATGAATTGTATGAAAAAAAGTCAATTTTTGGAAATTTCCAATTTTTCGACTTTTTCTTATGCAAGTTTTTTTTTTTATTTCTGAACCTTTCCAGATTCACAGCGAACAACTTCTGAAAGTTTCATGAAGATTGCTTTCGCCGTTCTCGTCCCTTTGCAAAATGAAATGTATGTTTTTTAGTCTTTCTGAGAGATTTTTTTAATATTTTTTTTCCATAAGAACCTTGTACGGTTTCATTTTTATATATAAGATTATTAATTATTATTATTATTGTATACGTCGGAACGCTAATATTGTGTTTTGTAAGTTAGTGTATTTGCATATGGCGGAGTGCTAATATTTTGTAGGCAACTGTATGTACCAAATCGTCTTTTGAAGTAGGGGAAGCATAAGCGGCACAGTAACCGAAATAGGGTAACTGTTGCTGAGTGAGGTCTGATAGTATTCTGTAAACTGAGAGAAGAGAGACAGATGCTTTAGTAAATTATACAGTGAACTTATTTCGCTATAGTTAAATAATAAAACTGTGAAGTGTTTAATTATGGATTCTTCTGCGAAAAAAATCGCCGACATATATCAGGAGTTAGGGGTTAAGTCAGCTTAAGCTGGGGCAAAAGCGTAAGCGAAGACAAAGTGCGCAAAATCGGCCTACAATCCCGCCCTTAAAAAACTTAAAAAACACATTGCCTTTTGAAAGGCTAAATAAGAAATGGTAAGGTATGTATGAATGCGTCAACTTTTAACAAAAAAAGAGATTAAACGATTTCAAGTCCACAGCTACTAAATATTATGGCCCTATAGTCCACGAATGACTTTATTTCAAACATATCGGTTAATTTTTTATTTAAATTAATTCAGAAAGTGGAGAACCTATAATAATGTGTTCTGTCGCCAAACTTTAAAAACTCAATTCAATATCGAAAAATTTCAATATATTTTTAGTGGAGTGTTGCCGACTACATAAAAATATTTTATTTCACAAAAATTATTCTTGAGTGGTTAAGAAAAACAAAAAATAATTTATGAGAGTTCCAACCTATTTCGAATATGTAAGTAAATTAATTTTACAAGGAAAAGTAATTATCAAAAAAATCAGAAAATAAATTTTGCAAGGAAAATGAATTATTACAAAATGAGTATAAAATCAAAGAGCTTGAAAACTTACAGTGTATTTTAAAGAAAAGCGCATAAATGACAAACTTTTTGCCACCTGTTCATATTTAATTATGCCGTCTTAAGTATTATTTATCTTTAAAAAAAATATACAATCATAACATAATATCCATATTGTACCGATAAAGCGGTTTGAAAAAATTGCCATAAATTTATTATTTGGCAGAATTGCCACTTTTTCTATATTTGAATTCACTTTTTTTTAAATAAATATATTTTTTTTCAAAAGGTACCTCAAATTAACGAAGGCTGCATAAAGTTTACAGTACGAATGTTTTCCGTTGAGAGTTGCCAGTGGTTTTGATTATTTTATTTTATAAGTATGCGTTAGTAATACTGGTAAAAATAAAAAAATTTAAAAATAATTTTTGTGGCGATGTACAAAAATGTCGGAGTGCCGTTTATTTTTTTTGTTTTTAATCTCTGCGTTATTATAGTTAAAAAAATATTTCTTCACAATAAACGGATAAAACACAATTATAATTAAGAATTATTTGGTCATTTCTCGCTTTATCTCGAGTAGGAAAAATAAAATAAAATAAAATATTTTAATTAATTTTATGACCTTTTCGCTGTATATATGGGAGTTGCGAGTTGAAAAAAATTACGCTCACTTGTGTTTGGTAAACAATTGTTTTTTTTTTTCTGCAATTTTAGATGTAGTATGTATTTTCATTATTATTTATCGCTGTTGTTGACTCGGCTATAATCGCGTAAGCAGTGTCTACGCCAGTAAAGAAGAAGAAGACTTACCGGAAATCCGGAGGATTCAAGTGGATAATAAGCCTAGAATAATAGCTAAGTATAATTGATTTTAAACAAAAATTCATTTGCACATACCTGTCCTTTTTCGTGACAAACTTGCAAATTTTTTATTTTTAATTTTTTACATTTTTCCTACTTACAGCAAATCACATCAAAACGTGCACATATATTTTTTTATAATCTGCCATTTTGTTTCGATTAGTCAGCTGTTCTTCGTTTTCGTTTTGCTTTTGAGTTAGGCGTTGCCAACCATTGAAAATATAAGTAAGGCCTTAGCGGTAGGGATTGAACATACTGATTGACAGGTGTACCCAGACTATTTTCTCACTGACGTATGGCCTCTGAGAATAGTATGGGGCGTACACCAGAGAATCCTTTCCGGAGGAATTCTAAAATTTTGAGAACGCCTCCTAACGCCAGAAATGATTAATCCACTGCTGCTGGATCAACAAATAGTGCTGAAGCTGCTGACCGAGCAAGCAGAAGTGAAGAGAATTCACTGAATAAAGAAACTTCCGACCATTTTAACCAGCTGGATTGTAAAAATAAAGAGTTGGAAAATATGATGGCTGGTCAAAGGCACTTAAATCAAGCTATGCGTTATTTACTGATTAGCATAATGAGCCTATATAAAACAGCCGAGAGACCGGAGAAAAAAGTTATGGTTGAGAAAGCAACCCAGCTATCTCATATTTTTAAAGAGATGAATACCCCAAACCGGCTGCGTGAAACATCGGGAAACCTACCCCCCCACGAAAAAAACCGAAAAAAGCTACTGAGAAGTTGCAACAAATAGCCAGTGAGCCCACGAAAGTAATAGAGGAAAATTTTACGGGTCAGCATAGCACAGGTGAAAAATGGGTGGATGTTGTGAAAAGAAAGAAACCGATTCAGAAGAAAATTAGAATGAAACCGGACGCCATTATAGTAACCAAAAAGGAGGTATTCTCCGGAAGATAAAAAGTGACAGCGGTCTTGAAGAGTTGGAATCAAACGTGAGCTACTCCGAATTATTTCAAACTGTCTTGGAGGGAGTGATGGGTGCAATGGCGCTAATACAGCCAAAAACCCATAACGTTACAGTAGTGTGTAAGGACTTAGACGAAATTACAACATCGGAAGAAATCTGCGAGGCATTAAAAACAAAGAGTGTGCGATCCAAAACATGGAGAAATCAAGCGTCAAAAGCATGAGAAAAACCCGAAGTGGCACACAAAAAGCTCTTATTTGTCTGCGCGCTCAGGGAGCTAAAGCTGCGCTAAAATTGGGCAAAGTGAAGATAGGGTGATCTATCTGTCAACTCCGAGAATACTCACCATTATCCGATGTTTTAGATGTTTCCAACTTGGTCATATGGCACACAAATGTGTCAGGATACCTCTTTTTAGTTTCAGTACCGTTTTATTTATTATTATTTTCGTGTTTGTCACATATGTTTTAATATTACAAAAAAAAGTATGAATTATAACAATGTTAAAAATATCTGTTGCTTGTGTTAATATTGTGAGTATCCGGACGACGCCACTCGACGACTGACTTCTCGTATCGATGCCACCTCTTGACTATTGCTGTTTTTTACCCAGGATGCCAGATTGTTGACAGTCGGTCTTTCCTGACAGGAAATCGACCTCGATTTCGGCGCCAGCGTAGTCTTCGGGAACTAGTTCGTCATCAAGTTCGGGACAGTTGTGGCACCACGGCTTAAGTTTGCTTGACTCGTAAACGGATGAGAAAGTTGGCGATTTTATTGGCATACCCGTCACGTCTTCTATTAAATACCGATCATTATTCAATACCTTCGCGATACGATAGGGTCCACGATATTTCGGTTCTAATTTTCTCGACTCACCGGTTGCGGAAACTTCATTTTCTAAGACTACTAAATCGTTTTCGTGATATATACGAGGAAGGGAAAGCCTTTCACCGAATCGTTTTTCCATTTTTCTCTTTCGCGCTCGATATTTTTGGATGCAAGGGTACGTTTTTCAACTATCGGAATATTATTGATAGATTCGTCTACGTCTTCATGTACGGCGGCAACTAACTGATTGTAAGCAAGATCGCGTAAGCTAAAATCAAAAATGAGTTCGTTTGGGCTATAACCCGACGTTTTATTTTTTTGCGAGTTAATAGAAAATTTTAAATTTCGTAACATTAAGTCCCACTCTTTTTGATTAGCTACAGACGTCCGAAAATATTTAAGGATTGTGTGATTTGCGCGTTCGACCGCGGGGTACGTACAGCCGTTTTAACGTGTTTTATTCCGTTCTCTTCACAATAGGCCGTAAATGCTTTGGATGTGTAAGCGGGACCACGATCAGAAATTAGTTTGGCCGGTAACCCAAAATAGCTAGTTATCTCGTTTAAGGTATTTATTACGTGAATCATCTGCGTGTCGCGCACCGTTTTAACTATAAGATACTTAGAAAAGGCATCGGATACAGCCAAAATGTAACAATTTCCTTTCTTACTACGAATGAATGGACCTAGGTGGTCAACGTGAATTACGCGAAACGGTATCGGTTCTATCGGATCATAGTGAATTACGTCTTCGACTTTACCGGATTGGGCTTTTCGATAGCAACAATCAATGCACGCGGCGATGTTATTCCTTAATTTGCATAGTGTAAAGCCAATCGTTTACATCGGCTTGTATCTCGAGGATAGAATCTACCGGTTCCACGTTTTCAGCGGGCTGGTCAGGTGCTCTACTCATGGCATCTAAGTGTGGTAGCCTGCTACCGGAACGATGTAATGCTTCAAAGTCGAATTCGGATAATTTCAGCCACCATCGAGCGAGTTTTGCTTTGAGCTCTTTGTTATCTCGAACTTTGGCTACGGCCGCACAATCGGTCACAAGTCGAAATTTCTTACCAAGAAGGTATATGCGGAAACGGTCTAGCACTTCGACAACGGCGAGAGCTTCTAACTCATATGAATGATATCGGCTTTCGGGCTCTGTGCAATGACGGCTGTAGTACATAGTTGGCTGCCACACTTTACAATCATACGACTGCATTAAAACACCTGCGAGGCCGATACTGCTAGCGTCTGTATGTACCTCATTCTGCGCATTTTGGTCGTAAAGGGCCAACACCGGAGCGGATGTCAAAAGGTCGATAACACGTTGAAATGTTTGTTGCTGTGGCTCATTCCAGCGAAATGAGTTGCGTTCGGATTTTCGTAACATTGTTGTTAAAGGTTTTGTGATTAATGAAAATTCAGGGACAAATTTCCTAAAGAATCCCGTGAGTTCTGGGAAACGTCTTAACTCTGTGATATTCGTCGGCGCTGGGAAATTGGAGATGGCTGATAGCTCACGGTTTCCAGGCATTATACCATTCTCGGTTATCACGTGACCAAGGTATTCGATTTTACTTTCTAAAAATTTGCATTTGTCGATTCGCAAAGTCAAACCGCTTTCTCTAAGGAGAGTCAAGAACTTTTCAATACGCTATAAACCTTCTTCAATCATACGACTGGGTATAATGACGTCATCTAGATACGCCAAAACCTCACCCGTTTCCATTTTAGCCACCAACGTGTTCATAACAGTTTGAAATACGGCCGGAAAATTGACCAGTCCAAAAGGCATTGTGTTAAACTCGTAGTGCCCTTCATTGGTGACAAATGCCGTGAATTGTTTCGATTTCTCCTCGAGCTCAATTTGATAGTACCCCATTTTTAAATCAAGCGTTGTAAAAAATATTTATTACCTGCGAGCTGTGCAAAGTGTTCCTCCATAACTGGTAATGGGTTTGACATTTTGGTTGTAATTTTATTTAGGCATCCTATAGTCTATGCAAATACGATGCTAACCGTTTTGTTTTTCAACCAGGACGATTGGTGACGCGTACGGAGATTCGGATAGTCGTATTATTTCGTTTTCGAGTAATTCTTTGATGATATCGGCGACGATTGGTCTTTTTGAAAAAGGGATACGATACGGCTTCATATTTACGGGTGTTTGCGAGTTCAGTTCACTTTCCATTTTCTTTAGTTTACAACGACCAAGGTAAGAAACTTTCTCTGAGAACACATCACGGTACGACGAAAATATTTGCCCGAGTTTAATTAAATAATTTTTATCGATTGTTGTGTCGGCACGTTTGCCTAAAGCATTTTCGACACGACAACCACCGTTCTCAATCACAAGTCGACTACCGTTTCTACATAAACAGTCAGTTCCAAGCAAGATATTTTCGTTTAAAAAATTGTCTTTCACGATTAAAATGTCACTTTCAAACTTCTCATTGTCGATTTCGACGATTGCGTTTATTTTTGCATCGCATACGTATTTACCTCCACCGAATCCGTTCAGTGTGATAGAGCATGTACTGATACTACCGAGTTTTATCGCAAAACTTTTTTTGACGAGAGTACGACTACTTCCCGGATCTACGAAAGCATTTGTACTTACACCATTAACTTTAATTTGCTTTAAAATACCGTCAGAGATTTGGTTTTTCACTGGCTTTGATTGCCCTTACAGGGTTTGATTTTTCGGGACACTTTTCGGTTGTATGGTTAGTGCGTTGACATTTTCCACAACGAATTTTTTTCTGTGGCTCCGGGCACTTAATGGAATAATGCCCCGTTTTTGAACAGTTGTAACACTTTATATTCTCATTTGATTTAGAAATTGTGTTACGCGTACCGAACGTAGGATTTACGGATTGTATTGGCTTTGGTTTAGAATGCGTTTTATTTTTCCGTCGTTATAAATTGAATAGTTATTTATATCACGCAACAAATCAATACACCGTGTATAACTGTTCGAAATTTTTCTTTTCAAATCACTATCATAAATACCATGATGTGAACAACAATATCGTTTTCAAAAATACCACATTTATTGCCGTAAGTTACCATACGATAATAAAATTCTTGAGAAGATTCGTTTTCCCCTCTTCTCATTTGCAACATTTTAATATGGGCATCGGCGACACTGTGTAACGTTGGAAAATCTTCGATAAATCGGCAAGGAATCGACCTACTTCTTGGCTGGTCCTTGCATTTTCTGTTGCACAGAAAAAAGTAGAGAATTGTCATCGATACTGTATGCATTACGTAGCATTTTGACGCGTTGAATAAACTGTGTAGCATTTAGTGACATTTTTGAAATTGGATTAAACAATGGCAATAGATCAATTATTTCGCGCACATTAAACATTGGACGCGTTTGCCAATTTTGCTGGTGGTGGACTGGCGCATACGGTGGATCCGATATTACGGGACAAGTTGGATAAACAGGAACATGCGTGTACCTATTGGTATGCTCAGGCATTGAATAAGCTACTTGTTCATACGTTTGCGTGACCGGTATCTGCAGCGAGGATACCGGTATTTGCGTTCGTGAGGTCGGTACCTGCAACAGTGGTATAGGGAATTGCATTTGCGTGGTTGGTACCTGTAATGGGAGTACTACTGATTGCACGGTGTGTACGTTCGAGGATGTGAGAAGTGTATTTGTATCCAATGGTGACGGCATACGTTGTGGTGCAAAGTCTGAAGATGTTGCAGCAACTTTTTGCCGCAGTTCTATTTCGCGAATTGTCTTTTCTAACTCAGCAACTCGTTCTAACAATATCAAACTAGCACTTTCGTAATGCTCCTCGTTATGTTTATACCTCTCTAGACGATTTATGAGCGTATTTTTGTTACCACCACAGGCGAGTCCTGCATCTCGACGCATTTGTCTTAACTCAGTTAACCCAGCGTGACCATATGTTCACGCAAGAACTAGTAGTTGAATTAAAAAAAAAATCAGAGCTCACCCAAATAATTTCTTTTGAACTAGCTTTTTCCATGTAAATACACATGCGAGAAGCGAACTGCGTTTAAAATTTTTCATAAAGTGTCTTTGTTTCGAAGTGAGCAGGTGTGAAAAAGTTGAAAGAAAAAAAGATGGCAAAAAATGTGAATTTTGATAGAAACAAAAGGTATGTACCGTAATATTTTTTGAAGTGTGTTGTTTTTAAAAGAAGTTAAGTTTCAATTTGAATAATAATAAAGTGAAAATATATGACAACTATATTTTGTAAAAAAATAAAATGTTCTTGTTGACCATTACCGGTATTTTTTCCTGGTGTGACCATATGGTCACGCTGGGCTAGATTAAAAGCTCATTTTATGTAACGTAATTTTCGTTCAAATGAATTGAAACTTTATAATTCGTGGTGAATTCTTTCCAAATTTTCAGACGTTTAAGCACAAAAGAGGTTATTTACTATCTAAATGACTTTTGTGATAGCGATGAAGAAGACTCGCCCGCTGCTCTATATATCTTACTTCCGGACAACGAAAATGGTGCAATCAGTGGAGAAGATGACGGTGATGAAGACGACGTAGGTAAGCCAGAGGATATATGCGTTGGTCAATTGAAGGCACCTTGTGAGTTAGTGATGAACAGTGGTAAAAGGGTTTTAATGATTGATAATGATGATGAAGAGGATGACTTGGAAGTTGATTATTCTGTGTTGATCGACATATTAGAAAACTCTACTTAGAACTTGCAAACTAATTTGTTAGAGGAACAAGGCGAAATGTCAATAGAACCGTCCTCATCACAACCTGAAACGTATGTCAGCGGCTTACGAAGAGTGAAGCCTACACCGTCTTCAGTGCCACCGCCAGTGTTACGTAAGGAATCACATTTTATGTGGGTAGAAGATAACTCGGACGGATTGATCCCCATTTTCCCTTCACGAAATTTTGAAGACTGTAAGGTGAAGCCTCATGAGCAACTTGAAAAGTTTTTTGACGATGAACTCATAGAGCACATATAAACGAATCGCGAAGGTATGCAATTTTTCTTGGTAAACCAAATCCTCAAATTACCAGTGCGGAGCTAAAGTTTTCATAGCCATCTTGTTGGTCAGTGGATACAATGGTCGAAGTACGTTGGTCGAAGTAAGGTTGGCAGGTAATTTTGGAGCGTTGACAATGACATGCGCAATGAGATGGTATACTTAGCTATGCGTAGAAATCGATTCGAGGAAATTTTGAGATTCTTACACTTTGAGGATAGTTGTAAAAAAATAACTGACGGAGATAAGATGTGGAAACTGCGGTCCTTAACCGACCACTTAAAATCAAATAGGCTGAAGCATTTCCATCAGCTTTCATTTGACGAGAGCATGATATCATATTTTGGGCGTCACGGATGCAAGCAGTTCATCAAAGGAAAACCATTACGGTTCGGTTATAAAGTTTGGTCCTTGTGTACGATATCGGGATATTTAGTTAACTTTGAAATTTATCAAAGAAATAATCCTCGTGCCAATAGTACCTACGAGCAAACATTTGGAAAATGCGCAGCTCCACTGCTGAATATGATGGACGATTTTACACCAGCGGTTCAGAATCTACCATTTTCCTTCTATTTTGACAATCTTTTCACCAGTGTTCCTCTGTTAGTTTACTTGAAAGCTCGAGGATATACCGCAACAGGTACGATCCGGAAAAATCGGCTGCCAAAACGTTGCCCGATTGAACATAAAAAAATATTGAAAAATAAGGAGCGTGGTCATACTGAGTCTACAAAATTGAAAGAAGCTAATATTTTTCTCTCAAAATGGAATGATAACGCAGTTGTTAGCATCGCTTCGACTACGTATGGCGCAAACCCGGTAACAAATGCAGTTCGATACTCACAGAAGCAAAAAAAAAAATTATTGATGTTCCACGGCCATTAGTTATCAGGGAGTACAATAAATATATGAGCGGCGTAGATCGTATGGATCAGAATGTGGGCTTGTATCGAGGTATAAGAGGAAAGAAATGGTGGAATAGTATATTTACGTGGCTAGTTGACGTTTCGGTACAAAATAGCTGGCTGCTACACAGATCAATCTACCCAGAAATACCTCAGCTCGAGTTTCGGCGACAAATAGCTATTTACTATTGTAAACACTTTGGTGACCGCCCCAAATCTTTGGAAGGAACAGCAGAGGAGACATTGAGACATGATGGGCTCAATCATTTCGTTCGTCCATGCGAAAAAAGAAGACGTTGTGCTGCCGATTTGTGCGTTTCTGTTGGTAGAACCGAGTGCTCGAAATGTAACTTTGGGATTTGCGTAAAATGTTTTGAGAAATATCATATGCCATCTTAATTATTAAATACGATACGGTATAAAATGTTTTTATAAAAAATAATTTTTAATGTATACTTAAATAACTGTTTAAATCATTTTCTTTTAATTCACACTTGTTTAGTTGAAATATGTGGGATAAATCTTTGCTTTACTTCAAATAAAAACATGAGAAAAATTAGCCCATACATGCCCAGTGTGACCATATGGTCACACCTCGAAAGTCGGTTTAGGAATGATGCCTTAAAATAAGGATGGTACGTAAGTGATCATTAGACCTATAAAAGTCATCCCTTTAAATATTTCAGAAATCCCAGACAATAAAAGTACCAGGAGGATTCGAGTTAAATCAACGACGTTTTTATTGCGCAAATTTTCCATTATCACGTTTTGTTTTGCTACCGATGTTCAACAAGTTGAAGTTTCACGATATCAGCGAGCAAAGTACGCTTGCGCGCTGAATAATAAACGAGCGTAGCAAAACAAACACACGATTAATTTTCGTTGTATTCGTTTATGTTGTGACTACGGCACAACAGATTCCAATGATATAGACGAATCAATGGAACTCGTGGAACGTTAAAAACATTATGCGAGCGTATGGCTATGTGAAACGTAAGTGAGAAAATTTTGCATTGTTCTCTGTGGTGTTGTATAAGCGATGATTTGCGAATATGTGGCGACAAAGTGATGAACGATCGTTGTATTCTTTTTCGTCAACGATATGTGTGCATGCGTGAGTGGAATAACCACACTTCAATTTTTAGCGAGTGCTGTTCAGCTTATTCTGCTGAATGAAAAGCGACGAAACGAAAGAAAATGAGAGATAACGAACTCTCTCTGCACTTGTGAGAAGCAACGAGACAATTTTAAATTAACGGCGAATAATTTCATAACGAATGTTCAGCGGAGCCCCGATTTCCGAGAACTCTGCCAGCGGAGTCTCAACTTTGGAATTTTGTGTTTTTTTATCTCACTTCTGAGGCTGTCAAGGGACCTCTTTTTAGTTTCAGTACCGTTTTATTTATTATTATTTTCGTGTTTGTCACATATGTTTCAATATTACAAAAGAGGTATGAATTATAGCAATGTTAAAAATATCTTTTGCTTGTGTTAATATTGTGTGTATCCGAACGACGCCACTCGACGACTGACTTCTCGTATCGATGCCACCTCTTGACTATAGCTGTTTTTTACCCAGGATGCCAGATTGTTGACAAATATGTTAGTCAGACTGACCGGTCTGCCCTCTGCACACGCTACGGAGCTGCAGGGCACGTAGCAAAGGTGTGCAAAAATGCGCGGAGCTGTATGCTTTGCAAAGGAGAGCACTCCGTCTTAAGTATGACCTGTCCGAAACACGTACAAATGATGAAGACAATGAAAAAATGAGGTTATTACGCTAAACCTTAATCAAGAATAGATTGTATACCAAATAGAGTCCTTAAAGAAGCCATAACTCTTAGACCCAGTTTATTTGTTAACATGTACAATGCGCGAAATATTAGAAGAGGTGTTCTCCGATACGTGGAAGATACAGCGCCTGGTTCTACTCCCAAAGCCAAAAACGCCACCATAGGAGCCTTTATCATATCGACCTCTGTGCATGCTCTACACAACTGGGAAAGTGTACAAAAATATTGTAAGAAACCGCTTGGAGCTAGCAATCCAAAAAGTCGGCGGATTATCAGAGAGACAATATGGCTTTATTAAAAAGATATCAACTTTTGACGTACTAAGATAAGTCGTCGATACTGCGAAATGTCCAGTAACTGGCAAAATATGGAAATGTCGCACAAAAAAGTACTGCGCGCTGATTACCATGGATGTCAAGAATGCGTTCAACTCGGCAAAATGGGCACACATAATCAAAGCCCTGGATGAAATACGGGCCCCTGAATATCTCATAAGCATACATAATAACGAGTTATTTTAAAAAGAGAAGGCATAATAAAGAGTTATTTTGAAAACAGAAGGCTAATTTTTGATACGGTCGAAGGCACCAAGAGCTACTCTATCTCAAGTGGAGTACCCCAAGGCTCAGTGTTAGGCCCACTATTATGGAACCTTATGTACAACCGGGCACTTAGAAGACAGCAACCAACAGACGTGAAACTAGTAGCTTATGTGGATAATCTCATGGTGGTAGCAGTCGCCAAACAATACGCCGACCTGAGAAATAAATGTAATGAGTGTTTAAATAGTCTACGCATATGGTTCTCTTCTATGAGTTTGAAACTGGCGGAGGAAAAAACAGAAGTTTTACTCATAGGCACTAGAAAGATAGAAGAACGAATAGAGCTCACCATAGGGGAATGCAAGATTACTTCGCAGCCGCAACTGAAGTATCTGGGAGTAATACTCAAAGAACATTTGGAGTATTCTTGTTCGAGAATGATGACCAATAGAAGCTGTGTGTTCCAGTCGGCGCTTCTTAATAGCGAAAGCAATGACTTGCGTAATACTGTATGTGGCATAGTTTAGTTAATCTGCGAGTAATTATGGACCCCAAACTCAATTACAATCTTCACGCATCTTCCACGGTTTTTAAAGCTAAAGGCGCTCTTAGTTTTGTTAAACGTTGGTCTAAAGAATTTAGAGATCCGCTTGCTACAAAAATTCTTTTTACATATCTGGTGAGGCCTATGTTAGAGTATGCTTCTGTCAACACTATGACGTGTGATCTCTATTTCTTTTACATATACTCATTCACTTGTTCATTTTCGTCTATGTATTCATTTTCATTCATTTTCTGTATTTGTTAATTTTAAGTTCAAGTTTGTATTCAATGCTAATGTAAAGTTAGTTGACAAGAAGTAATAAGAAAGAAAGGTCCATTTGACAAGAAGCTGAGTGTCAAATATCAGAAGTGGAATGAACAAACTGTACCTATACAAGATGGACTATAATTTACTTAACATGGCGCAGTTGAAACAAGCACTGCAACAACTGAATCTTAAGACGTGTGGCTACAAAGCGGAGTTAGTGGCCAGACTCCAGGAACTGAGCGGGGATATGGTTAGACCAGTCATAGAGTCCTTGATTCCAGTGGATACAGCAGGTGTCTCCAGGTGAGATGATGGTCAGGAGGAGCCGTCAAGGGGCGACGATAGGGTCAGGACGCAATTGGAAGTGCAGGTCAGTAACCTGTGTAGTGTTGTGGAGTCACTGGCCGCACAGTTGCAGGCTCTTCGTCCAACGATGCCGAATGTTCCAGACGCCGGCACATCTTTACACGCCAGCAACGTGCCGTTATGCGAGGCGCACATTTCCCCATGTACATCGTACGCGCTGCCGCCGCAGCCACATATGCGGTCAGCGCCGCCGCCGGTATTCTCTTTGTCATCAGGGCAACCGAGTACTCCACTAAAACAACATTATTTATACCAACAGTTTGGTATGCCCGTACAAACAACTTCAACGTTCGCTGCGCAGTCGTATGCAACAACACAATCAGGTGATTACGCCAGAGCACATCATCTAACGGCGCCGTCTGCGTACATGAACAGAGCAGTGCCGTTGCTGTACCCTCCATGTTTGAGAGCAGAAGAAGCAACGAGTTCATCGGTGGCAAGAGGAAGATGCGTTTATTCACCTAACGAAGTAGTATCAGTGTTGCCAGAGTTCGATCCATGCGACAACATATATTCATCTGTACAATTCATCGAGAGAGTCGAGCAGCTGAGAAACTTGTATGGTTGGGAGGACGCGTTGCTGATATTCTCTGTTATCAGTAAGCTCAAGGGTGTAGCAAAACGGTGACGCACAGCCTGTGTTCCGCGAATGGCATGAGTTTGTGAGTATATTCCTAACTGATTTCCCTTATGTCCGAAATTGTGCCGACGCTCATATTCGGCTAATGAACGCAACAATGGGAAGAGGGGAAAGTTTTATCGAATTTTATTACAAAATGCTCGCAATGGGTCGTCGCGATGGAATCGATGACTGTTCGATAATTCAATATACGATTAATGGGTTGAGTGATGATAACTTGCGCAAGACATTAAGCGCAATGCGATTTGCAAAATGTGCAGATTTGTTGCAATCAATATTGAATATATCGACCATTAATAAGAGTTGCTATGGTAGGTCAAATGAATTTGTTTCAATGCGGGTTCCACAGCAAATGCCAACTGCTGTGGTTGAATCAAATAGAAATGGTATTGGGCCTGTTTGCTATAATTGTAGGGAAAGGGGGCATATCGCCCGAAATTGCAAGAAACCAAGAAATAAATTTAGTGAAGTGAACCGAACTGAGCATGTAAATCAGATAGAGAGTGACGAGTGCATTGAAGTGACAGAAAACAGTGGTGCATCAGTAAACAAAATTGTTCCTAGTAAAAATTGCACAGAACTCCGTAAGGATGTCATTATTATTGGTCAAAAGTATGTCAGCTGCAGTGCGCTCATTGACTCGGGTAGCAGTAGGTCGCTTGCTAAGCGTTAAATTGTAGGGAAGTGTGGTGAAAGTACATCAACATGTTTTGAAAAGCTGATTGGTTTTGCGGGAGGTGAGATAGTTTGCAGGGAAAAGGTGTCGGTGAAAGTAAAATTTGATAAGGTCACGCGTTTAGTTGATTTATTGGTTATAAATGATGACGTAATGGATTACGATGCTATAATTGGTATTGACATACTATCAAAGGGAAAGGTGGTAATTGAGGGTACGTGTAGGATAATGGCTATTGAAAGAAGTGACATCGACGTAGGGAGTGAGTTGCAGTTAAGGGTTGAGCAAGAACTACTTGAGTTGTTAAATACGTACGCACATTGTTTTGGAGAAAGGCTAATTGAGTTAGGGAAATCGAAGCGGTTCAAAATGGATATCCAGGTAACGTCACCGAGGCCGATTTCGAAAAAGCCGTATGGTATCCCCATTCCAAAACAACGTGTAGTAGAGGGTATTTTTGAAGAGTTGCTCCAGCTAGGGATAATTCGCAGATCTTCCTCATTGTACGCTTCACCAATTGTGTTGGTGCGTAAGCAAAATGGGAAGGACAGATTATGTATCCATTTCCGAGAGCTAAATGCGGTAACAGAGAAACAGCCATGGTTGATGCCCACGGTAGATGGAGTTTTAGCCACCTTGTCAGGCAAGAAATATTTCACGACGTTAGACCTCATGTCAGGATACTACCAGGTAGAACTGAAAGAAAGTGCTAAACCTTTCACAGCGTTTGTGACTCATAATGGCCATTACGAGTTTAACCGAATGCCGTTTGGGCTTCGGAATGCGCCATGCGTGTTTCAACGAATGATGTCACAATTAATAGAACCGTTGAGGAATAGAGTGGTGTGTTATGTGGATGAGGTTGTTATAGCGACGGATACAAGGGAAGAGAATGTGAAGTATTTAGAGCAATTTTTGCAAATTATTCAAGAGGAAGGGTCAACGTTGAGGCTTTCGAAATGTTCATTTCTTTGCCGTTTGGGCTTCGGAATGCGCCATGCGTGTTTCAACGAATGATGTCACAATTAATAGAACCGTTGAGGAATAGAGTGGTGTGTTATGTGGATGAGGTTGTTATAGCGACGGATACAAGGGAAGAGAATGTGAAGTATTTAGAGCAATTTTTGCAAATTATTCAAGAGGAAGGGTCAACGTTGAGGCTTTCGAAATGTTCATTTCTTTGCATATCGCCCGAAATTGCAAGAAACCAAGAAATAAATTTAGTGAAGTGAACCGAACTGAGCATGTAAATCAGATAGAGAGTGACGAGTGCATTGAAGTGACAGAAAACAGTGGTGCATCAGTAAACAAAATTGTTCCTAGTAAAAATTGCACAGAACTCCGTAAGGATGTCATTATTATTGGTCAAAAGTATGTCAGCTGCAGTGCGCTCATTGACTCGGGTAGCAGTAGGTCGCTTGCTAAGCGTTAAATTGTAGGGAAGTGTGGTGAAAGTACATCAACATGTTTTGAAAAGCTGATTGGTTTTGCGGGAGGTGAGATAGTTTGCAGGGAAAAGGTGTCGGTGAAAGTAAAATTTGATAAGGTCACGCGTTTAGTTGATTTATTGGTTATAAATGATGACGTAATGGATTACGATGCTATAATTGGTATTGACATACTATCAAAGGGAAAGGTGGTAATTGAGGGTACGTGTAGGATAATGGCTATTGAAAGAAGTGACATCGACGTAGGGAGTGAGTTGCAGTTAAGGGTTGAGCAAGAACTACTTGAGTTGTTAAATACGTACGCACATTGTTTTGGAGAAAGGCTAATTGAGTTAGGGAAATCGAAGCGGTTCAAAATGGATATCCAGGTAACGTCACCGAGGCCGATTTCGAAAAAGCCGTATGGTATCCCCATTCCAAAACAACGTGTAGTAGAGGGTATTTTTGAAGAGTTGCTCCAGCTAGGGATAATTCGCAGATCTTCCTCATTGTACGCTTCACCAATTGTGTTGGTGCGTAAGCAAAATGGGAAGGACAGATTATGTACCCGATTTCCGAGAGCTAAATGCGGTAACAGAGAAACAGCCATGGTTGATGCCCACGGTAGATGGAGTTTTAGCCACCTTGTCAGGCAAGAAATATTTCACGACGTTAGACCTCATGTCAGGATACTACCAGGTAGAACTGAAAGAAAGTGCTAAACCTTTCACAGCGTTTGTGACTCATAATGGCCATTACGAGTTTAACCGAATGCCGTTTGGGCTTCGGAATGCGCCATGCGTGTTTCAACGAATGATGTCACAATTAATAGAACCGTTGAGGAATAGAGTGGTGTGTTATGTGGATGAGGTTGTTATAGCGACGGATACAAGGGAAGAGAATGTGAAGTATTTAGAGCAATTTTTGCAAATTATTCAAGAGGAAGGGTCAACGTTGAGGCTTTCGAAATGTTCATTTCTTCGTTATAGCGTGAATTTTTTGAGCCATGTGGTAGACGCGAATGGTATTCAACCGGGGGCTGTGAAAACGGCAGCCATTAGAGAGTATCCGATACCGAAGAGCCAGTTAGATGTTCGTCGCTTTTTGGGTTTGACGGGATTTTTCCGCAAATTTGTGCCTGGGTATGCCTTGACCGCCAAACCGCTCACCCAGCTTACGAAGAAGAGTACAGAATTCGTATGGACCACAGCATGTGAAGAAGCATTTCAGCATCTGGTTCGGTCAGTGACAGCAGCGCCAGTCCTCACCATATACGACGTCTCGAAAGAGCATGAGCTGCATACTGATGCTTCCAGTGTTGGCGTCGCCGCAATTCTTCTTCAAACAGAAGCCAATGCAAGTTTGCAGCCGATCGCTTACTACAGCAGGGCGTGTACAGCCCAAGAAGCGAAATATCATGCCTACGAACTAGAGGTGCTTGCTGTTGTGGAAGCGTGCCAGCGATTTCGAATGTTCCTGTTAGGAAAGCGATTCAATGTTGTTACTGATTGCCAAGCAATAACAACTGCAAAACTATCGAAGCCGATGATACCTAGGGTGGCCCGATGGGTCCTTAAGTTACTTGAGTACGATTGCAATATAATACATCGGGCTGGGTCGTCTATGGGCCACGTTGATGCGCTGAGTCGGGCACCAATCAAAGTCTCAGAACAAGTAAAAGACGTCGGGGCCAATATATTGATGTTGTCAGTTGATGATTGGCTGGCTACAATGCAAATGCAAGACGACAACCTCAAGCATATTATAGGCGTATTGCAAGGGATTGTACAGTCCGATCAAAAGTCCAATATAAATTCAGAATACACGTTGAAAAATCACAGATTGTTTCGCAAAACCGGGAAGGGGGAGCTGTTGCTTGTTGTGCCAAAGGGAATGCGTTGGAGAATAGTAAAAATGTGTCATGACGATGTGGGTCATCCGCGAGTGGATGGGACAGTTAAGAGAATTCTGCAACACTTCAGGTTCCCTCGACTTAGAAACTTTGTAAAATCTTTTGTTAAGTCGTGCATCGATTGCTGTTATAGTCGTGAGCCATCACGGAAGCAATGCGAACTTTATGGGATGGATATCCCGCCTCTGCCGTTTGTAAATATACACTTAGATCATTAAGGCCCGTTTGTCAAGAGTCGACATGGGTATGAATATGTAGTAGTCATTGTCGATGCATTGACGAGGTACACAGTTGTCGTGCCGACCCGGTCAACAAAAACGAAACCAGTTATTGATGCCTTGAACCAGCTAACATTGTATTTTGGCTTACCGCAACGAATTGTCACGGACCGTGGCACAGCATTCACGTCAGCAGCATTCACAACCTATTGTGAAGAATACAGCATGCAACACATTAAAGTGGCCGTGAGAACACCACGGTCAAATGGGTTAGCGGATCGGGTTAACCAAGCGGTGCTGGCTTACTTGAAGACGTCCACAAGTGATCCCAAAGACTGGGATGCGCATATTCGTCAACTACAATGGACAATGAACACAAGGTTAAATACCACTACCAAGTTTGCGCCAATAGATCTGGTGTACGATTTTCCATTGCGCGACCTGAGCGGAAATAGGGTGTTGGCCGCATTGCACGATGATAACGAACAATTTCATATGAATGGTCGACGTTCTGAGGCGATTGAAAATATCAAGAAGGCGCGTCTGAAATGGAAAGCAAAATTCGACGCCAAGTACAGTAAACCAATTCCATATCAAGAAGGCGACCTAGTACTACTAGAAGCACCACTACAAAGTACTGGAGAGTCGCGTAAACTCCAACCCAAATACAAGGGGCCCTACGTTGTTAAGAAGGCGTTAAGGTTCGACAGGTACGCGATTGAAGACGTTGATGGGGCGCAATGTACACGAAGACGATAAAGTACAATTGCAGCCTCCGACAAAATGAAACCTTGGTGTGCCGTGTTTCCGGAAGTAGACGACAATTATAGTTCGGAAGACGAAGTTGACACCACGTAAACTCGGGACGAGTTTTGTCAGGAGAGGCCGAGTTGTCATCACTATGACGTGTGATCTCTATTTCTTTTACATATACTCATACACTTGTTCATTTTCGTCTATGTATTCATTTTCATTCATTTTCTGTATTTGTTAATTTTAAGTTCAAGTTTGTATTCAATGCTAATCTAAAGTTAGTTGACAAGAAGTAATAAAACCGAAAGGTCCATTTGACAAGAAGCTGAGTGTCATTTCTGTGGTTTGGAACCCTAGTTACCAAGTCCATTCAGATAAGTTAGAGTCCGTTCAAAAACAATTTTTACTTTTTGCCTTAAATCATTTGCATTGGGATTCCAGTTTAAATCTTCCCCCTTACACTAACCGCTTAAAACTTATAAATCTCCCGATACTCGCTAATCGTAGGGAGATGCTTGGTATAATATTTCTTGTAAAACTCATGAGTGGGTCAGTCTGTAGCCCATCTCTCTTATCTGATATCGATTTTCAAATACAAGGGAAAAGCTAAAACCGACATTCGGTGGAAGTTTTACGGTCGCTAATTTAACGACACTCATGTGTCAGTCGACTGATAAATGGAAAGCCGTCAGCAAAGCGTCAGCGTTCATAACGACCAAACTGAGATCTTTTCAACAGACTCCGTCAGTCCGTGCATTAGAGGAGACTTAAACGCCTTGTCCCTCCCAATACCTACCCGGTGGTTCTATGGGGGAGTCCTGAGTTGGGAGTAGGTTTGGTTTAGCAGATTAAAGTTCCGCACTTCGGCTTTCGAACCACTACTACCAAAAAAATATATATATAAATATTGAGTGTGATATTTTGTCAGCCATCAGTTGACAAACACGCAAATGCACAGCCAAACATAAAAGCACATGCACACTTACTCAAAATTGCATAAATACTAAACACATACACACTTACGTTGGCAAAAGAACACAACACTAAAGTTTATATACTTTACATTTTATCGCAGAAAATTAAATAATAACCACAAACAAATACTTGCACACACACACACAGCTGCGCATATTCATATTCATTTGCACACTCAACAAAGCCCTTTGTTTAAATACATAGCCATGCAATCAATAGGAAATGTGGTAATAATTGCAGATGACTGCTAAAAAAGATTTACGAGGATTATCGCCAATAAAATGAGATTACTGAACTATTATTAAACAGCTATTTTGGACACATGAGCTTTATTAACCCCAGAAATGCTTTCTCATTACAAAATCTTTGCCAAATCGAATATTCGTACTTATTATTTACAATGGATACATAATAAAATATTAGAAAACAAGAAAGAAAGGGCTAAGTTCGGGGGCAGCTGAATATTTTATACTCTTGATACAGAGCGTCGGAATCTAAGCAATTTTATATGTGCATGCATCATATTAACCTTATATACTGGCCTACGTATATATCCGGCATAAGATTTGCAGAAAAACCAAAATTTAACGTGTTTTCAAAACTACCGGTTTTCAAAATCGCTTAATAGTCTATGCAACCATTTTTGCAATTTTTCCTTTTAATATTCTACTCTAGAATTTTTTAAATTTTTTTCAAATATTTAATCAAGTTCAGGAATTTCAAAAAAAAGCGTAAAAAATGATTTTTATTTTCAGGCAGTCACCATTTTTCCAAAAAAATTTTTCGTGTTCCCATGTTTTTTTTTTTTTTTTTTTTCAACCACCAGGAGAGTCAAGATCAATGTCACCAGGATGCGCCAATTTTTTTTACACCTGTCTCTCCCCCCTCTAATTATTTTAGTTTTTAATATTTTTTTGTAAAAGTTTTTTTCTGTATTCTTAAGATATCAATAAAGACACCATAAAAATATGGATGGTAAAAATATTTTTTGTTTTTTTTTTTAAATAAAATTCAAAAAACTGCCAAAATTTGATTTCTAGACTGTAAAATACGTTCTGAAACTTTCGTCCATTATTTCGGATACACATAATTACTACTGCAGCAAAAGGATTTTTTTTTTTTGTGAATTTATCAAATATAGGTTATCCACATATTCGGTACCTAGGTTCTTGAACAGTTTTGTTTAGGTTAGAACAATTTTTTGTCTGTATTGGAAACTGAACGAATCAAGAGGAATTTAAAATTGTGGTTTTTGAGAAGTAGGCGTGGTTATAGTCCGATTTCAATCATTTTCACAAAATGATGAAGAATGCTACGGTCCAAATTTTATCGAAATCGGTCAGTCGGGTCCCGGGATATGGGATTTTAGCAAAAAGTGGGCGGTGCCATCGTCCAATTTTTAACCCGGCCCCTATAAAGCCTTATCATACTATCCTTGTGACAAATTTTAGTTATTGATTTAAGGCGCTTTTAGTAGTTTTTTAACAGTACCGTTATATGGGTAGTGAGCGGGGTTTTCATCCGATTTCATCCGTTTTTAACCTATCAGTAGTAGTTCTTGAAATATTTGTGCAGGACGAGTTTGGTTGTTGTAGCTTTAGTGGTTTAGGAGATATGCTCTTAGACATATTAGGCGGCGGAGCCAACCCCATTTTTTTAAACTTTATTCATAGGTGGCCTTTGCTACTGTGATTTGCTGTACCAAATTACAGTTTTATATCTTAATTCAGTCTTTAGTTATGGCATTTTATATATTTTCGGTTAATGCCGATTTTTGGTGTAGCAGTGGTCCGATTACGCCTATTTACGCCTATTTTTGTACCAAAGAACCCACATAGTAGATTTCATCAAGATATCTCAATTTTTACTTCAGCTACAGCTTCTATGGACGGACGGACGGACAGACAGACACTCAACTCTCGCGTTTCGAATTTATTTTGAAGTCTTCAATTGAGTCGCAGCGCGTTTACCGAAGTGAATATTTCAGTGTGGAGAATAAGAAAACGTCACAGGGGTCATATAAGGTGAATACACTCTTGTTGAGTGTTTGGCCAAATATTCATTCAAATGATGGCTTTGTGCGATGGTGCGTTACCATGATGAAGAATCTACGAATTGTTGGCCCAAAAATGCAGCCGTTTACTGATAATGCTATATCTATCTCGCTAAGTACAATCGTTAGGTGAACAAAACTATAATACTCAGTAGCAACAAGCTGCAAGAGTATACAAATTTTGTTCATATTAAGCCGGTAGGGTACAGAGATATGTGATTTCACCAAAAAGAGGGCGGTAACACACGGCCAATGTTCGATTTTCACACCGACTCCCAAAAGGCGCTCTTATCTCATTGCTTGCTCAGCTTTAGGTGATACACACAACCGTAAGTTGAACAAAACTATTATACTTAACAACACGTTGCAAGAGTAGGCGTAGCTCCGCCCTTAATAGATTTAATTTACTTATATCTTAAACCATTAATGTAAAAAACTACTGAACGAATTATAATAAATCAATACCTAAATACGACAAAGATGTAAACTTTTGCTCAGGAAAAGCTATGAGAGAGCTTTATAGGAGCCAGTGTAAAAATTGGACGATAGGCATGACACCAGGAACTTTTAGATAAAATCACATATCTCGGCAACCGACTGGCCGATTAAATTCATATACCTACTATAAAGACTTTAGAACTTCTAGGTCACTTTATGTTGGATATATCCGTCAATATTTGAGTCAAGTCCCAATGAAAATTGCAGAACATGTTTTATTCATAACAGTGTATCTTTGCGCCTAAAATAGGTACAATTGCATGAAAACTTGACCCCTCCAACACAACCCCCCACCTATTCAACTATTATCAATATTTTCGGACATCCACTTAAACTTGCTCCATATGATTGCTAATTGTATGTAAGGTACCTAAATTAAACCTAGGGAACATTTGTTTGAGTATGTGACATATTAGTAGTATGTGGGATTAGCAAAAATAGATAATATCTTCTCAGATATATTCAATATAAAATGTTCGGTTGCACTGGAACTTAGTCCTTCCGTACTTGTTTTATTTAAGAATATTGCATGATTATATTAAATCACGCATTTTTATTCATTTCCATTCATAAAATCACTTTAAATAGTTTTGTCCGGTTTTTGAGACCAAATGCTCCTATGTGCGGCGCTGAGATACCTTTGCGTAAACAAGTACAATTCAAGAACTTTAAGAAGGTGAGAAGTTTTCTAAGAAACGAGTTACAATTTTCGGAGGAACTTATTAGTTATATATATTTATCAGGTAATAATGGAAGAAAAATTATTTTTACCTGTATTCGTCAATTTTTTTTTTTTGGAGTTTTTGATTTGAGATAATTTTAAGCAGAAAAATCTTCCCAGGCACCTTTTCACAGATATCTTCCTGGACATCGACTACAAGAGGTTAGATTAGGTTTTACTGACTGGCAGTCACCCAATGCATGGACCTTCTGTTTTTTGTAGTAATACTAATGCTCATGCGACTTAATATCTCATCAAGAACCTTGAACTCTGAAACTCTTAGATAAGCCGAATTCCATATAAGTATGGAGAGAAGCAAATAATGTGTTCTAGTATCTCTCATGCTAACTTCCCTGCACTTTATGCATGGATTGTCAGTACTCGTGGTCACTCTGATAGCATGTCCAAAATTACTCCCAGGGTCTAGGAAAGCTTCTTAATTTCTAACTCAACCCCTTTGGGCCTTTTGGCTTTCTATGACGTGACATTGTTCTTTTTAAAGAATACCGTATCCTTCTTAATGGCATATACATACGTTTAGGCTGGTCGATATCGCAAATCGGTGTTTGACCCATAGAGTATTGTTCATTACACTACTGATGGAATCTACGAAGTGTCCCGTTATTTGTATTGTTATGTCATTAGCATAGGCTATCAGTCAGGGTGCTTTCTTTTAGAAATTTTGGATAAGCTCATTCGCTACAATTGGCCACAGGTGTTGAGACAGTATACACAACTTCGGAACGAATAAGATCTCTCCAAAGCAAAGATACATAGTTAAATACCTGAGCTGTTCATATATTCTGCATTATGTCTGGAAAAATACCTTTAATTACAGGGGATTTAAATGGTTCGAAGCCGTTTCTTTAAGAGTAATGTGCAGGGGCATTTCGAGCTCTGCAGATATTCATTGGTTTTGATAACCTTTATTGCTTTAGAGGGCAGATATGTGAGAAGCATTTATATATTTAGAATTTATAAACCTTTTCGTTTCAAAACGTAGACTACCTGGCTTGATAATACAAGGTCTGTTGCAAAAGAAACAGAACTTTTTAAATATAACTGTTTCTGGTGGCGTCACTTATTGGTGGGTATACGTAATAAAAACTTTGAGCTCTTTTTGACATTTCGTAAAAATTTTAAGACAATTGGATAACTACAATCGATGTTATCGATCAAAAAGTGACAGCAGCTGTTGGTCATTGGTCGTAAAATGCATTTTGAACAAAGAGCAAAAATTAAATTTGGTTTTAAACTTGGGAAAACGTTTACTGAAACATTTCAGATGATGAAAAAAGTTTATGGTGATCAGTGCCTATCCAGTAGTAATGTGCATGAGTGGCTTAAGCGATTCCAAGAAGGTCGTGAGGACCTCTGTGACGATCAGAAGTTACCGAAAAAAAGTCGTCTTCAGAAGTCAAAAATAAAGGCAATGCTGATTTGTTTTTACGATTCCGAGGGTATTGTTTACCGAGAGTTCGTCCCACCTGGCCAAACGATTAATGCTGTGTTTTACCTTGGTGTTACCACACTACCGTAAGGCAGGGTCCTGGCGCCTGTTGCACGATAATGCGCCGTATCATCGGTTGACGCTTGTCCCTGATTTTTTGACAAAAAACTCCATATTAACCATTAATCACTTACCCTACTCACCTCATCTGGCACCCTGTGATTTTTACCTGTTTGGAAAACTTCATTTGCCCATGAAAGGACACTGGTTTCAGGATATTTCAGCTATCCAAAAGGCGACGACCGATATTCTCAAGAGCATTCCGAAAAATGACCTTAAACACTCATTTGAAATGACCGGTCTAAACGCTGCATCGAAGCACGAGGAAACTACTTTGAATAAAAAAATATAACTTTTGAAAAATATAAATTTTTTATGGTTTTTTTTAACAGTCCTTTTGTGGCAGACCTTGTATTTAAAAAAAAAGTGAGGTCGTATTATTCTCGAAAACAAGATTTTTTCGAAATGTTATACTATGTTATTATAATAAGGTATTTTGAAAATCAGGAAATAAAAGAATTTATTAGAAAAATTTTAAGTCACAAACTCGCGTTCAGACATTGCCATATTATCTGTTGATCTTTATATCTTTTTCTGGGTATTTTGTGCTCTGCTAAAACCTCGCGATCTAGCTGTATTCTACATTAGTGGCATCATGGCAGTATTTTGGTAACTTGATTTGTTCTACTCCTCTTTACTTCCCTTTGCAATATTGAGGTATCCTTTCGAATCCTCTTTGCCTAAAGAAATGTACTTGTAAGGTTCGCTTATGTGCAACTGAAGGCTCAGTTATCAACAGTGTTTTGAATTGTGTATATAGCTTCCGCACCTACTGCCTACTTGTCGAAGATCGCTAGTGGAGTAAAGTAGATTCCGTTTCATCTACTCTGAATGAAATTCCGAAGAGCTTTGAGCTATTTGGTTTCAAAAGATTGTTGTCAGAGTGTGATTTAAAATAGTACACTGAAAAAATTTACAGCGTACACACACTCGAATCTCTTTGATGATGGATGGCTCGTGAACACAACAAAGAAACTCTACAAAATGGAGAATTTGAGTAGTTAGTAAACTAATAGTATAACTAATATTGGGTATTCGAAAAAGTCCTTTCGTATTTGGTCAATAGATTTCGTCGCAGTGGTATATCTCCAGCGCTACCAATCACATTGTGTCATACCATATATTGTTGGAAAGGAGATTTTAAGCTTAATTTAACTATACGGAGAAGTTACAGTTGTTCAAAAAATAATGAAAATAATGAAGGAGTTCGTTAAATTTTGAAATTTTTTTATAAAAAGGGAAGAATGTCACTTAAGCCACCAATTTCTCAATTTACACTGATGGAATAATGAGTGTATTTTAAGTGTATCCCTTAGTTTGCTTTTAATTTCTTCTTCTTCTTAATTGGCGTAACTACTCAACTAAAATTCAGAAATTTAACATTTGGTTAATGGTAATTCTACTTTGGGATCTAGGAAACGTACTAACTAATTTTATAAAATGTAGTACCTTATTTTAAAACTTCTCTGTCCGTATTTCGAATTGTCGGCATCTCGATTTGTCCTTGTCCTGTTTTGTCGGTATTTTTATTTTCGAAGTTTCTACAGATATATTTGATTACATGAAAAAAACAATAATCGCATGCTAAATTTTTATGGCACAAAAGCGGCATATTTTATATATATTTTATTTTAAAAATGTTTATTTCATTCAATGAAGCTCTTCTTTTCTCTTTCAAACGGTGTGCACCGTTAAATTGCTGTTGTTGTATGAGAAAACATAATTTATCCATCAACGTTGACAAATTAGTGCAAAAAAGTGTCTGTGCAACAAAAATGAATATTGCAACAATTGAAGTTTTTAACTGCACATAGAAACGGTAAAAATACTCATACGCAGCGTACAACTCAATTGAGCGCGCTCCTGGCTGGAGTTGTACAATTTTTTATAACCTGAACAGGCTTCCAGAAGGAAGCATCGGAGACCGTATAAAGTATATATATAAATGATCAGTATGTTGAGCTGGGTCGATTTAGTCATGTCCGTCTGTCTGTCTGTCCGTCTGCCTGTATATATACGAACTATTTCCTCAGTTTTTAAGATATCGTTTTCGGAACCGCCGATATCGGACCACTATAACATGTATGTAGCTGTCATACAAACTGAATGATCGGAATCTAGTTCTTGTATGGAAAGCTTTTGCATTTGACAAGTTATATTCATGAAATTTGGTATAGATTTTTTTCTAAGGCAACAAGCTTATCTCCGAAGAAATTGTTCAGATCGGCTTACTATAGCATTTAGCTGAACAAAAACCAAACCAAACAAACCGAACGATTGGAAGCAAGGGATTGGATAGAAAACTTTCGCATTTGACGTGGTATCTTCACGAAATCAGACATGGATTACTCAGAAAAAATTATTCAGATCGGATTACTGTAGCATATAGCTTCCATGTAAACTGAACACATAGTTGCTAACAGAAATATACCTGTGAAGGGTATATTATTATATTTTTTTTTTTGTTTTTGATATCAGATCAATTGCTAGTGTTATAGTTTTTAATACTGCCATCACACGTTTTACAATATAAGGAAATCTATATACATAAAAATCAAACCCGTTTTTCGTTGTCACGGCATTACGTGTGAATGGCTGGACCGATTTTACTATTTCTTTTTTTGTTGTATTTGTTATTATTAGGAGAAGGTTCTTATGTAAAAAAAATTACGAAAGTTGCCGGAAAACCCCTAAAAACAGCCCTTTTCTTATTCCCATATAAACGTTTTTGTTTGTGCATACATAAGTACATATGTATGCATAAGTAAAATTAATGTTTCTTTGTTAGTAACGCTAAGGCTCGAGAACGTCTGAACCAATCTTCATGACATTTTCAGAAGTTGTTCGAAGTGGATCTGAAAAGGTTTTATATTTTGTTCTAGTAATGGTTATCTGAGACGGTAAGTCTAAACAGTCTAGTATGTTTATTTTTCTGAGTAGGAAAAAACAAAAGCCTTAACAGAGACGGCTAATAATATCATATATGCAAAAATATCTGAAGCCTTGAAAATCGCGATTTCAGCGACTCAAAAACTGAGAGAAATGCACAAGATCAGCTATCTTATAATATAACTTTCAGACTATATCCATTTTGGTAAAAACTGAAGGCTTTGGATTTCACGATTCAGGACGGTAATTTCACAATAAAGAATGTGGTACCAGAGAAGTATAAAAGGATAATACAACTTAGGTTTAGGTTGGCTTGAATCGCAAAACATTTTCTAAAACCACTGGACCCTCCATTCAAATCTCTCTGAACTTGGCCTTCCAGTTTTTACTCAGACTGGAAAGGAAGCGAACTGACCAACTGCTGTCGGAATGAGTAACCAACCACTTCCGGGTACTTCATGGGGCCAAAAATGAACACAACGAACAAAACCATAACAGAAGAATGACTAACTTATTCCAACGCTATGACAGAGACAACAGCCCTGAAGTTGTCCAACGTAGACACCCTTTCAGCCAGGAGACGATTGAAAATGATCCCGAATATACAGCTGTAGTATGCTGCTGGAAACAGCCGTTATACAGAAGATAACAACCAAAACACCCAAAACGGAAATAGCAAACCGCATCCAAAGCAACCATGCTTACCAACTAAAGTGTACCTGCTTCTAAAAGAGCAAATAAGTGCTGAAGATATCGGTTAAGGGTTGAGAAAAATTTGTTACCACAGGACAGTCAATTTTGATAAGATTACCAAAGTTCAGGCTACCGGAACTTTAGTTGATGAAAAGCAAATAACGCGCCAGAAGTAAATAGTGATGATGTGCGAAATTTTCCTAAAAAGGAAACAATTGGAACCTCGCATCAAAACGGACAGGTAAAGCGGTCCCCATAAAAGGGATTGCCCGCAGAACAAAGCGACAGAAACTCTGCCCAAACATGGGGAACGAAGCAGAACAGTATACTAATAGTAGTGTACTGAAAGTCCTGATTGATAGAATTAATATTGTGGATCTCTATTTTCTAGGAAGGCCTTTTGATAGAATATTATCATTCAAAGAGTAGTCAAAAAAAAGTCGACATAGTGTCTATGTCGTTTAAATAAAATTCATGGGACTATAACCATGGATCTTCTGTTGTAATAAACTGTTTAAAAACAATTAACTTCAGCAACACAATTCCAAAATAACAACATTTTCAAAAATATGTCATGAAAAGTTCGCTCCGCAACAAACAAATTATAGGCTACGGATATTTTAAATACTTGAAGTACTTTAAGTAGTCACGCAGCAAGTTAGGAAAATCAATAAAAGTAATGCTTAATTTTCCTTGCAAACTAGCTTATTTAATTCCCAATCAAAATCAAAATGGAATTCATACCGCAAAAGTTGTTTAACCTATCTATGTTTTGGAACTTTTTTCAGCCCCTCCATTAACATTTTATGCACACGGAATGACAGTAAAAAGTCCAATACTTTGAGATGTTGTTGTGTTGTTGTTGTCTCTCACCACTATGTGTCTTTTGCTGTGTCTGCAGCTACTGTGAATTACAATATTCTGTCATTATCCTTCTCGCAAACTATTTTACCGCAAACATTTCACTTTTTGCCCACTTTTCTCTTGTGCGCATCAACTCCAGTGCAAACATATGGAACATCCATACAAATAGACACTGGAAATCCTTTGACTGAGAAAGGGTGTATGTTTATGGAACGTGCTTGTGCAGCATCCGGCTTTCCAGGCCACAAGCCATGGCCGTCTACCAATGGAGTTTCCTCCAGAGCGCAGCCAACGCTCGCAGCTTACCTGCGACACAGACGCCTGATTTTGGCTTGCAACATTTGCCGTTTGTAACAATCGTCCGCACTCCCTCCGCATCTGCATCGCAAGCGGGTGTAAATTTAAAATAAGCACCTCATTAAATTAAAAAAGTGCGCTTCAATTCGACTGCTCCAACTCAAACGCTGGCCTGCAACCAACCATTACCAGCACTTTGCATTTCCGGTCAAAAGTAGTGGCACAGGTGTTGGCTGGTTATTGTTGGTGCCGCTGACATTATTGCAATCGTTGCTACTCCTGCTGCTATAGCCAAGTAGTGAGCTGCATTGACACACAACGAAGCGTGTGATGTAAATTGTACTCCAACTGAAGCAAATAAAGGAGTGTGGTGACTGGTGAGTGGCGAAGGCTGGGTAAAAGCTGATAGGATGGTGTTGAACATCAGCGCTTAGTTGCTGATTAGTTGCAATGAGCAAAGATATTGGTGGCTCTATTGACCTGAAATGGAAATACTGGGAAAACTTCATTCGAAAATTTTGAGGACAGTAATGGTGGACTTACCGATATTATCATTATTGTCAAGCTCCGAAAGTTGCAAGAGCAAATTTCTAATAACAAGCTCTTAATATCGATATAAAATGACACTGAAGAACTCAGGCTTTACTGAATGTAGTCAAGAAAAGAGGGCTTAGCTTAAATTAAGTAAAAAGTCTGATCGGTCTTTAGGTAACAAACGATACCACATGGTCTACTATAAATGCTTGGCCCGGACTCCTAGGTGTGAAAAAAAAATACCATCGCATATCGACAGAAGGCTTAGAGTCAGCCAATTCGCCGGTACGTTAAAAGTGTAGCCATTTTAGTCTGACAAAAGGTGAAATGTGGAGAAGAAAGTGTGTAGATCTTTAAACCTTACTTGTATGCTCACCGCGTCTCCTTGGACAGTGTTCTGTTAGGAAGATGAAACCTCATCTACCCTCCCCAGGGTTGTGCGTTGAAACCAATGACAGCAAGAAAACAGCCTCGCATAAGAGACCCTCCTCTTGACCCTCTACTGCAAACGTATTAAGGATTACGATTTGAGGGTATGCACTTAGAATATCCGGTCCCTTAATTAGGAATACGCCGCTACCCAGCTTGTTCATGTCCTAGTTAAAGTAAAGGCTGACATTACCGTCGTCCAAGAAATGCGATGGACTGAATAAGGACAGAGACCAGTAGGTGGCATTTACTATAGTGGCCATATAGAGAAGCTCAAATTCGATGTGGGCTTCGTAGGAGGAAGAATTCGCGTCTAGCGGCAATCCGTTTCACCCAGACGAAGAGACGAAGAGAAAGAAGGATGATGTGACTAAAGACTTGCTATAAGGAAACTGGGGGACGGCATTTCGAGCTCTTTACAGTTGCAAACTAAAATATTGATTTTTGGAAAATGCAAAAGAACAGCTGGTACGATGAGGAATACCATGTCCCTATGGAGAGAAAGTAGACTACCACGCAACGTTACACAAGAGAGAGCCAGAAAAAGTGAGTTCGAAGAGTATGAAAAACTGGCCGAGAGGGGCAATGCTCGAAAAACCTACGAAGAGATCCGGCGACTAACATAAGGTTTCAAGACCGGAGGATAATCTTGCAGAACCCCAGAGGTGATCTAGTGATTGCTGCCCTGAGCATACTAAAATTGTGGAGAGAACACTTTTCCAGAATGACAGTGAAAGCATAGTAACAGGAGATGTTGAATCCGCTTACTCAATTGATGACAATGAAGCAAACGTTCCATTGCCTGACAATACAGAAGTCCGAATAACAATTACCCGTCTGCAGAACAACAAAGCGGCGGGGGTCGATGGATTGCCGGTCGAGCTATTCAAACAACATCTTTGTAGAAATGTTGCCCGACGATTGGAATTTAAGTATTCTTTGTCCAATCCACAGAATGGTAGGCATCACAACCTGCGCCAACAACTCTCAAATAAGCCTCCTCAACATCGCATATAAAGTTATATCGATCGCATTGTGTAAAAAATTTAAGCCCACCACCAACAAATTGATTAGACCTTATCATAGAGTCTTTACGCATTGAAAACCAACAGATGACCAAATATTCAAAATGCGCCAAGCTTTGGAAAATACTCATGAAAAGAGGAGCGACACACACCACGTCTTCATCGATTTCTAAGCTGCCTTTGACAGCATGAAAAGGAGCTGCCTCTATGCCGCTTTGTCTGAATTAGGTATTCCGCAAAACTAATAGCGAAGCGAAGTAAATAGGTTCGATAGTGAACGAGGGCAAGGCGAAATATTTGCTGCCATCAAACAAACATTCGTCGCAATACCAAATAGGCTCTCTCGTCACTGTTGACAGTCAAAACTTTGAAGTCGTAGAAAATTTTGTCCATCTTAGAACCAGTATTAACAGCAATAACAGTGTCAGCCTCGAAGTCTAACGCAGAATAAATCTTGCCAACAGGAGCAAAAACAAAACTCTATATGCCACGCATGATCCCCGTTCTGCCATATGGTGCAGAGCCACGGACGATGACAACATCTGATGAGTCGACGTTGCGAGTTTTCGAGAGTAAGGTTCTACGGAAGACTTATGGTCCTTTGCGCATTGGCCATAGCGAATACCGCATTCGATAGAACGATGAGCTGTATGATATATACGACGAAATTAACATAGTTCAGCGAATTAAAAGACAGCGGCTACGCTGCACAGTGGGAGAAATGATCAATCTAGCGGCGCTTTAGCGAAATTTTTAAATTCAGAATTCTCCAAATTTTGTTTGTTTTATTGAAAATTTATTTCATAACGGGGTCGCATATTTGTGAGCTTTCGAATTTAACATATGTTTTAGCAAGTGCAATAATTACTATTTATCTATTTTTAAGTGCAATTTTTGTTGAACTGAAAAACTTAAATATAAAATTTTGTAATAAGATTTGTGACTTAATTATTATTATTTGGTATCTGTTAAATAAAAAAAGTCATTGTAGTCTGATAATATATGTTTTAGATCTTTACAATGGAAAAAGAAATTGTCCTATATCAAAGTGTTTTTATATGTGTAATCCAATGTTCGGTAGAAAACAAGTGTGATGGATTCGATGGGATTCGATTCAATGTTTGTATAATTTGTTAAAATATGTTGTGGTCTACGTCTTGTCCAAAAATTGGCTGCAAATATATGAAAGTTACTGATTTTTTTCATTTTTTAGATACTATGGCAGAGTCTAAACGCACGCTTTTTTTAATATGGCACAGTGAACCAGTACCAACAAAAAAATTTCTAATGGTTGAAAATCATATATTTTCTAATGTCATTGATCGCTCAAAGTATAGCGAAGAGCAAATTCGCAAAATTCAAAAACAACTAAGAAATTTCATAAGCAAACTTGTAGAAAAGTGGAAAGAATGTCATAGGGTTATGTCAGGGTTATGTCAGTCCTTACAAAGCTGGAAAAAGAAATACTTCACAGGTTGTTTCAAAATTGTTTGAAGAAAGTTCGACTGCTTCGAAAATGCTTAAGTCTGTAAGCTTTGAACAAAAAACCCCAATTCCGTATACACCTGAGGAAGCTTTATCTCTTTATATAGATGGCGGGTACTCAAAAAGGTCGTACAAAATAATGCAATATGGTGCCAAAGAACGAAACTGCAATATTTATCCAAGCTACGATATTTTACTTAAGGCTAAAACAGAGGCATACACGTAACTGAACTTTCAGCGGAAGTTGCCCTGCAAAGTCTTGTAGACCATACTGTTGCACGTATAGTACAAGGATTTTACAAATCTTTTGAAGGTGTTTTGACTGCAGGTAATATTAATGACAGCATAAAAGCAATATTTAAATGGGGCTGTGACGGCAGCAGTGATCACTCCACTTACCGTCAACGTTTTAGTGCTGCTGATTGTGAAATAACTGATGAATATTTATTTGCTGTATGTATTGTGCCTTTACAAATTAAAAAAGGAGACGCTGTTCTATGGCAAAATAACATCCCTTCCTTAACTTGGTTCTGAAGACCCATTAAAATAATTTTTGAAAAAGAGTCAGCGGAGTTAGTTAAGGTTTAGATAGATAATATTAAAAGGCAAATTGTAAGCATTGTTCCGACAAAGTTGAGTTTATTCGAAGTAGTACAAGAATTCCATTTAACAATGATTGATGGAAAAGTTTTTAACACTTTAGCGGACTTATCATCGCAGGCCAGTAGAATTTGTCGAGCAACACCAAAATTCATGAATAATCTAAATAATGTTCAATTGAGACAACCACAGGAGCACTTGTATGAGTACGGATTGTCAACACTCCATGCTTGGATACGGTGCTTTGAGTGTACAATTCATATCGCCTATAGAATACCCATACAAAATTGGCAAATTCGTGGAGAACATAAAGAAATCGCTCAGCAAACCAAAAGAAAGATTCAACTTGAGCTAAAAGAAAAAATGGGTATATTGGTGGACATTCCAACGAAAGGATCAGGCAATACAAACACTGGGAATACTGCAAGAATATTTTTCCAGCATCCAATTTTAGCCTCTACAGCAACTGGCGTAAAAGTAGAACTTATAAAAAGATTTGGTATAATTTTGGGTACTATGTCATGTGGGTATGCAGTTAACATAGAGGCTTTTCGCATATATGCTTGGAATACAGCACAATTATTTGTTTCCGAATATCCTTGGTTTTATATGTCTCCATCTGTACATAAAATATTAATACACGGAGCAGATATTATTGAAAAAGTTTCGCTACCAATAGGAATGATGTCAGAAGAGCACTTGAGGCAAGAAATTAAGATTTTCTCAGTTATAGACTGAACCATACGCGAAAAAACTCAAGGTTGGATACAATGGAAGACTTAATACGCACTCTTTTAGTTTCTTCAGATCCTATTATTACATCTAAGTCTAAAAGCACCTCCAAGTACTCCAAAAATCACATTGAAATAGATGATGAGGTCAAAAACCTTCTTTTACATATAAATGATCTACATAACGGCAGTAATTCTGAGAGCTCCGACTCTGAATAGTTTTTTTTCTAATAAAACATAAAAACATATAAATAAATAATTAACACATATTTTTAGAATAAAGTAATGCATTTTTTCATTGTATTAAAGAAGCTATTAAGAAAGCGCCGCTAGATTGACTGTGCGCTGGCTAGGTCATGTCGCCCGAATGACAAAAACACTTCAGCTCTGAAAGTATTCGACGCAGTACCCGCCGGGGGAAGGAGAGAAGACCTCCACACCGTTGGAAAGACCAGATGGAACAACTAGGCTCTGGAAAAGAAGAAATTAATATGCTCATGGCTATTTGAATCAAAAAAATGTTATAAATAAAGCAGAGTCTCGGTGGAATCAATCCCTGACTTGTTCGAAAAGCAGGCAAAATGGAATGAATGGAATATGGGCCGCGCATGTCGTCTATTAAAAGTGAATGATATGTGAGAACTTCAGAAAGACAACCAACAGGTCACTGTCTAATGAACAGACATGCCAGTACATGCCCCAGTACATGCCCCTGAACATGGTTGTCTTTTCCATTTTCCGATTTATTCCAATCACTTGTTCTTTTTAGCATACATTTAGTCGCATTAACTTAACGTTTTCCTTAAAAGGTCTAAAAATCACTTTCTGCTGGATTCCAACAAAAATTAATTTTAACATTTACTTGCAACAGAAATACATTTGCCACATGTACCAAGAGGCATGCAAACAAAATAACACTCTTGTAATCTAATCGTAAAATAATTCGATTAAATGACCATTAATTAAAATAAAACTACTATGCAACATTTACAGTCGACCACACTGCGAACGCGCATTTAAACATTAAAGCCACCTAATTGGGTGTCAAAAAATTTTACCAAGTTGTTGCATACCACCACTTTAACCGCTGCAACAATGTTTCATTGCTACAACGGTATTTTAACAGCATATTTAAGTTTGCATGGGTGTGTGCGTGTGTACGCGGCTGTGTGCTAATCTGACGAATGTTTGTTGCAATTGCCAAACCTTTGCCACACACCTCAACAAGAACAAACAAATGTGTCTGCGTATATGACTGTGGTTAAATTTTTTTATTTAAGCGGCAACAGAGCTCAGAGACAATGGAAAATTTATTTGCAGTTGTTAAATATTTAGAGTCACACCGCATCACGTAAAGACTTACATACATAAATTGTAAATGCATGCATTTGTATTCCAACGTTATTCAGCGCTCTCCATTAACTTAAGGTCTGCATTTATTCACTTGGTGCTTTCGAATCAAGCGCCATTTTGCCTGTGTGTGTTTGTCGGGTGTTTGCCTCGCTGATTTATTTATTTAGCATAATATTGCTTTGCCACAGATACCAAATTAACAACACTTTGTTGCTGTGCGCATTGACCTATAGCCTTCACCACGTCCATCCGAGTGCCAAGCAGCTTTGACAAACTTGTGGTCGTCCGTTGTTGGAAACACACCTGTGCCCTTCTCGAACAGTCATATCAGTACTAAGCGCCTCTCTACATTTAATGCCTCTGGCGTATTTAGTTTTTGACTTATCGCGATTTTTGTGGTTTTGAACAGTACCGTTATATGAGGAGTGAGCGGGGCTATCCTCCGAATTCATTAATTTTCACTCTATCTGTCAGAATTCCTTTAACAATTGTACTCAGCAAATTTGGTTGCATTAGCTTAGGTGGTTTAAGAGATATGTACATTAAACTTGCTAGAGGACAGGGCTACGGCCTTTTTTCCAAGAAATTTTGTCCACATGTGCACCTTGCTACTATAATCCTCTATACCAAATTACATCTTTATATCTTCATTGAGTGCTTACTTATGACACTTTATATATTTTCAGTTAGTAGCGGTTTTTGGGCGTGGCAGTGGTCCGATTACTCCCATCTACGAACTCAAATTTTTTTTGTACTAAGGAACCCACATAAAAAGTTTCATCGCGATATCTCAATTTTTAGTCAAGTTACAGTGTAGCAGGGACGGAGGGATGCACGGAAAATACTTTTTCGACTACCCAATATACTACTGTGATCAAATTGAAAGGTGAATTTTGTTCATTTCATTTCCATCAAAGTACTCCTCTCAAGCTGTTGTTCGTTACATTTATGTCAACGAATTTTCCAGTCATCATAGCACTTGGAAAAATCCTCCGTCGTGATGGCTGTCAGAGCCTTCTTCGATTCAGCTTTTATATTCTCAATTGAGTCAAAAGTGGTGTCCTCGGAGTCGACAGGTGAATAGCCAGAAGTTACGTGAAGGTAAATCAAGCGAATGCCGTGGTGGCGGCACGATATTAGTTGAAAATGTGGCGATAACCAATGTACCAAAGTATGAGATGGTGCATTATCACACTTCTTTGTTCAATAAATTCAGACATAGTAAAAAACGAAGAATTCCCTTTTGGAGCTTCACAAAAATATGCGTATCTCAAATATTATTGACTATTTTAACGTGAAATTTAGCATACAAGTAGATGTCACTAACAGTGACCCTATTAGTCGCTTTTAATAAGGGGTATTCTAAAATACTTAGTCAGTTTCAATTTCTACCCAATATCACGGATTTTCGGAACCTACAGAACTTTATATAATATAGGTCCCTAATATTGCCTTGCCTTTTAGTAAAGAGTGGAAAATGGACAGGGATGAATTAATAAAAACCTACACGATTGGGTGCAAGTGAGAGATCACAACGATTAAAGAGAACGTTGTGACAAAAGTTGTGGGAACATCAAGAAATGTATTGACACTATCTCTTGAGATTGCATCAAAGATAGCTGAATAAAGCCTTGATTTTTAAAGGATCTAACATCTTATCCGGTCCATAAATTGGGAAGATGCCGCTGCCCAGCTGGTTGATGTCATCGTGAAAATAAAGACGGGACAAGGACAAAGACAAGTAGGTCCTTGTGGCATTTACTACAGTGGCCATATACAGGAGCGCAATTTTGTTGTGGGATTCGTGGTGGGAGAGAGACTCCATCGCCAAAATTCATTCACTCCGGTGAGTGAACGCCTTGCCACAATCCGCATCAAAGCGAGGTTCTTCAACATATCGCTGATTTGCGCCCACGCCCCGACGGAAGAGAAGGACGATGTGACCAAAGAAGCCTTCTATGAGCGCTTGGAACACACCTATGAGCGCTGCCCCGCCACGATGTCAAAATTGTGCTTGGCGACTTTAACGACAGGGTGGGCAAAGAAGGTATCTTTGGCACTACGGTCGGTAAATTCAGCCTCCACGAGGAAACATCCCCAAATGGGTTGAGGCTGATCGAATTCGCTGGGGCCCGAAATATGGTTATCTGTAGTACTAGATTCCAGTATAAAAGAATTCATCAAGCTGTCTCCGGATCGAAAACCCACAAACCAGATCGATCATGTTGTGATAGATAGAAGACACGTCTCCAGTGTTCTAGACGTGCGACTCGGACCACTATCTTGTTGCAGCCAAGATTCGCACCCGCCCCTGTGCAGCAAAACACGCACGTCAACAAACACAAGGAAGGTTCGACGTCGAGAAGCTGCAATCACAACAGACAGCCGAACGTTTTTCTACTCGGCTTGCACTCCTGCTCTCTGAGAGCACTCGTCAACAACTCGGTATAAAGGAACTGTTGGAAGCGGAGAGAAAATAAGCTGCCTACCTCGCAACGTTACGATCGACCACAACACGCGCGGGATGGAATAGATACCGAGAGTTGAAGAGGGAAGCGAGACGCGTTTGCTGAAAGAAAAACAAAGAGGCCGAAATGCGTGAGTACGAAGAGCTTGATAAGCTGGCCGACAGAGGTAATGCTCGAAAATTCTACGAAGAAATGCGGCGGCTTACAGAAGGTTTCAAGACCGGAGCAACTCTTGTAAAACCCCCCAAGGTGATCTAGCCACCGATGCCCAGAGCATACTTAAATAATGGAGGGAACACTTCCCCAGCCTGCTGAGTGGCAGTGAACGCACAACACCAGGAGAAAGCGAACCCGATACCCCAATCGATGACGATGGAGCAGACGTTCCATTGCCCGACCATGAAGAAGTTCGAATAGCAATTTCCCGCCTGAAGAAGAACAAAGCGGCAGGGGCCGACGGATTGCCGGCCGAGCTATTCAAACACGGAAACGAAGAGCTGGTAAAGAGCATGCATCAGCTTCTTTGTAAAGTATGGTTGGAAGAAAGCATGCCCAACGATTAGAATTTAAGTGTGCTATGCCCAATCCATAAAAGGAGAGACCCCACAATCTGCGCCAACTTCTGAGGGATTAGTTTCCTAAACATCGCATATGAGGGCCCATCGAGCGTATTGTGTGAAAGATTAAAGCCCACCGTCAACAAACTCATTGGACCTTATCAGTGTGGCTTTAGACCTGGCAAATCAACAACCGGCCAGATATTCATCATGCGCCAAATCTTGGAAAAGACCCGTAAAAGGAGAATCGACACACACCACCTCTTCGTCGATTTCAAAGCTGCTTTCGACAGCACGAAAAGGAGCTGCTTCTATGCCGCGATGCCTGAATTTGGTATCCCCGCAAAACTAATACGGCTGTGTAAACTGACGTTGAGCATCACCCAAAGCTCCGTCAGGATCGGGAAGAACCTCCCCGAGCCGTTCGATACCAAACTAGGTTTCAGACAAGGCGATTTCCTATCGTGCGACTTTTTCAACCTGCTTCTGGAGAAAATAGTTCGAGCTGCAGAACTAAATAGAAAAGGTACCATCTTCTATAAGAGTGTACAACTGCTGGCGTATTCCGGCGATCTCAACAACAACCGCGCCGTTAGTTCGGCTTTCTCCCGGGCAAGACAAAATATCTCCTGTCATCAAACAGACAGTCGTTGCACTCGCGCCTTGGTTCTCACATCGCTGTTGACAGTCATAACTTTGAAGTTGTAGATAATTTCGTCTATCTTGGAACTAGCGTTAACACCACCAATAATGTCAGCCTAGAAATCCAACGCAGGATAACTCTTGCCAACAGGTGCTACTTTGGACTGAGTAGGCAATTGAGAAGCAAAGTTCTCTCTCGACAAACAAAAACCAAACTCTATAAGTCGCTCATAATTCCCTCCTGCTATATGGTGCAGAGGCTTGGACGATGTCAACAACGGATGAGTCGACGTTGCGAGTTTTCGAGAGAAAAGTTCTGCTAAAGATTTATGATCCTTTGCGCGTTGGCCACGGCGAATATCGCATTCGATGGAACGATGAACTGTACGAGATATACGACGACATTGACATAGTTCAGCGAATTAAAAGACAGCGGCTCCTAGCCAGTGGAGTGGTCCTGCTGTCCGCATGGACGAAAACTCTCCAACTCTGAAAGTATTCGACGCAGTACCCACCGGGTCAATCAGAGGAAGAGGAAGACCTCCTCTCCGTTGGAAGGACCAAGTGGAGCCTGGCTTCGCTTGGAATATCCAATTGGCGCCGCGTAGCGAGAAGAAGAAACGACTGGCGCGCTGTTGTTGACTCGGCTATAATCGCGGAAGCAGTGCCAACGCCAATTAAGAAGAAGAAGAACATCTTATTTGACGAAAAATCTGAAATGTATTCAGGAGTTAGTGATATCCCTGCTAAATATAAATATTGCAATGGTTAAATTAACTTAAATTCTGCTGGTGGCATCTTAAGCAGAACATAAACAAGCGTACATGGTTCACATATATATGCAATGCTCCTTAGAAAATTTCTTTATTGTCCTCAAGCTGTTTATCTCGCGCCAACGCGCAGATGCAACAATTGGCACCAACCTAACTAAACGAATGCAGCTACGAGTGAGGTAATGTTCTACTCGTATTGTTGCTGCGTCACAAAGAGAAATGTCATCATTATGCGTAGCATGCCGCAGCAACACTAAATCATTCGCTAAAATGATGTGGCACCGCTGGCACGGCAAGCAAATAAACGTTGAAGACATTAATAAAAGCGACAACAACAACAGCATTGGCAGTTACAACGGTGGCAAAAATATTTCGGCAAAAATTGTGAGGAGAATTTAGTAATGTCTTTTTCGATGCCAATTCTATGCCTGTTAATGCTTTGATATTGCACATGATTGCAATCGGTGACAGGTAGCGGACATATGCAAAATGTCGGACCGATATCTCAAAAACTGAGGCACTAGTTCGCATATATACAGACTGGCAGATGAATAAAGGGGCATGACTAAATCGGCACAGCTCGTCATGCTGATCATTTATATGTATATGAGGTCTCCGAAGTTTTTTTTTGGGTGTAACAAAATTCGGCGTCAGCCTAATGTACTCTACTCAGCATATAGCAAGAAACTTAGAGGATGATTGAAAGTTGAAAAGTCGAGATTTGTTGATAAAGCTTTTCAGTTGGTTTTTTTTTTCACAAGAACAAGTGTCAGGATTGCTGGCCATAACAGCTGTTCCTAGCTGAAGTGGCCGTTTTTAAGGTAACAAAAGATCCATAGGTCCGAAGAATTTTCAGTTGACCGTATACTGGAGACTAGTGAGGTATGTCTATGTATAATCCTTTCCTCTGGCAACGAGTGAGTTCTAATTAAAATCTGAGCAGAATTGCAGGTGACTGTAGGGCTGATTTTCTCACTCAGTCAAGCATTTCAATAACGCGATCTGTAGAGAATATTACTGAATGGTTAACCCTGAGACCAGCTTGCGAGCTCCGGTCAGCTGCTAGCTAGGATGCAATCGCATGATCCTCTTGATCCAGAGCAAATAGTAAGATGTCTAGTGAGCTGTTTGCATTCAGCAAAGTTCGCCATTCAATAGCTGCAGGAGTTCTTACTGCACACTGCCGATCGTTTTTCATGTGATAAGATTTAATAATTTACTGTATGCCAACTGCATGAGCTGCTTGTAGTAAACAGCAACAGCAATTATAAAATACGACAAATAAACATACAACACATAATATTGGTATATCGATTAAAGGGCTTCAAGCGGCGTTTCGCTTAAACAGCTGCGCCGCTTGGAGCAGCAAACCGGTAATAGGCGTTATGGGTGATGTGCTGATTGGCAAAAACTTCTGCGACGCCAAACTGTGTTATCTATGGCTGTGATTGTGGTCATAGTTATATGGCTGTAGGTGTGTATTCATGTTAATGTTGTTGCTGAGTATTTAATTTAACGATTCTTTGTTTTTATTACTATTGTTGCTTTTCTATTTTGTTGTGCAGTCACCGACTAAACCTCGTACTGAGCAGTTGAGTTAGCGTCTTTCTCTGAGTTTATAGCTATTCACATAGCTCTCTTTTGGTGCACACCGGTCTGCTTACTTAAGTAACGCGATTAATACTTTTTTTTAAGTGAGAAATATAATCCAATATTTATATTAGTGTATTATAATTTTTCCACTATGCCCCCGGTGGGCTTCCAGTTCGGGGACAACAGGTTTGCTGCGCTGGCCCAAGGTCCCCAACCAAAACGTAAAAAATCGTATCAAAAACTGCAAGATGCTTTTCCTGACTTACCGCCAATAAAAAGTGATGACCCAAAGTATATTGTGATTAAATCCGATGAGAATACTACACCCCTTTCGAAGGTTTCTTGTTTTCGTGTTTACAATGCCTTACTTACCGTGAGCAAAGATATAAACAAAATTAGTGAATTACGCGATGGCAGCCTATTGCTGCTAGTGAAAAATAAGCAAGTAGCAGAAAAGTTTATAAAAACGAAATGTCTTTTCAATATTGGCGCTGTTAACGCTAGCTATCACCAACATCTTAATTGTAACAAAGGCACCATTTATGCACCGTTTTTAAACGATGTGCCTGAAAGCGAAATAATAGAAGGACTGAGTTCTTACGAAGTTTCCGCGGTTTATAAGTTCACTCGCAAAGTTGAAGGTGTTATAAAGCCTACTGGTGTTATCCTAATATCATTCAACAGTTATTCCCTTCCAAACAAAATAAACATAGCATGGAGGATGACCTCTGTGCGACCGTACGTGCCTAATCCTATGCGCTGCAGGTAATGCCAGAAATTGGGTCATACGCAAAAACATTGTAAAGGTTCCCCAACATGCGAAATTTTCAATTTTCCTTCTCCACACGATAATGACTGCATCCGAGTCATGTGTGCGAATTGTTCTGGCGAGCATCGCTCTTCAGACTATACGTGTCCAAAGTATATGCAAACCAAAGAAATTTTAAAAATAAAGACACTAGAAAAGTGCAGTATGCACGAAGCCCTCAAAAAATATCCCTCCCTTCCCTCACTGCCAGCTTTGCACATGTGCTTCAACCTACAAAAGAGGTATCCTCTGTAACCACCACACCAACAAAAATTTCAGCCACTAACAATTCCACAAAATCTAAAAATACTCATAGAACTGCCAACAATGACTTGCCCAGTACATCAAAACAAAACGCAGAGGTCACCTCTGCACCCAACTCATCAATAAACTCTTTAACTAGTAAAAATCACTCACCAAACGCCAACAATAAGCATATTTCCATCAACAAGCCTGCATCGATCAGTTCAGACTACAACAACGTCTCTCATTCAGCTAAAAATATCAGCGACAACTGTACCCAACAAGACTCTTTCTTAAATCCCAAACTATTCAGTCCAACAACAGCCTCTTTCATTTCTAACTTAAACAACTCCTTAAACTCGCTTAATAAATATACTAACTTCAACAATACTACTACCAACACTACTGTGCAATCTAATCCACCTAATCACGAAAATCTCTTTCCAACAACAAACATTTCCAACGATAAGCAATACTCTACTGAATATACTGAACAAATAGAAATTGACTCTCAATAAATACACTTAGCTTTTACTCTCTTTTGAACTAGTTCTCAATTGGTGACACTCAGCTTCAACTGACTGCTCATACGAGTTGAAATTCTAGCTCTCTTCTGTTTCCCTTTTTCTTTCCTTTTCTACATAGATCTTATGATTCCAATATTGCAATGGAATTTAAACGGCTACACTAATAATTACAATGAGCTTCAACTATTAATACAAGATCATGCTCCAGCTATTATACTCTTAAATGAAACTCACATCTCTTTCAACTTGTCGGCTTTTATTCCTAAGCAGTACATTGGCATGTTTCACAATCTTCCACATATCAGCACAAGTAAAAGAGGCATTGCGATTCTCATAAGAAGAGATATTCCACACAAAATTAATGCCATTCAATCCAACTTGCTGGCTATGTCGATCGAAATTATCTTAGTTAAAAAAATTACCATTATCTGCACCTATATTGCACCAGACGAACAATTTACCAGTACAGACATCCTGCAATTAATCAACCAAGCTTCTACTCCTTTAATTTTCGCTGGTGATTTTAATGCATGGAGTCCACTATGGGGTTCTCCAATAGCCAACAAGAGGGGCAAATGCATTGAAGACGCTTTACTTTCCTCTAACTTAATATGTTTGAATAACGGATCCGCGACACACTTTTCCACTCACTCCACTTTTTCCCACGTAGATCTTACAATGTGCACCGACACACTTGCCACAGAGTGCGAATGGAGTCTACTCGATCACCTGCATGGAAGCGATCACTTCCCCATTGTACTTAAATTGCACCTAGGTTCAAAAACGAAAAACCACAAAATAAATAAGGTATTAAAAACTGATTACGCTGATTGGGAGAAGTTTCAGACTCTTTGCGAGATAAATGGCAATAATACCCCAATATCTGACAACTCCAACCAAGAAAGTGCGATTTTAACAAAAATTATTCGTTCAGCAGCGAATGTTAGCATTCCTCATACAAAGCCAACAGCAAGTTCCAAGAGTGTTCCTTGGTGGAATAAAGAAATCGCTGAAATGCGGGCAAAAAAAAAAAGACAGCTTGGTATAAATACAAACGGGCTCGTTCACTAGTTAACTTAATATCTTTCAGGAAAGCCAATGCTCTTTTCCGTCGTTCCGCGAAACAGGCCAAGCGTAAATGTTTTCAGGATTTCACAAGCAAAATAAATCCTTCGTCTAGTCCTAAGTTAATATGGAACGCTTTAAAAAAATTTTCTGGAGTGCCTAGAAATCTAACCATTCAATGCGTAAAGGGGCCAACAGGTTTGGTAACCAATCCATCCGAAATTTCCGAGTTATTTGCAAACCACTATTCTGAAACAAGCTCAGATACTTCATTCAGCACACAGTTTCAAACCTCTAAATCCCCCACTCTGTCCGACACTTCCTACTCTGTCTCCCCTCTTTCTTTTTCTGCTAAACAAATAGAAACCAGCATTTCACTGCCTGAATTCGAATTCGTTGCATCTACCGTTAAGGGTAAGTCCCCAGGGCAAGATAAAATTTCTTATCCAATTATCAGACATATGCCGAAAAGTCTCAAGCTCCGATTGGTAAAGCTCTATAACAAAATTTTCAATACTGGTGTCTACCCCCAATTTTGGAAAACGTCCTGTGTTATACCAATACTTAAACCACACAAATCCTCCGATGAACTTGCTAACTATAGGCCGATTTCCCTCCTTCCATGTATGGGCAAAATTTTGGAAAAGATCGTGGCAAACCGCTTGATGTGGTATGCTCAGCGAAACAAGCTCATATCACCGAATCAAGTCGCTTACAAAAAAGGTCAAGGCACGTTAGATGCATTAATCCAACTAGACTATTTCATTACTAACGCTTTGTCCAGCAAAAACCACGTGTCTATACTATCTCTGGACTTTCACAGAGCTTTCGACAAAATTGGAGCCCATATTATTATTCGACAACTTAGAAAATGGAAAATAGGCCAGAATATGATACGTTTTATTTCTAACTTTCTCACAAACAGAAAACTCAAAGTCAACGTAAATGGTTTCCTTTCTTCAACACTCCCGCTTTCTAACGGTACGCCGCAAGGCTCACCTCTTTCAGCCTTCCTTTTTATCATTGCTTTCGATGATATTAGTAGGATGATAAAAAATTACAAAGGAGTTGAGCACCAGACCTATGCTGACGATGTTCTAATCTACACAAAAGTCTCTAACGTTAATTTAGCTCAATCCTTATTTACTAATATACTCGCCAGAATTGAGATTTGGTCACTGGAGTCTGGTGCTTCACTTTCTTTAGACAAAACACATATCCTTCATGTGTGTAGAAAGCAAAATTGCAACGGTATTTCACTTACCCACAACCAAACTAACATCGAATGTAAAACACAGCTGAAAATATTAGGATTAATTTTTGACTCTAAGTATAACTTTAATGCTCATTGTAAATATGTCAGAAACTCGTTAATGACACGATTAAATATTGTTAAATATCTCTCGTCTAAGTATTCATTTATTCATCCGAACACACTAGTCAATGTTGTCAGAGCTTTGCTAACTTCAAAAATAGATTATGGGCTCCCCATCTATGGCAATTGCTCCAAAAGCAGTATCAACCTTTTAAATGCACCATACCATTGCGCAATACGACGAAGTCTCCGGGCCTTTCCAACCTCGCCAATAAAAACGATAATGGCTGAATCTGGTTTACCAACTATTCAAAATAAAATTATAGATTTTTCGCTCCAAATTCTTGCGAAAACGGCTGAGAAAACCAACCCATTACTAAATACAACTATCACCCATGCCACGAAAAAAAGAAATATTCCAAGAATACAATCGGCTATTTCCAGATGCTTAAGTTTCGCCGCAGAAAATAATATTTTACGTAACGCAGCATGCAATTTCACCACACGACATCCTCCTTGGCTGATCAATGATAAAATCCTTCAGAATAAGCTTATGTTTTTGTCCAAGCAAAACACACCAAACGAAGTCTTTCAACAAACCTTTGCTGAACTGGAATCTAATTATACAAATAATGGCTGGAAGTTATTGTTTACGGATGGCTCCAAGTCCATCGATTCCACATCGTTAGCAGTTGTCACTGCCACAGGAGAAATTATCTGCAATTGGCTTCTCCCCTCAACGAGCTCTGTATTTACCGCTGAAGGATCTGCTATCCTTCATGCAGTTAATCACGCAAAAAAGACTAAAGGAAAGTTCCTCATCTGTACAGACAGCAAATCGTGTATGTCGGCAATAACGTCTCCTTCCAATCGCAATCCCATAATAGAAATTATCAGGGACGCGGTCATTGGTGCCCCTCAGAAAATCCAAGTAATGTGGATCCCTGGCCATGCTGGTATTACAGGCAACCACTTTGCAGACCTCGCTGCAAAAAATGTAGCCAGGAATCCTGCCTTTACATACTATGTCTCATCCAAGCAAGACATTTCTAACCTTATTAAGCAAAAAAGGCATCAAAAAAACGCGAGCGAATGGAAAACATTTAAACATCACTAAGCGGTCATAAACCCAGCCAGAAATCGAATAATCTACTCGTCAACAGTTCCAACTAGCGCAATGAAGACATATACTCGATTAAGGATTGGACACACCACCATAACACACGCCCACTTACTATCGGGTAAAAGCCCATCCATTTGCCCCCTTTGCGAGGCCACCGCTTCTATCAAACACTTACTCACACTCTGTCCGATGCTTCACTCAACAGCCCACAACTCTGGCAACATTGATCTCATAAAACTACTAAGTGAACCTTCAGAAAAAAACGTTATGATTGTATATAGATTCTTAAAAACCAACGATTTGTTAAAATATATTTAAGCAACTTACATCTTTACTAACCCTTAGCAAATAGAATTTTTACCTAGTTATAATTACAAGGCGGCTGAAGGCCTCGTAGCCAGTGCTGCGTTTATGCATTTATATAATAAAACTCTTTTTGTTATATGAATTATTATAAATAAATAAATAAATATTTTGTTGTGTGTTGTTTGTGTTATTGTTTTTATCGCCGCAGTCCATACTTGCTGGGCATTATGGAGCCTACTAAGTGCTGTGAAATACTACAAACAGTGATTACCAATAGTACGCGTACATACTACTATGCCTAAAAAATAACATTCAGACATTTGAATTTAAACTGCGCGCGTCGAAGGATTTGAAGAATTATTTTTTCTTATGTTGGTAGTACTGTCAGTCACATTTATGTCAAATATCATGTCAAAATATTCATTAGTGTTTGAGATACATGTCGTTTTGTGAGCTGCTAAAACTGAGTTTTTCGTTTTTTGCGATGTCGAGATTTGTTAAACAACGAATTTTCATTAAATTTTGTTTACAGAGCCAATTTTCTGCTGCGGATACGTTGAGGATGGTGCAGAAAGCCTTTGCTGATGAGGCTATGGCTAAAAAAAAGTGGTATAGTGAGTTCCAAGCCGGCCGTGAACGTGCCGAAGACGAAGAGCGTCCAGGGCGACCATCAACCTCAACCGACGAAGCTCACATTCAACAAATCAAAGATTTGGTGTTGAAAAACTGTCGATTACCAATTAGAGACCTAGCTGATGAAGTTGTCATATTAAAAGGCTCAGCCAATACCATTTCGAAGAATGTTTTGGGCCTCAAGCGCGTCAAATCTCGACTGGTACCGAAAACATTGAATTTTTTGGAAAAAAGGCGTCGCGTTGAAGTGTGTGAAACGATGCTTTTCGACTACCAGGGTATTATGAAATGCATTATAAATGGCGATAAGACTTGGATCTATGCTTACGACCCCAAAACAACCGATCAGTCGAGCGAATATCGTGCCAAAAGAGAGCCGAGACCAAAATAATCGCTCCAAAGTCGTTCAAAAATCAAGGTCATGTTGACTGTTTTCTTCGATTATCGTGGTGATGTGCGTTATGAATTCTTCCCAACCGGTCAAACAGTCAACAAGGAATATTATTTGAACGTTATGCGTCGTTTGCGTAACGCTATCCGCCTAAAAAGGCCGGAATTGTGGAAAGACAATTCTTGGTTTTTACAACACGATAACGCACCATTCCATACTGCCCTCGTATAATTCGTGATCATTTCGCCAAAAACACAACCCATATCGTTCCGTAACCACCGTTTTTACCTGATCTGGCGCCGTGCGACTTCTGTCTGTTCACCAAGCTCAAAAGACCGCTCCGGGGACACCGTTTTTATATGATAGAAGAGATTCAAGCCGCAGCGAAGAACGGAACTGAAGGCCATCCCGGAAAGTAACTACAACCAGTTTCGAAGATTGGAAAATCCGTTGACATAAGTGCATTGCATCGGGAAGGGATTACTTTGAAGGGAATGAAATTAATTTGGAAGAATAAATAAAGAATTTTCAAAATATATACAATGTCACCACACACAGTGTATAAAATTGCGCCAGTGTGTTTGCATGTGTAATCTACGGCGCGAGTCTGTTAACCACAAACAGGTGGTCACGCGATACCAAATGACAAAAATTAATAAATAAGAATTTTGTATTAATTGTGGTTAATACTGGACATCCTTTTATTACGGTAAGAAGGTCTGAATAAAATACCATGAAAACTAATATATTTTTACTTAATTTAATATTCGTAATTTTTTTGGAAGGAATGGCAAATCTAACTGGTATTTAATAAGGTCTGTGACTTTAACTTCAAAAAATTCAGTATTATCCGCATATAGCCATTTAAGCAAAACCGATTGCGGAAAACAGCTAACTGTATATAGTTAACAACATTAGGCGTCCCAATATCGAAAATTGCAAAAATATGATTCAAATATCGCAAGAATACATAAAATGTGGAATAATTGTTGTAAATCCTAACACAGTCGCTTAACCAATGAAATTCTATATTGCTTTGCGGCTTTTGCAAGTCCATCACGGGCACGCTTGCAGAAGTCCAGACGCAAAACGCAATTTTCGACGGTTTTCAGGCTCGAATCGTTCGATACTGTTGCAACCCATTTTTGTTTTATTTAAAACAACTTTTGTAGGGCTCTTTTTGAAAAACGCGCTCTTAAAACTGACTCCGAATTTCGGTAGTAAAATTTAATAATTTCGACTCGTTGTTGAAACGTATATCTTTCCATGATGAAATAGCAAATCTATCTATAGTTCCTATCGATCTACTTTTGCATCATTCCTATTGAGAGATGCGTTATTTCGAAATCCCGATCCGGACATTCAAGGTATAACTAATGGATTCCACTGGCCTTTTGTTCAAATTGTGAATTGAGTGAAGTCTTCGTACGTTGGATCATTATGTGACAAACGCCCACGACACTTAGAGCTTAATAATTTAACTGTAGGAAGTCCGTTGCAAGATCGAGGAAATAGTAAATTTTGTGAGATGAATGATGAAGTCGCAACTAGCATTAAGGGCATTTGTAATGATTTTCTATTGCTAAAGGTGCCTCATAAATAATAAAGTAAGGCTAGTAGGGCTACCTGTAAATATTCGCTTTCTGTGTAGTCTCGCAATTATTGAATTGTGTATCATCTCTATGCCTAGTACTCTCGCTTGGAAGAGTCTAGCTGAATTTGGTTTAACGGAAAGACACGTCGGTACAATGTGTGATGAATTCAATTCTAGAGGGTACGCTCATCTGAAAGTAAATATTGAAATCTAAACTTAGAAGAACATAGTCTGATTTATTTAGATTAATATCGAGCTGAATCAGAATATCAATCAAAAGTTTTTTTGTTCAAGTAAGCCGTCGATGAGCAGTTGACGCAGGAGCATATGGGCATGACTTAATCGTCCCAGTAACCCCTACACAAGCTATCCAAAAAAACAAAGTGTTTTTGTTATGTAAATTTAAAAAAAAGGATTTGGCAAAAAGTTGGTTGCACTAAAAACTATTATGTTTATAGTAAACACTTCAAGCAGTTGCAGACAAGGTGTTTCATGATTTTGCTGAAAATTTACGAACTTTTCACTTAGAACTTATAACTTTTCCTTTAGTAAAGCGTCTTCTGTTTCTACTTTTTTCCTTCATTTACGAAAACTTGTTCAACTCTCGAGTGCAGTCAAGCAAACTCTTACTGTTTACCCCTCTTTGTTTCCAGCAGTGGCTTCACATCTTAATTTTATAGCACAAGGATTTCAAACGTTCACCTTCGCCCCCTCCCGCGCAACGCCGCTGCCCTTATTTATAAATTAGATTTATTAAGTTAACAACACTTCTGCATTTTACCGCTTTAATAAATTCTCGAAGGATTTTTTCGTTGCTTTTTACACTCCAAGCTTACTCAAGGTATACATACATATGTATGCGTTTAGTTTTTGCACTCTCCACTTCCTCCATTTCTTCCCGAATTAATGAGCGCGCTTATGCCAAAAATTAGTCTCGAAAGAGACTAGGATAAACACACGTAATTATGCATAAAAATAAAACCAAATAGTGCAGCATAGTTGAAAAAAAGAAGTTGAAGAATGGATCATAAAAAGTTTTGGAATTTCTCTTAAACTCAAAAAATTGTTTATACGTGGCTATTTTCTGTTGTAAAAGCTGTTACCTCGGCGATTGGATGTATAAGAACTATCAACCAAGTTTCTACCGAGTCAATATCGTTCAATTCTGAAATGAAAATCTTGTTTCTACAATATCTGCGCAATATTGCAAAGATCTTGAGCTCGAGAGGCATGAGGCGGCAATGAATAGCACAAAGCCAGATTTAAGAGGGTAGAAAACGGTTTTCAAAAAAAATAGTTAAATATCAAAAAGCAAGAGCTTTTAAATAATGTGCTCAAAAGTTTACTTAAAACATGAGATAGTCTCCGATTTTCTAAGTCGGCAAATATTCTTTCGAAACTCTGAAGAAAACCTGCGAAGTTAAGTTTCCAAACTCGTAGAAAACTGCAAATCCGATATTTTTTTGTCGTGTTTCACAATTTTGAGTTTAGAGACTCTTTAGACTTGAATTTATTCGATGTATATCCAGATTCCACATCCCTTTGAAAATTCAGGAGTAATCAGAATATTTAAATTTTATTTTAAAATCAAAACGATGTTTTTGCTATACGACCTTTAGATCTGAGTGAACTTTTGGCACGTCAGACCATTTTCCCGAATTTAGCAGGTTTAAATAAAAATGGTAACCTTAACGACAACTAATCAGAAGACTAAAATGAAATAACTGTTAACGACCGTTTTTAATTCCTCGTTCCTTTTTAATATATGAAGAACTTCGTTACACAAAAGCCGATTCTCAACAAACCGGCACGTCACGAACGATTCTGGTGAACATCTAGCACATTCTCAGAAGAAAATTGATGAAACTTTACAATGAATGAAGTACGGTATCAAGTAAACAGCTCGAGGTCTTGATAAGAAAATTCGTTCAATCATATATGTAATTCAAAAAAATACTTTTAAAATTCTTACTTCATTACCTTCACTTTAAACGTTGAAATGTAAATAAATCGTGCAAAATACTTCAATTAATGACCTTTACCACCAACCCGCTGAAACGCTTGGACAGCCTTTCCACTACAATTAAGAACCACGAGTACGGCTGGGCTCCACAATGCATTCGAAGATTAATATCTACTTGTTTGTGTACATAAATGCTATTGCTTGCGGAATGCAACTCATTAAAGCTCGGCAACTAAAGCATAGTGCTGCCATATTAACCGTTTAACGCTTGACTGTAGCGCGAAATGAAAACCGAAGTAAATAAAAGAGAGAGAAACAGTATGAATGCGAGCGAGAAAATAGTACTAAGAAAAGAAAATCAAGAAGCAACATTCGCCTCGTTTGTAAAATATTCCTTACATGCTATATGTTATAGTGATTCGTTCTGAAAAAACTCCTCTTCTTCTTATTCTTCTTCTTCTTTACTGGCGTAGACACCGCTTACGCGATTATAGCCGAGTCAACAACAGCGCGCCAGTCGATTTTTCTTTTCGCTACGTGGCGGCAATTGGATATTCCAAGCGAGGCCAGGTCCTTCTCCACTTGGTCCTTCCAACGGAGTGGAGGTCTTCCTCTTCCTCTGCTTCCCGCGGCGGGTACTGCGTCGAATACTTTCAGAGCTGGAGTGTTTTCATCCATCCGGACAACATGACCTAGCCAGTGTAGCGGCTGTCTTTTAATTCGCTGAACTATGTCAATGTCCTCGTATATCTCGTACAGCTCATCGTTCCATCGAAGGCGATATTCGCCGTGACCAATGCGCAAAGGACCATAAATCTTTCGCAGAACCTTTCTTTCGAAAACTCGCAACGTTGACTCATCAGTTGTTGACATCGTCCAAGCCTCTCCACCATATATCAGGATGGGAATTATGAGTGACTTATAGAGTTTGGTTTTGGTTCGTCGAGAAAGGACTTTGCCTACTCAGTGCGAAGTAGCATCTGTTAGCAAGAGTTACTCTGCATTGGATTTCCAGGATGACATTGTTGATATTTATACTGGTATACGAAATTATCTACGACTTCAAAGTTATGACTGTCAACAGTGACGTGAGAGCCAAGGCGAGCGAGTGCGACGACTATTTGTTTGATGACAGGAGATATTTCGTCTTGTCATCGCTCGTTGCCAGACCCATATGCTTTGCTTCCTTGTCCAGTCTAGAGAAAGTAAAACTAACGGCGTGGGTGTTGAGGCCGATGATATCAATATCAAACTGTATTGAAGCAGAAGGAGACTATTTTGAATAAAATAAATTGAGTTTGCCGAAAAAACTGTTTGTTTTTAAGTCCTGTTTACTTTGGAACGCATCTTGTATGACAGTGGCTGCTTTTTGCCCAGCACATTCGAAGAAAAGCTCAAGCACCACGCATGTAGTATCTATATCCCTTCAAATTCCATTTTCTGGCGACCGTGTTTTCACTTTTTGTTATTGTTTTTGGTAGTGCGCACTGGACCCAGTGGTGCTTAATTTCACTACTTAGGCGACGACTTGGTCGAGTGTCATTAATTAAGCGGTATTAGGTGAGAAACTCCTCACCGCTTACGCGCCTCTCAACTTGTTACTGTTGTTTTTATTTATTTCAATTTTCATCACTTATTGTCCGCAACCAAGTCGCTTGCTTCTACAAAATGGAACAAAAAGAAAATGGGAACAAAAATATTCGTCAGGTTTACTTTCGCTGGCCTCTCTGACAGCTTATCCGCTCGCAGCTCCGGTGTTTGATGAGGTTATTACTTTGCAAATAAACAAAAACCGACATAACTGAGTCAGTATTAACGGATTTCATTTTTGGTAAGCTAAGCCAAATAAATGAGACCAAAGTTGGAGAATAATAATTTAGTAGTTGCTGAAGGTTACAAGAAGTTTTTGAACCGAATTTGGAACGATAATCGGGAAATAAATAGTCGAAATATATGAGGCAAAGAAATGATAAATACTTCCAGGACATCCCCGCTCCTTTATGAGCGAGGTCTAAAGGACACAGAAAGACGTTTGTGTTTTTGTTAATTTACATTTCCATATTGATATGTTTAACGTCAGATGAGTCAAAGCACAGTTTTTTAATAAATAGATTAAGCTCAGCCACTTCAACATTTACCACAAATTTCAGTTTTGGTCTTTGGAATTCTCACTAAGAATCTCTTAGCTGATTCTTAAACTTTGTGTGTTTGACTTGACTTCCCATCGTCTAATGACTTCGGACCAGATGTCCAACCACCGGCCGCTGACAGAATACGATCAGTCATATGCAAGAGGGAAGCGTCTAATAAGTCATGGAGATCACAACATATCTACCCTTTTAATGGGTTGTCAAAAAAGGCTTGCGGTATTTTTATTGAATCAATTAGTGTGGTACCCATACATCGAGCTTCTTAGTGACTCCAAGCTTCTTCAAATGGTTTATTACGGTTTGATGACTACTATGCCGGTCTCTTTCGACCAATTCAGCGATTTTATCGCAGTTTTCGACGACAGGCCTTCCGAAGCGTGGCGCATCTTCGACCACCTCTACACCAGAACGAAAACGTTGAAACCATCGTTGTGCGGTGGAAATGGAAACTGTAACGAATCCATAAACTGCACAAATTTTATTGGCGGCTTGAGATGCATTTTGAAGTAGTACTGTAAAATATGCCGTATTTTCTCTTTATTTTTCTCCATGTTTGCGACGTTATAACTCACGAACGACTTAAAAGAAACGACAATCAATCAAACACGTGTTAGTGCGAGTTATGTGTACACTATTATTCCACCCAGACACCACAAAGCAAAATAACAAATAATAAATTAGACAAAATAAAAGATTAAAGAAAACCAAGTAAACATTACAAAAAATGAGATAACAAGTGCATGCATACAAACATGGTTTGGTACTTATGTTTGACTGTAATGATAACCCTGACATTATCGAGTAAACCACACAATCATGTTTGCTTGCATTCAATAGAAAATAAGATTACATTTAACAAATATTGTATTTCATAAGAAAATAAAAACAAAGAAATAGATTAAGAAAATTCTAATCACTTTAGTAGTTATAAAGCAGCACATAATTTGAAAAAGAAACAGAATAAAATATAATGTCACAGAAGTAACATCGTCGGCATTTTTATTTGTTCCTCCGCTCCAACAACAAAACTCGCGTGAAATGAGCTTTCCAAAAAGGTATAGCATGATCCGATGCGACGAATAAAACTAGAACTACGCGCTTTCAGCGCCAACTAGCGAAAATACCGCAAGACTCTTTTGACAACCTAATAGTATGTGAAACCTAGACTTCAAAGATTTTCTGGAATCTTGGTTACAAACGAACGGACTATTCCGCGAGCGCAAGATTAATAGACACAGAAAATCATTTGACCACTTAGTAAGGTTGTAGCAAAATATTGGCATATATCTATAAACGTTTTCAGATCAAATCAAATCAAAACAATATCTTTAACTCAATATTTTTCGGAGCCGGAGTTCAGAGATGTGATTTTTGGACTTGAACTGAAAAATTTTTATGTGAAAGACTTATGGTTATACCGAATTCACGCTTTCTATAATACAGTGGATGCTCTTCTGACCTTTGACATCTATAATTTGAGGTTATGGACATTTACTTACTTATTTGTATTCCAAATCGTTTGATTTAATCTTGCCATAAGTTATCTTGTAAAATTTACGTACATAATTTTGAAATAATCTGGTCGCAACTGCTTTGTTTTGTGTAATCTTAACACAATAAAAGTAAAGCAAGCATTTGGAAGATCTTCGGTCTTCTTTATATGTCAAGGCCTCTTACTAGATAACTATAAAATTCTGACCAAGTTGCGGTAACATTGCTGTAAGAACTTATCTACTCCGTCTTTATGTACCACTTTCCATTTCATACTGCCTGGTGAAACAAAGAACACTTCAGCTTCTTCGACAAAGAAATGCAATTCTCCGCTCATATCAATTTTAAACTCTAAAATAAACTATTTTTTAATCAAATACAAATTCACTTTATTTGTATTTCCTTGCTGAAGAGGAACACTAAAGAGCTCAAGTGACGTGTGCTCCAGTTTTCGCCTCAAAAACCATTAAAAAACTACCAAGGCGCTGAGAGGCAAAGTGAGAAATCAAAGTAAAGAAAACTAAAGGTTGGCAAAACTTTCTATGCTAAAAGTTGAAATTGGGTTAAATTGTGACAGTGGTCGTTATGTTGCGTGCTAGTTATTGTCGGTTATGACAGGCTGGAGCCGGAAGAGATAAACATAGTCAACACAACACAAATAACAGCAAAAATAATGTTAAAAATAAAGTAAAATAAAAATGTTGCACAGCATACAGCACAAATAATAATAATAAAATAAGCAAATAATGGCGCGTTGGCGCAAAATCTCTGCGTGTCGACAAAATTGGTAGAATGCAGCACAGAAAAAAGTGAATGTTCAGTTGTGCCGAGCCGCAAGTAACCCATCGGTAATAAAAAAGCATAAACTAGAAAAATGTACAGACAAATACAGGCAGGCACGATAAGCTAACAAGCGTATATTTTGGATGTGAAACAAATATAGTGAGACCCTTTAGGAAACTTTTGCACTAAATTTATAATTTCCGAGCTTCAGTCTAAATCAGATTAGCTGACGAAAGCTCTTAAATGTATGTAGATAAGCTCTGTTTCGAGTTTTCATAAAATCACTTTTTACCAACGTGTACGAACGGTTGATCAAATATGGAGCTCTTTTTATGGGCGTTTCTTTTAATCTCCTTTTAGGTCTCCGAATCAATGAAGCTTATAATACTGATACTTATAGACCCTAAAGAAGTACTAATTGGAAAGCAGATTGAGAAGCTTATCAATTTAGAGAAACGCTTGTTAGTTCCAAGGGAATTAATTTGGAAAATAAAGTTCTAACGAGCGCAATCAATATTTGGGAACAACGTATGAAGTTATATACAGTCCATGGACTTTGGTTCTCAGTCAGTTCAGTCCAAAATGGACCTCAATTTTATCCAACAAAGCTTTGATCCATCTAAAAGTATATCCAAGCGCTAATACGCTCATTTAAGAATCCTGATAACAGCAACCTTAACTACTTTTTCATCCATTCCATTAAAATGGCAAAAAAACAAGCGTTTTCCTAAATATTATTCGATATTGATAATGAAGACTTTTAAGCCATCTCAATTTCTTTCAGAAATAAAATTGATGAAGCACGGCATGCTGAACACTTTTTATATGTTGGGTTGGGTAAGATAAGTAGGCTGAATTTTGTGAGGGCACAAATAATTTCACTTATACTGCTAGAGACGTTAGTCCGTTTGTGATGCTAAAAAATCTTAGAACGGTTCAAAAAGACCGTGGAAAATCTGCAAAGAGCTTAAAACTAGCCATAAATTTATTGAGCCCGCTAGTATTTACTGCAGTCAATACACCAGGTTCATAGAAAGTATGACAACCTTATTCAATCTTACTCCGGTAAACTCTGGACAGATGTGGTGGAAACATCTAGACACTTTATCCGTCCAAATGTTTCTATCTCATCTTCCTCCATGCAGATTTAACAAGTTGTGTTCTCTACAATATCTGGCATGTATACGGTCCAGTAAGGAGATTTCTTGAGTGAGTTCAGTTTCAAAAGTGAGAGAATTAACTGTAAACCATTATTCGTGAAAATATTCGTATCGTACATAAAACGGAGTAAGCAATAATGCCGTACTTATACTTTTCGCCGTGTTCTTGGAAACATAAATTTATACAACGGGTACATGCTTAGTTATTTTTAACAATTACTTGATATTTGCTGAATACTACGAAAATATAGCATTTTTTAACAAATTTGTAAGATCAGAAATCGTTCCCCGAATAGTGTTTGGGGTCGCAAGTACAAATGGATCCAACTATCGTGGAAATTAGCCGCTACCTCAAAGATTCCTTACAGAATTACAGCCCAAGCCAGTTTTCTAATTGGGTCTGTACTAAACTTAGAATCCCTCCACATATACATATATTGCATGCGTGCATTTGGCATTTCTTAAATTATGCGCTGCAACCAGCAAAACGACTGCCGCTGCTGCTCAGGCTCCAGCCGCTGAGTGCCTCCAACACTTTTTGGCACTACTTAAAAGACTTCCGCTTCGCATTGTGGCGAAAAAATAATGTTACTAAAGTGTGTGATGCTTGAAAAAAGGAGTGGCGAACACAGCACAGCTTCAAAAGCAGCCAGAAAAATCATCAACTTACTGCTGTCATAACAACAATAGTCCCACAGAAGTATCATGACAGTCACAATTCAAGTGCGCAACCATGAAATGCATAAAAATGAAACACCGAAAAAGTAGCTAAGCTTCTTTACGAGTACAACAGCTAAGTATGCAATTGGTGAGTAAGTAACGGTTGTGAACTAAATATATTTTGTATTCGAAAAGTGAATAAAACTTGGAGAAAATTTTCAAAACACACAAAAGTAGAAAATCGAAAAAACGGTATTGAATTTACAAATAAGTATTACGTAGGAGACAATCGTAGTTGTGAGAATCAAGTGAAGTTTTATTCGCTTTGGTTATTGCGTTTGTTATTGTATTTTTATTATTTGCAAATTTGGTAGTCCATTACGACTTTGCGAAGTTTTCAAAAAGCGAAGTGAAAAAATAATGGCTTTAAGTATAAAAATGGCAATAAAATAAGGTTCAAAGTTAACAGGTTAGGAACTAGTGTGACAGCAGCTTTAATACTCGTAAAGTTAGGTTAGGATGGTGACGCAAGTAACTGCTAAGATTGGTTTGGAGAATTTAGTTTATTTAAATTTTAATTCCTTTTAGCTGTTTGGCGCCAATTGGAGATTTCAATTTTAGCCAGTTCTTTCAGCACCTGGTCTTTCCAACGGAGTGGTATTGCGTCGAATACTCAAGGAGGCGGAGTGTTTTCATCCATTCGGACGACTGACCTAGCCAGCGTGGCCGCTTTCTCTTAATTCGCTGAACTATGTCAATGTCGTTGAATATCTCATAAGCTGAGCATGAGCAAAGTGCCATAAATCTTCCTCAGAACGTTTCTCTCGAAAAGTCCTAACGTCGATTCATCAGATGTTAATATCTCTGCATCATATAGCTGGATGGGAATAATGGATGAATAGAGTTTGGTTTTTGTTCGACGAGAAAGGACTTTATTTTTCAGTCCGAAGAAGCACCTGTGGGCAAGAGTTATTCTCCGTTTGATTTCGAGGCTAACGTTGTTGCTGGTGTTAATGCTGATTCCAAAATAGCCGAAATGATTTACGACTTCGAAGTAATGACTATCAACAGCGACGTGGGAGCCAACTATTTGCTACATGATATAAGATATTTCGTCTTGCCATGGTTAACTAACTGTAATTAGCATTTTTCTCATCAGCTCCGTCAAACTCGGAAAAAGCCCGCCGAAACTTTCAATATCCGACAAGAGTTAAGACAGGGGATTTCATCTTGTGCGCCTTCTTCTATAAAATGCGGGAAAATGTAATACGTGCCGCTTATCTGAACCGCATTTAGACTCTCTACTCTGAAAACACCTTTCTACTGGGGTGAGCAGTTGGTACTAAGAGCGTTGGTCTTATCAACGGAGTCATCAGCGCAGCCTTTTCTAACTTGGAGGAAGAAGCGAAGAATTTTGGTCTTGTGGTGAATAAGGGCAAGCTAAAGTTCCTGGAGGACACTCACAATGGTTCTTCGCTCGTGGAGTTACACTCTTTTTGCAGCTATAAGATTGAAAAGTTAAGGATTTAGAATATATCGGAACTAGAATAAATACCATCAGTAATCTAAGCCAAGGACAGAATAACTCTTGCTAGTAGGTTCTACTTTGTGATTAATAGGTTCTCCCGACAATTTAAAATTTCGGTCTATACCGGTCCAATTATACGGCCCCGTAACATGGACGATGTAGAATCGCGATGAAAGACCACTTAGATCATTTCTGAGAATCATTTCGCAAGATCTTTGAAGTCGTCCACGTGAGTGGTGAATATCGAAGAATAGGAATTCAAACTGTGAATCTCTACACGACATGGATATAGTTAATTGCATAAAAATCCAATGAAAGTGCTATTTAGGCCATGTTGTCCAGATGGCAGATAAAGTGCCTTCGATTTGAGACACATGTTAGGACAAGAAGGCGGTACATTGTGTTACGTAAACCTTCTGTCTAATAGATCATAATAGCAGAACCAGACAAAAACGCTACTCCCTTCCTTCCTTTTCCTTCCTTATCGAGCAAATGTGTGCACAGTTGAGCCCGTGGTAAAAACGCAGAAATCAGCCATCTTTGTTTGTTTTCATTTGAACAATGTTGCCATTGCCCAATACGCATATATAGTTTTGAGCACATGTAGAGCATATGTTTTCAATTACAATTTTTTTCAATATAAAATATCAAAACTGAAAACAAACTATTAAAAATTGTTTATATATTTATAAATAATAGCATTCGACTCTGATTCTGAGTTATTTTGAGAAAATTTCAAACATATTGAAATTCAATTATAAAAGTTGATAATTAATTAAGTTGATAATAGTATATCGGTATTGACAACCCTGCGTTGTGAGGGAGCAGTCAGCTGACACGTTTCTGCGGCAAAAATTCAAATGTCGTGAATTCTCGGGTCATCCCACGTCAAAGAGAGAAGGGAGTAGCGTTTTTCTCTGTTCAGTTACATTAAGATAGGTCGTATCAGCTGATACTGGCCACGATTCCACGTTCTCCACTGTTTCTGCTATAAGGCCCTTACAAATTGTCAAAGCGCTTTAAACCTATCACAAGTTTGTTAATGCGGTATTTGTCAGTTTTATCTATGTCTCCTGGTTTGCCTTCTTGCAAGGGCTGGACAATAAAGGGCCTGTATGTTTCCATTCTCCTCCATACAACTTTGAAAACTAGCGTCCGTAAAGATTTTTTGTCTCATTGTAGAATTTGAAGCGATTAAATGATAAAAGGGAAAGTTCAGGATAATTTTATTGTAAAAAAGAGATACTACTTACTTTCAAAATTATTACTAATTCATATATTTTTAGAGTGTAATGAAAATTTCCGCATATTTCCGCTTAAACAAAAGGGCAAATAATTACAATCAGCGTAGCAGAGCGTAGCCAATTTAGTTATTTACTCCAAAAATCGTAGCATTCTTTGTGGCGCGTGTAGTCGTTTTTACGCATTCAACACACAACATGCTGCGACAGCAACTCCACACATACATTTTGTCCCGGCGCGCCAAATTGAATGCAGCATAATATGCTTTACACTAACACACACTAAACACTGTAATATTTAATTACAGCGCAATGCAACAGCCCCACGTTGTTGCAGTGGTGGTGCGCTGCGCAACTCAAGCCTGCAGAAACATATTACATAAGTATGAGCAGACGCATTACATGTGGCACATTGGATGTGGCATACCGCTGTTGTTGCCAAATAAGCGTTTCAGTTATGTTGTGCAGGACTCCGTTATGCGCCCGTTCATGTCTGTGTTTTGTTTTGCAAGCAACAGCGCGTTTTAGCTGAGCACAGACGTCCAGAAAAATTATTAAATTTTGGAAAAAATTTCGCTGAAATTAGGAAATTTTCAGTCGAAATGTACATTAGGTGAAATAACAAAAAACTGGTATGTGGAGTCCCTACGCGCGGTAGAAGTTATACTTCTTAGTGATATTCCAAGAAATGCATATCATTTTGTATGAAAGAAAACTAGCGAGAGGGAAAGGATAAAAATATGGTGGAGTGACCAACACCTTCATAAATTCACATTTTACAAATTTATTATGCACATTTTATAAAGCAAAGTCCAAATCAATCATCATTTCTGGGTTCTGACGGGTTGATATCTACTCTATATCTTTCATTCTACTGTCGTCCTACTGTCGTTGGCAAATATAGGAATATATTGAAGTTAGCGCGAACGACAACTGTCGGCCTGCAGTCGTGTAGTCGTGCAGCTGTGAAAATAACTGTGTCCATAAGAACGTGTGTATTTTAATATTTGACAGATGTCGTTTGCAGTCTGTCGCTGCCATTGTGTTCAGCATATCACGCTGTCAGATAAAACGATGTACCTCCTCATCGTGGGTGCTAATACTTTCGATTTGCAAAGAAAGTAAATGAAGACTGACTACAGAAATGATCCTGTGAAGTATAGTCTAAACTAGTGATGAGCGATATTTCACTACCGTTGATTTTATCACTGTGATTGAAAAATCCCTTATAGTCACTGCTATTGCTAGCCCAAAATATCAGTGATTGGTGATTTTTCTTTATGCCAATATTTCACTGTGAATGAAATTTACAATTGGCACTAGCTTATGAACAATAACTGCATGTGGTGATTTTTTTGGTGCTAGAAGTAGAAATTGTGATTTTGAATACTTCTTTATTCACTATGAATACCTGTGTTGATAGTTTGTAATTAGACGCAGAAATTTTGATTTTGAATACTTTTTCACTGTGAATATATATAATTTCGTTGAACAAATGCTTAAAATAAGTATTTTGAATTCGAATTTTTTTAAATTTATTAAATCTTGTGAAAATGTCTTTTAAAATAAATGTAGAACGAAGTGAAATGTGGCAATTTTTCGATGCAATTAATGAAACTCATGCAAAATGCAAATTTTTAAAAAAGATATATCCTATAAAACGTCGAATACGAATTTAAAAAAGCATATGCAAAATCGGAATCCAACAGTGAAACTTCCAGGAGCAGCGACCGTGCAAAAAATAGGAAGTAAACAAACGGAAAATCCAGATGCACAGCATGAAGTTACGGAAACAAATGTACAACACGGTAAAACATAACATTTTTCTTCGGATTTCAGTTAAGAGATTTAAATATAGTTACAGAGCCTGTTCTGCGCCATTCTAAAATAAATGATGCGTTGCCAATGCTCTTCATTAAGGACTTAAACCTTTCAGCATTGTCGAGGACAGCGGATTTGTGCAATTCGTTAAAGAGCTAAGTCCTGCAAATGAACTACCCAGTCGGCATGTAGTATCAAACTAAAAGTGGCGAATGGTGTTAAATTCTGCATTACAAGCGATTGTTGGATATCTCGCAATACAGTGAGTTACATTGCAATTACACTACATTTTGTTAGTGAAAATTTTGAATTCAACAATATTTTATTGGATGGACAGCAATCCAAGTGAGTGAGACACATACTGTCAAAAACTTAGCCGATGTCACAATTGAGTGGGGGGTATTTGATAACATAATATTTTCAGTATCTGATAACGGGAATAATATAAAGAGTGCCTTACAAAATGAGCTCAAATTACGCCACTTTGGCTGTTTTGCGCATACTTTAAATTTAATTGTTAAAGCAAATATAAGTGGCTTTTTGTAAAACAAATTGTCGCTCATTTTAGACAAACTACATCCACAAATGAAAAATTTATAAGATTTCAACGCAATGCTGGTACCGAACCTTTGAAACTAATTCAAAGCGTTGAAACTCGCTGGAATTCTACCTTTTACATGATTGAATGTTTTGTTAAAGTGGAAGATGCTGTTAAAAGTAATGTCGCTCTCATAGATAGGAAATACCCCGAATTAATCCTGAGGAATGGTTGTTTTTAAAGGATTTATTAAATGTTTTAAAACCTTTTGAGTACACCACAAAAGAAATAAGCGGAAAAAAATATTGCAACGGTTATTTCTATTGTAAATGGTCTCAGAAGCGTGCTTACTAGGTGGACAAACGCCAATACTTATGTAGATCCTGTAAAAGCAGTGACATTTGAATTACTAAACGGTATATATGAAAGATTAGGAAATGCCGAAAGGAGCAACACTCTAGGCATGGCTTCATTCTTGGATCCTCGTTTCAAAAATTTCGCCTTTTCTGACCCCACAATAGCTGATATGTTTAAAAGTCGTATCATTGCAGATGTAGGTAGAATAATTCAAGAAGCCCAAGCAAATGAACCCCAAGAACCACAACTAGAAACCTCAGAGTTTCCCTATATAGACTCCAATATTGCGTCAAACAAGCCGCGAGGTACTTGTAATTCAAGAGCCGTAATCGAGGTTCAGCGTTATTTAGAAGAGGTAGTAATTGCTCGAAATGCGGACCCCTTAAAATGGTGGCAGCACAACAAATATAAATATCCATATCTGTCTCCCATAGCTCGGATAAAATTAGGGTGTTTAACGTCATCGGTTCCCTGCGAACGGCTTTTTTGTCAAGCTGGACTTATTTTGGTGAAAGAAGAATGCGATTGGACGATGAAAAGACAAAAATGTTGATTTTTTAAATGCGAATGCGAGCTAAGTTTTTACTTTTTCTTACTTAATTACTTTGACTTAATTTAATAATTTAAATTAAATTAATGTTATTTTCAATCTAAAACTGTTTATTTCTGAAAATAAATTAATTTATATTTCATTTTAGATCTGAACATGTACAATTTGAAATAAATATTATTTTTTTAATTTGAGAACTTATTTTTATGACTATTATTAATCTTAATAAGTATTAATAAATAAATGTTTACTGAATTTTGTTGAATATACAAATTTTTCTGTTTTAACTTATGGAAAATTTAAGGCCTTGCATTAAAATTAATTCCTTTTATTTCAGATTATAAATTTTTGTTTTGGCTTAATTGCAGGTTAGAACTTTTTAAAATTTCTATTATTAAGAAAAATAGCGATCGCAATAGCTATAAAAAGTCACAGTGATTTAAAAATCGCAATTACTCTTTTCACTGAAACTAAAAAATCGCTATTTCGCTCATCACTAGTCTAATAGCAGAAGCAGTGAAAAACGCTACTGCCTTCCTTCCTTTTCCTTCCTCATCGGCAAAATGTGTGCACAGTGAAAAACATGGTAAAAGCGCAGAAATCAGCCATCTTTGTTTGTTTTCATTTGAACAATGTTGCCATTGCCCAATACACATATATAGTTTTGAGCACATCTATGTTTCAATTACAGTTTTTTACAATTTAGCGTTTTGCACTGTTCAGTTACATTACGCGCCCACAAGATAGGCCGTGCCAGCTGACTCAGTACGTTGGCCAGACAAAAACGTGAGAACGTGGGAAATTGAAGAACCGACTAAAGGGGAGCACGCATGAAATAACCAAACAGATTTGGCAGTTTTGAACAAAATAATAATAGTGCGCTTATTAAACTCTTCCAAAGACACCAAAAAATTGTTAGCTAATAAAATATGTATATATAGTATACTTAAATTTATCAGATAAGAACTCCGTAAGCTCAGTCTGAAGAATATCTTCAAACATGAGAAAATAATAACTAACGTCTTCTCACTGCACAACAAAGACTTGAGAGGGTCTGAACATGTAGTTGACAGAAACTTCAAAAAACTTCAACTTGTGCAAGCCATAAACCATTTATTTAACGGGAAACCGTTCTTATATCGAAAATTATAGGCTAAGAAGTTTCAGTCTTAGTATGTACTATATTGAGCCAACAGTAGCGGCTTCTCATTAATTTAATTATTCAGTTTGATGATTTCGATATTTTACAAAAAGACACCCTAGAAAACAGATTATTCGGAAAATTATATCTTCCACAGTTCAGAAGTTATTATTCACTTCAGTTATACTTCAAAAAGAGTCTAAACTAATTTTTACAGAAACCCGCTCTCATTAGGTCAATAGATCCATTAACTAAATATCACTGGAAAATAACTTCAACTTTAATTGAAAAATCATTGTCGAAATTAAAATTAACTTAATGGCACTGGAATGAATTTAAAACATCCGCGGAGGTGCCCATAAAAGAGCTGCCAATAACTCATACACTAATTAATTCATTACGAAAAAGGCAAATCATCAAAGCGATAAATGAATGTGCAATGAATATAGTGAAACAGCCTGTTGCACATGCCACAGCATGCTGCATGCAACAACCTCCGCATGAATTCATAAATTCTTATACATGATGCAAGACAACGTTGGCGAGGTGTTGGTGAAACCAATAAAGAACGACAAGCAAAATATGCGTCAAATAGATATGGGAGTGAGCAAGGTGCAGAAACGAGCAAAAGCAGTCAAGGAGTGAAGCAAGAGCGGAAGCTACATACTTCGGCTTAAAGAAAATATAATTGGCAACGGTGAACACTCGCCACTAATAGGAAAAGGAAAACGCAAAATGTTCAGAGACGCGAGAAAAGCTAGAAAGAAGTGTTGCTGCTATGATAAGGAAGAGGAATCGAAGAACATTGTTAGCGTCTATGAACAACTCACTGCAGTCGCAATGCACATAGTTACATGCACGTAAAGACGGAGGTGGTAAAGATGATAGTGAGATATTAAGTTTTTGATATAAGCGCTAATAAATTAACAGACTGTAAAACTCATTTGCGCACAGTGAATAGAAAAAGCAAATTAATTGAATAGGGCAAAAATTCAGTGCAAGGATAAACTGCAGCTCTATTTATAAATCACCGGAAGGATCATTCATCGAAACAACTTCAATACGATTTGTTTCGGATTTCTAGCTTTCAGAATCAGAACCAGTTAGAGTCCTTCTTTTTTAGGTTCAAAAATCAGTAAGTTTTATATGGAAAACTTTAAGCGACAACGAAAAATCGGCTTTTCAAAGCACACATTTTTTTTTAATTGCATCTGCTTACTTGTGTATAGATGAGACGGCTTTTCACTAATCCGCTTTATTTTAGTAAACTTTATTTCCGACTTTTTTTTGACGAAAACGAAAATGGACTAATCAAGCTAATCGGATTATTGCTATTGATGACAAAGATACACTCAACTTAAAATGTATGACATCTATTATTGATGACAGTTCCTCAGTTCCTTCAAGATCTACAATGAAGTAATCTGCAAAAAAACAGAGGCAAACTTAACGCCGACTTCAAGCGATGCCATTTTATGAAACTGGTCCGATTGTAATAACAGAAGTGGATAACACCAATAAAAATTTAATTTCATCTCTACATAATGACAGTTCTTTCAATATTTACCGCTTCCAATTTTCAAGATTTCAATGCTGTGAAACATTCTGATGAATCCTAAAAATCGGAATCTAACTTTACTCAAACCTCAAAATAAGCAAGCTTACGAATTAGAGCCCACATCGAAAAATGAAGTGGACAACATCTATGACAAACTAGAGAGATATGTGATTTCTGACAGTTCCTTCAGTATTTAAGGATCCTATTACGAAGATTTCAGATACCCAGGCCACCGACATCTGACATTACTTCCGGAAAGGAGCTTTTCTAAGTTTTTTTTTCAATGACTTCAGAGTTACAACCAGCCTTCCGCATCACCATCGATTCAACGAGTTTCACCTCTTCACCCACAATTTAAACCCTACTTTCTTTTCCACTTCCACATAGGGACACAATGCATAGCCGACATGCCTTGGAGTAATATATGTACGTATGTACACGCAATTACAATAACAAAATGCGGCAAAATAGAACCTGCGTGATTCCACGATGAATTGTAAGCAGAAATTCAGCAGCTGTGCAGACTGAAAATACGGCAATAAACAAGAAATGCAACGAAACGTGCGAGACTGCATAACGCGGCGATTCTTAGTGCCTGCATGACCACCTGTCAGCACCATTACCTTCCGCTGTCCACCCATACTTGCGCTGAAAAACAGTAATTTACGCTTCCTTTTCTGCTTGGCTTGGCTGGCTTTTGTATTTGCATTTCTTTGCAACGCAGCGCATTCTTGTGGCGTCACCACAGTACCACCGTGGCTCCTACTTATAGAAACGAGTCGAGCTATGTCTTGTATAAGTAGTTCTACAAATATATATTTGTATGTGCAAGATGAGTAAACTGATGAAATGACATAGCAGCAGTCTGTTGCCAGCCTTAATTGAGGAACTGCTATTGCCAAGCTGACAGTTGTTGTTGTTTATGTCGATATTTTTTCAAGTGTCATTCGCGTGCTTGTATGACACATGCATATAATTAGTAGTACGCCAAGAATAGACAGTAAAACACATGTGAATATGTTTATGCGCATGAATAAAAGACCCACGCACAAACACATACACATATATATGATTATATGCGCCAGCACGTGCTTTTAACACGGCACTGCAAACAGCATTGCTTATTAACACCTCGCTATTTCAGCTCCTCATCTACGCTACGTACAACCCACCCCGCTACTTAATTACTGTTTGCTACCCTTTTCTCTTTTTCTTTGATCACTACCCACTTTACGCCAAATTTTTTAACAAGTCATTTTCTCACATCACTCTCATCATCCTTTCACTCACTTGAGCAGCAGCTCACGCACCATAGCATTATACAGACACACTAAAAAGCCCTTGAAGACACCCTACAACAACACACAAGTCACATAGTGTTGTTTCCTATCAACACCTAATATATCGGGCATGCACTTATCAATGAACAGATGCACGCACATATATGTATATAGTATATACAAACATATATATGAGGATTCAAATGTACATTAATACACCGAGAGCGCTATGAAGTCGCGTAAATTATTCTTCAAGTGCGCTCGTGCCAAAATTTCAATCATTCGTATCTCATAAATACGGAATGTCAGTACGAGGTACATAAAGGGTGTACCAAGAAGTGCAATAATAAGAAAAAAATAATAACAATAAAATTGTTAACTTCGGCTTCACCGAAGCTATAAAGCCCTTCACAAATGAATACGATTCCTTACAAGAACTTTGATCATGCAGTTTATATAACAGCTATAATCTATAGTGGTTCATTCGGATTTTTTATTTACATTATTTAATACCACAAAGTACTCAATTTTCACGAATATCGGTGCGTATACGCAACATATGCATGTTAATTCTTAAAATTGGGGACACTTCCACGTATGAGCAGAAAAGTAGCTTGTGAGATCCACCTGAAATATAAAACCGATATCAAACTAAATTTAAAACATTAATACGTAAATAAACTTATTATAAACAGTTGACAGCCTAAAAACTATTTAATTTTTATCTGATACATAAAAAGTATTTTATAAATCAGTTCCCAGCTACTTCCTAGACTAGTTCACAAATTAATCAACAAAATAATAACATAGTTATATATGCCTGAAGCTCTTAACACTAGTTTGATTCACAACTAAGGTTTAATAAACTAGATCTTAACTAGTTCCATAAAGACTAGTTCATAATATAATCAACAAAATAACAAATTATTCATGGTCTAACCATTAATTTATTTTCAACATATTTAAATACAATATTTTATAGAACAGTTCACAAGTAGTTATGTAAAGCCTGCTTTACAAAATAGACAATAAAAAAACACAAATTGTGTATTATTAAAAGGCTAAAAACTGGCTTATTTTCATCTTATTTGCAACTAGTTCTTTATAAACCAGTTAAAAACTAGTTCCGTATAGGAAAATTAAAGTAAAACTACAAAATTCATTCATAGTATAAAAATTAGTTAATTTTCAACTTAATTGCAACTAGTGTTTTATTTACCAGTTCACAACTATTTACAAAGAAATCCGATTCACACTAGCTTTCAAATTAACAAATTTTAATTTTTATTTTAATTCTATTTAACATACAAAATCAATTTTAATTATAATTTGTATTCGATAAATTTTATTTTATATAAGCTGCAACCCTCTCTCTCTCTCTCTCTCTCGCACTTTCAGTCCACACTCATATACTCACATCGCGAACCTCATATGGACACTTATTTGTACACAAATATCAGCTTGAGAGGTGACACATCATTACTATAATTATTGTAATAGAGTGCACGCGAAAACAACAAGAACCACTTACATTTACTCGTATGCACTCACGCACAAATACAAATGGCTATCCGCCCAAATGTACATATATTATCAGCGTCATTCCTCGGCATATCGAAAATATTCTTGCCAGCAACATAATGCGCAACAACAACCAGCACATATAGTGGCTGAAAAACTCATTCTCTCAAACGCTAAAGATTGCCCGATAAATGTTTCTAAGTCGCTTTCAGTAACAGTGTATTTGCAAGAGAGGTCAAATTTCAAAGTGTACGTTATTTTAAAGAGAATTACAAGCAAAATCGATTTGATTGCGCTTCTTCCTTTCCACTCTCATGCAACATTTTACACTAATTTGCGATAATTAACCGATTGCTTTTGCGGTAAATGTGTGCAATTAATTTCAATCAATGTTAGTGAACCAGTGAGTGAAAATTGTTAGTTGAAAAAACTTGCAATTAGAGTCGAATGCCCTGAGATTCCAAGATAAAGAGTTTCTGTGTGGAATTCTTTGAAAGATGAGTTTGTGATTGAAACAATCTTAACCGGGAAAAAATCAAAGGCTTTAAAAAAATAACAAATTTTCAAAGAAGCTTTTGTAAAATCTGATGTGGCTATTTGTTTTCTTTTTTTTTAATTTTTTAGAATGTTTGTAAAAATTGTGTAAAAAGTTTAAAGAAGTAAACTTCATAACAGTTTTCATTATAACCTGAAAAAACGCCTTAAAAAAATTTAAACCGAAACTGAGTTTTCAAATACATTTTAGAAAACGCCCTTAATGCCTCAAAGATCATTCAATTTTTTTACCATAAAGCATAGGCGACAGCTTTCAAAAAAATTCCAAAAACGACGTTGGCGTCGACTAAACAAAAAAAAAAAACAAAAGCTTCTACGGAAAATTTCAAAGAAGAATCCCAAAAGCTTAGCGAAAAGGTTCAGAAAATATATAACAAAGACCTGTTACAAAAATCGCTTCCAGATGACAACTTTCAGAAAAACTTTCATGGTACTTTTAAAAAACGTTTTCAAATATTTTTCCCAAAAGCTTAAAAAAACTTTCAAAACGGGTTTCTCAAAAGTTCTCGGGAAGCTTTCGCAATACTTTTTACAAAAGTTTCTTAAAATTTCAATGTTTACTAAAAAATGAAGAAAAATAAAGTTAAATGGAGTGAAATTCCTTAATAAAGAAGAAAATGACTCGCAAGAATATCTTAGAAATCTTCCCAAAAATGTTGAAAGATTTCCTCTAAACATATTGCTTTAAGCTCAACTACGATAACTTCTGCCTTTTATTCCCTTATTGTCACCAAACCAATATTAAAGACTACATCGAAGTAGGAAGAAGTCTTGAGCAATAATAAATATGCCTTCATTATAGAAACAGCAGACGTTGCAAATTATAATTACCGGGCAACTAAATTCAGCAACTCACAGCTGCTTAACTAGCCGGCAGGTCACAGGTCAATACCTTCTACGCCAAGTGTTTCAGCCAATTAAAGTTTCACGGACTGCCGACTGTCGGTGCCGTAAAAATGTCAGTATTATAAGGCGAAATTTATGTCTTAGCGACACTTGCACAATATATAGATAAATGTGCGCTTCCACTTTTAGTGCTGAAACTTATAACCCAAAGCCTAAGCGCCTCTGTATAGTGCGCTATTCTACTATATAATATAGCTGAGGATTAATCGACGAAAAGTATGCTACACCATGCATCAGCGAAGTAGTTTGAGTGAGCCAGCGCGTGCTTTTTTCATTAAAATTATGTTAAAATTTAATTACGACAAAGGCAACAGCAAAAATTAAACTGGAAATATGTTCATGTGTATATTTGTATGCTTATTTGTGTATGTACCATATTTGTGTATATGTATGTGTGCAAAGCTACTGCGCGTTGTGACCCTCTAACTGAAGCGAACTTTTGCAATTTTTCTGCTTGCTCGCCCAGCTTTATTAGGCATCCTTTGGTGCTAATCAAATTTTCTCTGTTTTTACTACATACCGCACCTACTTCTATATTTATAGGTATATGCGAACAGTATGTTATTTTTGTGTAAACACATATTATACATACGTACACAAAATTTCGTTCGAACAGCAATGCTCTCATTGTTCTTAGTTGCCATTAATTTTCCTCTTTTCCTCTCCAAATACGCTTCCCGTGCTGCAAATTTCTTAAGTCGGCCTTGCCGCCTTTCAGTCCTTACTTCTCTTTTATGTGACTCGCAAGTATTCCCATTTTCATTAAGATTCTCCCCTTTCCTCAGTAATCTACCCCTTTTCTATGCCTAGAAACGTTTTGCTGCCACAGAATTAAAATTATCGCTGCGTTATTGTGACAGCCATGACATTAAATATGTTGTAGTGTCACTTTCACATTAATAAATTTACTCAACTGCACTTTAACCAGTGGAAAAAACACTAACAAAAAGGCAGTACAGCTTTATTGCGTCAAAGATATTATGCAGGTGGCGCGTGGCGGTCGTAAATTATTATTAATCTGATAGTATTAAGCACTTTTTGATATTTGCTTTTGTGTTGAAGTTTAAGAAACTAAATGTTCTGCTTGTATTTGTAACTAGCTGACCCCGCAGCCGTTGTCCTGCGTGAATTTATGTGTTTTGAAGTGAAAACAAAGTTGAATTTAACATTTAATTTTTTCAATGTATCGCAGCTTAATAAAACACAAGGGAGTATTAAAAAGGTGGTTTTCCAACCATAGCATTTCCAAATTTATGCCACACACGATGCGACTTGTGTTCTGTTGATTGTCATCTCAAATGCAATTTTCACTGGAAACGGAATACGTTGGAACTGAAATGGTAAATCGATAGAACTCAAAGGAATTCGTAGAATCAAGCTTTCTGCTTCCGTGTATTCGATAGCTCCGTTACAATCAGTCGGGTTCCATTACACAGTTTCGGCGCATGAAGACTGCGAAGCATAATAACGACAGATCCAACATTGAGATGCAAATCATACGGTGGCATACCAAGCCTCTCCATAGAATTTAGAAATTCCACTGTATAAGTCACGGCGTCGTCTTCATTGTCAAGACGATCGATCGATTTGTATGAGCGCAAGTCTCCTGGAATTTGACTTTGAATCTTTCAGTTTATGCCAGGAACATCGGTGCTTTTGGCAGCTAACATTGCGCGTGCACTTAAGGAATCATTGCCACGATAATCTGTCTAATGTCCGAATATTCGTGATAAGTTCATCTTTCGTGAATTAATAAATGGCAGATGGAATTGATATCAAACCACCGCGAGTATCAACCGAAATTAACCAATTTCCAATTCTTAGCGAATACGATATAAAATGTCTTCATCAATGTCGTTTTAGTTGGTATATTGGTTGGTAATTGCCGCGGGTTTGAAGGCTGATATGTCAAAATGATCATCGCGAAAATTGTCCGACCTTCATTTGCATTCGAAGTAGCTATCGCAGCGTACATCGTTTGATTTCAGTGATTAACATGTTCCAGCAATTGTAATTACTGGTTTTCTTCTCCAAAACTTACACAAACCGTACCATTCACATTACGCAGTGACTCAAATGAGGTTGAGCCGCGTATATTAATCATAGTGCTATGTTCTCGCAAAAGGATCACTGACGAAAGTTGAGGAAAACCTCGTTAATGTTAATTTTGTTGCTGGCGGTGTTCCCACTGGCTGTACTGTATTCTCTGGGTTGAAATACAGTCTTTGGGCATTTTCCAAATTAACTGCGAGACACACAACACTCGGAAAACGTTCATGAATTGCCTAAGTAAATATCTTACAAAGCACTTTATTGCAGTTCACAAACAGAAATAAGTTCAGGAAAGCACGTGGATAGTGTTTCGTTCATTTATTGTCAGACATTGGTGTCCGCAAGGTCCATGAACCATATTGGTTTTCATCACTTCGTATAATACTGGATTTTTCTCTGCATCAGGAATTTTAGCCGAAATGATTTCATCAATTTGATCTGGTGTAACCACCATCCACCATACACCATCCAAAGAAGAATGTGTGCGAGCGGCAAGCCTCTCTTTTGCCACTCAACAGAGTACACCTGGCATCTAACAGCACCACATGTACGTTGCTTCACAATAAAGTCCATCAAACATCGTAACTGTTGTTTGAAAAGTCGTGTTGTGACATCATGACGATCGCTTTTTGATTTACCGTGATCCATAATTCCGCAGGTATGTCATCGCATCCTGGGAGTACTCTGTCATGTGCCTTGTTCTGCCTATGTATGTTGATGCCAAAAGAACGCCGACCGATAGTAGAGCGACCTCTTTGTGGCATCGTAACAAATTTCTATCTGTAATTGATCACTTTGTGAAATAATTTTCACTATTTTTTTTTTTTTTTGAATAGCCAGAATGGGGAAAGCAAATGACAAATTTGAACGATTCAAATAATTAAAAATCAAAAACAAAATTATATGAAAAAAAGTTACTTTTTGGAATTGGCATTGTATTTCACGCATTGCATAATTTTATGAAAGAAATTTTTGTTTTTTGGAATATACTCTCATTTATACTTCCTTCTTTAAATGTTGGATAGCAATACACTCTATATGTGACATTTATAATTTACAGACCTATCAGCATATCTCATGCTTAACCTATTTTGTATCAATCCATACCACCAAACCTTCAGTACTGACGTAATACATCTTATAGAGAAAACGAACTGACCCTGCGTATGAGTAACCAGAGTCTCAGTATTTTGAGTATCTTTTTCATTGGTTGTTTAGTGTAAATAACGTAAAACTGCCGGAAATTCACCACTGCGTACACGAAAAATCTCTTATAGATAGGCGAACAGACATTGCATATGCGTAACCTGAGTCGTAGTGTTCTCAGCAGTACCTCGATTAGTTGTTTACTGCAAATTTATTAAGTGGTCTCCTTAAGGCTTCTAAATTTCTGGATTCCATCTTTCTTAAATGTTTGAATTTTTCAGCTGAATTTCTTCTTCTTTTTTACTTGCGTAGTAACTGGTTCCGCGGTTATGGCGAAGCTCTTGCTCTACTTACTCTTTCCAACGGAGTGGAGGTCTTCCTCTCCCTCTGCTTCCCCCGGTGACTACTGCGTCGAATATTTTCAGAGTGGAGTGTTTATGTAAATACGTACGCCATGACCTACCCAGTGCAGCCTGTCTTTTAATTCGTTGAACTATGTCAGCCGAACAGCTCGGACAGGTCCTTCCGGATCCTGACGGAGCTTTTGGTGTTGCTCAATGTCAGTTTACACAGCCGTATTAGTTTTGCTGGGATACCAAATTCAGACATTGCCACATAAAAGCAGCTCCTTTTAGTGCTGTCAAAAGTAGCTTTAGTATCGACATAGAAGTTGTGCTTGTCGATCCTCTTTTCTCGAGTATTTTCCAAGATTTGGAGCATGGTGAGTATCTGGTTAGTTGTTTATTTGCGGGGCCTAAAGCCCCACTGATAAGGTCCAATCAGTTTGTGGACGGTGGGCTTTAATCTTTCACCCAATACGCAGATTGTTGAGTCTTCATTTTTGCAGATTGGGCAGAGCACACTTAAATTCCAATCTTTGGGCATGCTTTCTTCCGACCATATTATACACAGAAGCTGATGCATGGTAATTATCTGTTCTTCGCCACCACGTTTGAATAGCTTGGCAGACAATACATCACTATTCGAATTTCTTCATCGTCATCGATTGGGGAATCGGGTTCGTCTTGTCCTAATGATGCAAGAGTATATTCCGGTCTTGAAATTCGGTGGGAAGCAAATTTTCGGCCCCTTTTTCTTTTTCTAACTGCAAATGCGTTTCACTGCTCTCTTCAACTCTCGGTATCTATCCCATCCCGCTCTTGTTGTGGTCGATTGTAACGTTGCGCGGTAGGTAGTCTGTTTTCTCTCCGCTGCGACACGGCACTCATCATCGTACCATTTGTTCTTTTGCAATTTCCGAAAACCAATGTTTTCCGAATTTTTACCTAATTTATAGTCTAGTATGATTTTCCAGCAAATGTTAACCTTTTCAAAGTACTATTCTTTTGACTATCACTTATCCTCCAAAGTAAACTTAAATGGCCTTTCATCCGAAGTCGATTTTTTGTAGAGGAAAAAAATGATTTTTTATTCTCTTATATAAAATAGTATAAATTTTATTGTTTTAAAATATCTGGATATTTAACAAATGAAATAAAAATATTTCCTGGCAGTTATTTCGATTAACTGTTCAGCCAAAACACTGCAAGCCATGGCAAAAATATATGTATGTCAATTTTAAATAATACACTTTTGAATTCAATTTAATGGTCCATGAGAAGAGTAATAGAGTAGCATGTATACCAGGGATAAAACATGCATTAAAAATGCAAATACTTAATGAATTTACTAATAAATATATGAAACCAGTTCAAAAATGTAACTTATGAAATACGAATGCATTAAGTGTTCAGCGATAATGGTAAATACTATTTGAGTAAAAAGAAGACTTTGAGCAACGGTAGTACATCTCAGTAGACAACGTGTTTAGCTATAATTTTCGTGATGATTGTGAGAGGATTCCAAGCTCAAACAGTTATAGGGTGTCATTGGATTGTAATTGTATATAACGGTTGTAAGCTACCAGAGAGAAATGAGCCCACAATATGTTTTACCTACCTCGCCAAATATGTGTAAGCCACGCCTGATCTTTGCCCACAAAATTTTTCTAAAAACGATTGATCCTTTCTCGAGTTTCTGAAGGCTAATGCTAAATATTCTCGTATTGCAATAATATTTATTTATTTGTAGAATACAAACGTTATGCACACATATATTTCAAGGGTTTACTACATTACTAGCTACTTAAGCGCTATTTACCCTTTTCTTTGTAAATATAAGCTGACCACAGATTATGCATACAAAATTTCAAAAAAACGATAGTCTCGTTTTCGAGTTTCTAAACGTTAATGGTCAATATTCTCGTTATAAATGTTTTTATGTACCTTGTTGCAATATGTAGTAGAAAATACTTTTTTGTAACAAAAAAGCAACTTAAAAAGAGATAATTATAGACGAATTGGAACTCTCGAATCATATTATGAGAATATTTTTCCAAAAAAAATAAATAAATATTTATAAAAGTATATTTCAATTTAACAACGAATGGTATTTAATTACTAACTATTACAACGCTACCTACTGTCTACTTTATAAGTAAAAACCACTCAAAGATCCCATACACAAAATCTCACTAAAATCTATTGAGCCGTTCTCGAGTTTCTGAAGAGTAAAGCTCAATACTCCCGCTTTATGAATTCTTTAATACTATTTCTTTGGTGCTATTATCATTCTTATAGTCTATATCATATTTTTTAATCGAAATATATTTCAATTTAACTCTAAATATAACAAACTTACTTACTACTAAACCGCTATCTACTCTCTACTTTAGAAAAATAAACCACGTTGAATTACATACATATAATCTAATTCTCATTATTCTAGGTTTACAAATGGTTTTATGCTCGTCTGTCGCACTATCATCCATATTACTTGTATGTCTATATAATATATATAAGGATTTATAGTACTTGTTAATTTTTCTAATAGATATATTTTTACTCAATATTCTCTGTTTATGAATGATTTAATGCTCGTTACTGGTACTATCATCTCTGTTATAATCTATGTATATTTTTTGGGCAGATATAAGGTTTTATAGGACTTGTTTATTTTTCTTAAAATTTTTACATGGTCCTTCAGAAGAAATAATGATGATTAATAGAGATATTTTGTGTCACACTCATGTAAGTTTTTTTCGTACACACACAGTTTTGATCAGAAATTCATTCTAATAATTATTTTAGCACATTCATCTTCTTATCTTTATAAATCTTATTTATTTTATATATGTAATCACACTGTCTCATTTTAACAATGCTTATACATTTTTACTTCTATTACTTTCCACCTACATTACTTTGCTTTTCTTTTATCGTCGCTAACACATATATGTTGTTGTTCATCGCAAATAAGCTGTTAAGATAATTACATATGTATGTGTATGCGTATGGTCATGCGAATATTTGTGCGTGGTTTGGAAATTCAATTTAAACACAACTTTTTTCGCAATAAAAAGAAGTCACACACTCTCAAATAGCTTTGTAGTTATAAATACGTATAAGATACGCTCATACATGTGTATGTATACGCATACAATCTTAACTTTTATTTTGACAAAATCGCTGCAAAGTAATGCGTCTTTGCACTTAATAGCTTTATAGGTTCTTGCCGCAAATCCTTTACTTGTATATATATTATAATTTAATTTAATATAACTCTTGCCAGCAGGTGCTACTTCGGACTGAATTGACAATTGAGAAACAAAGTCCTCTCTCGATGAACAAAAGCCAAACTCTATAAGTCACTCATAATTCCCGTCCTGCTATATGGTGCAGAGGCTTGGACGATGACAACAACCGATGAATCGACCTTACGATTTTTCGAGAGAAAAGTTCTGCAAAAGATTAATATCGAATATCGCATTCGATGTAACGATGAGCTGTACGAGATATACGACGGCATTGACATAGTTCAGCGAATTAAAAGACAGCAGCTACGCTGGCTAGGTCATGTTGTCCGGATGGATGAAAACACTCCAGCTCTGAAAGTATTCGACGCAGTACCCGCCGCGGGAAGCAGAGGAAGGGGAAGACCTCCACTCCCTTGGAAGGACCAAGTGGAGAAGGACCTGGCTTGGCTTGGGATATCCAATTGGCGCCACGTAGCGAAAAAAGAAACAACTGGCGCGATGTTGTTGCCTCGGCTATAATCGCGTAAGCGGTGTCTAAGCCAATTGAGAAGAAGATATTTCGTGGCGACAAAATGTACGTGCAAAGACTTCAAAAAAACTACATATGTTTTATTAAGAAAAAAATTATGACCTAAAGACTCTTGGTAAAAACATTTGGTTTGAACATAAATATGTTGTGTTGAAAAATAAAAACAATTTTGGAACCAACAATATTTGAAAAGAAACAGATAAGCGGAAAAGAAGTATTTTTTTCGGAAAAATAATTTTTTTGACCAATACATAAAAAGTCATTAAAAGACCTTTAGATTCATTTTGTTCGTTCAGTTTAGCAGCTATATGCTAAACTCTCTCTCTCTTTTATTCTTTTCAAACGCTCTCCTCCACATTTCATTTCCTCATTTCAATTACTGCCAGCGGGATATGGTTGACATTGGTAAGCGAGCGAAGTATACGATGCAGTATTATTGTATCGCTTACCCCGATCAATGAAAATTAACACGGCAATGTCCTAGGACGACAGATGAAGAATTCTTCGAAACCAAAGTTAACGAAGAATTCTTCGATGCCACAGTTAAAGAAGAATTCTTCTATGAAATATAAACGAAACCAAAGTTAACGAAGTATTCTTCGATGCCACAGTTAAAGAAGAATTCTTCTATGAAATGTAAACGCAGTAGAATTTAGCCGCATTGCTTACTTTTATCTACTACCTGGAACGTAAAATTTTCTTCGAAGCATTCTTCGAAAAAAAATGTAAGCGGTGAACCATTATCTCGCTAGTACTCTCAACTACACAACACTCGAGATTTCTACACTTCATGTTGCTGACATTTTCAGATCTCTTTTTATGCTTGCTTTTCTTATTTTTTTCGTAACGTTACTGGCAGGGCTAAGCTGTATAAGAATTTAATAATATCAACACATTCCAAGCAATTTGATGTGATGTATCACGCATTGCTTGCTGTATGTAAAAAGCAAAAAACAACAACAACAGATAAGAGTATTTGTATTCGTTTTTTGTTATTGCAACTTTAGTTGCATGCATTAAGAGTGCAACATGGCGGCAAGAGCCCGCAGCGAAATCGAGAGAGAAATAGAAAAAATAGTAAAATAGAAAATAATATTCCTCTACTTGGTGGTGTGTCAAGCCCGGTGAGGTGCAGTAGGTATGTAGTTAAACAAAAATTCCAACCTTCAAAGCCACTGTAAAGTAGCATTATGTGTGCTTGCTGTTGCTCTAAACGTATAGCATTGAGGTAAATTATGTGGCAACATCATTTGTTGCACCTGTTCGTGGCATACTAGAAGCTCGCTAGCTGCCGCACCTACCACCCACCACTGCAATTCTAATAGCTGGAGCTTTGCCACTTTAGTAAGCAAAAATCATATTGCATTGCTGCTTGGCATTGCAAGTGGGATGTTGCAATATAGTCGGGAGACACTTTTCTAAGAGCAATCAAGTCTCTGATTTAATTTTTTTTGCTATACTTATATTGCTCGCACTCTTTTTCTGCCTCTTCTCGCACATTTTCATGTCACTTACTTATTTATACGCTTCTAAGCACGACTAAAACATTTTGATGGCTTTCACATTTGATATTTAGATAAATATTCATTGTTGCATTGCAAAAAGTTTATGTTTTTTACTGCTTTACTATGAGCATGCCGTATAGTTTGATTAACACATAGCTAATGTTGGAACATGATTACTACGTTGCATCTTTCAGCTCTTCTACTGCTTATACAACTTCTGTATGCTGTGAGCACTACAAAACTATGCGCACCTTTGCAACTTTTCACAAATTCAAAACAAACAGAGGCTTTGCAATGCAAAAAATTCTTGTCCGTGTGGTGCATATGAACACACAAACCGCGGTAAAATACTTCAGCTCCTCCATTTAGGTTGTTGTTGCTTATTGCGTAAATATTTATTTGCCTATTTTTGTTTGAAAATATGCAAGTCCTTCACCATACACCAACTCCGACACTAGCAGCACAAACACTCCAGTTTATCTTGGACATTGCATCTCTGTTGTTAAGCACAGCAACGCATTTTGGGACAAGGAGCCAGATATCAGAAGGACAATTGCATGTTTGGCTTTTTTTGGCAACTTCTCCACATGAATGCTCAGCACTGCACTGCATTGTCGATGTTTATGAGTATGTGTGTGAGAGTCGTGTAGTCGAAAGTCAATTGAATTGTTGCTGTATAGTAGCTAAGTGTATGACAGATCTTGAAATTAATTAAATTTTCAATTTTATTGATTAAGAACTGAATTCGAAACCAGCTTCAATCAAATTAGTATGCGAAGAGCAATCGAGTCTCTGTTTAGACATTGAATGCTGACAAAATTTGCACTGCATTGTTTAATAATTATCGAATTTTGATTTCAAAAAATATCTATACTATATATATTGTTAGTAGTTACAGGATCTTAGCAATTTCTTTGAAATTTGTACGGTTGCTTTTAAAGTCAAGATTACACCGTCGCTTTTTATAATAATAAATGCCAAATTTCGGGATGAAATCTTTTCAAACAAAAAGTTTTCCAGACAATGACTTGATTTGGGACGATCACCTACTATGACACCCATATGATGTAGTGATTTGAGATTTGAGATTTGTCAAACGAGCAGCGCCTTAGAAAAAAATGGCTGCAATAAAAATTTTTGGAACGATATGTCAGCAAATTGACAGAATTGTTCACGTAAATACGAACGTGGCTAAATCGACTCAGCTCGCCCAACTGATCGTTAAACCGTTTATAGGGTCTCCGATGTTTTCTTCTCGGTGTTAGGAAATTCGTGCTACACTTAATTTTTTTTAATTTATTAATTTTTCTTGTAACTTATCTTATTGCACACAACTGAGTGTTATTTTTGTATTTATTGCTGATTATGGGATCATGGCTTTTACTTCTGACTGGTGACTATTGCATGAACTATAACAATTGAACTATGGAATTAAGACTAAAGAAGTCAGATTATTTATTAATAATTATGATTTATTGGATTGGGACTTCTGACAAATAAATTAGGACTACAAGGCTAATTTTCTTATTATTTTAAATTCCGATATCTGAAATTTTTTTTTTAATTCTGTGAATTAAGCTTTCCTGATTTTTGACCGATGATTACTGGATTAAGACAAGAAGATGTCGGATTAATGTTGGTGCTAAATATGCAACTTTTTTGGCTAATGATTATTGAATTAGGACTTCACGCCGCATATTTTAATATACTGGTTTCTGATTTCTAAAAATTTGTACAGCTCAGGGAATTAACATTTCAAATACATTGGTATTTTCAATTCTGACTAATGACTACAGAATTATTTCTAAAAAAAGTCTGCTTTTTTAGTAATACGCATGCGAAATTGATTTCAAACTTCTATTGATGAATACTGAATTAAGACTGAAACTGGCGGTTTATTGGGGCTGACTACGCAATACTACGTAAATCATATTTATCTATATTGGTTTCAACTTTAACAAGTGAGTTAAGACTACATATTTAGGATTATTTGATAATAAATTTTGTTTTTTAATTTATAGTCTACTGACTTTGACTTCTGAATAATTGCTACTGAATAATCACTTTCTCTTTCAGATGTGTTATTACTAATGTTTGATTTTAATATAATTTACTTTCACAAAAAACTGTAATCTACTGGAAGTTATATAATGACTAAGGTTTATTAGCTATTGACTGATTATTTTCTACATATAAGTGATTGAATAAATCAAGTAATAGTTTGATTTAAATCGAATATATACCGTTCTCAGAATTGTTCACTCTACAAAAGTGCCCAGTGCAACAAAGTCGTAACTCATACCGGCGAGGTAGTACGGTGCTCTACACCCGATTTTTCCTTTAATTTCGCTTTTTTTTTTTGTATATATCTCTTAATGGCAATAGCTTTAGAAAAAACGTACATCACAAATTTGTAGGAAATTTTATTTGCTACAAAACAAGTTCGAGGTAAAAATCGCTGCCATTAATACTTCTCGAGATATTCAGCTTTTTAAGTAAGGCTTTATAGAATTTTTATAGATGGTATGTAATAAAAAATGTATGAAAAAGTGGAATTTTTATGGTATTTCCAAGCAAATTTCGTGACGGGATTGAAAAAAAATTAATAGTTCAAAAAAAAAAAAAAAAAAACAAAAAAAAAAAAAAATACCCTAATGTATATATGTATATCATCCTATATATATATGTATGTGCTGCTTATATATTTATATATCTGCTCGACCCATGTCAACCAAATTCTGCATTTAATACTACATACAAATTTTTATGTTCCAGAGAATATGAAACTTTGCATGAATAATGCTTTTGAAATATGCCACCCAAATAAATAACCAATGAAAATATCAAAATAAAAATATGTTAAAAAAATGTGTCGAAATCCAACTATTTACCAAACATGCAACTTCAAAATATGATGACTGCAGCTGCTGCGACTGAGTTTTTTCCGAAAACATCGGTTAATATTTAGTAAACGTTTATGTAAATAAATATCTTTCTCTGATACCAATAAGGCAATTGTTGTCGCGAGCAAGTTTTTTTGTTCAATACAAATGAGTCAAAGAGGGTCGCAACTGCGAAACAATGCTGTCCGATTACCAGTATGACATGAAATGTATTATTACGGGCGATGAGTCTTGGATATATGCTTAAGACCCGGAAACCGACAATTAATCGGCCGAATATCATTGTAATGTGAGCCGAAGGCAAACAAAAATACTTCTAAGCAGTCAAAAATCAGAGTTATGTTGGCAGTTTTCTTTGATTAGCGAGGTGGGGTGCACTCCGAACTCCTTCCGATCGGACAAACTGTCAACAAAGTATACTGTTTGAGTATTATGTGTCATTTGCACGGAGGTATTCTTAAAAAGAGGACGAAATTATGGGCCGACCACTCTTGGTTTTTACACTACGATAATGCACCGTCGAATACTGCATGGATTGTTCGTTAGTTTTTTTTTTCAAATTTTCATCCAACATCGTTCCGCAACCACCACCTTCGCCTGATTTGGCTCCGTGTGACTTCTGGCTATTCAGAAAATTCAAAGAACCGTCCCAGAAAAACCGTCTTGAGTCAATTGAAGACATTAAACATGAGATGCATAGAAGGCTCTTCCAGAGATTGACTTTAAAAACTTTTTCGGGGATTGAAAAAATCGTTGATAAAAATGTATTGGAGTCAAGGGGAATGACATAGATTTTGAAGAATAAATTAAAAACTATGAACAAGGTCTTACCATTTTTTATCAATAGTAGTACAAAAGACATAGATCTTAGATACTAAGGCTTAGTTATTTTCCGGAAAAGTCCATTATTCTTTAGGATATTTTGATGTAAATAAGCAACTTTCGCTTATAGCAACATCGTGTGGTAAAAATTTTAAATAAAACAAGATTTTCATCGGTCCGCATGCATCTAATATAATATTTTTTGATTTACTTATATATGTACTCATATACAGGTCTGTATGTCAGATACCTAGACCAGATTTCTTAGAAGTGCTCGAAGATTGGGAAAACCGTTAACACAAGTGTATAATATCTCATGTGGGATTACTTTGAAGAGATAAAATAGATATTCATTCGAATAAATAAATAACTTTTGAAAAAACACAAAATTCGCGATACTTTTTGAACACACCTCGTAAATAGTATATTATTTTCATCATATACCTTATATGTGATTTTTAGAAAAGGTGGAAATTTAGCCATTCCTTACTTTTTTATTTCACGGAAACTCTATTTTATTTTTTAGCCACCATTATATTTTTAACTAATTCCCGGCATAGAAATCAACAACGATATTTGTACTTTCCTACGTTTATTGCTCCACGAGACAAATGCGCCAGACATACATCCATACATATTAGTTTGAGAGAGTGTGTGTGTAGTAACTAACTAACACTGTTGAAGCCACCTTCCGTGCCGCACGAGTGCCCGTTTTCTATTCGTGTTACAAATATGAAATATCACAAAGGAAATAACAACTGTTGACTGTTTGCAGACAGGGGGTGGCCGAGGACGAAACTGAAAATTCTGAAATCGAATTCGAAATGCATTCGCCAAGACAAAATGAAATTCTTCGCAAAGAAAATTGCCGAGGCGTCGAATGATAAGTGAATTTAGGAAACATTGAATGTGGTAACAACAACTAAGACAATAACGATTTCCACGACAACAAAATCATTACAAAAACAACAAGACATTACAAAAGCAAGAACGTTTTATATTAAACACTGCCGTATAGTATGCAATGACAACAACAAAAAACACTAACTCTTGCAACAACAGCAATAATGATTCTATTGCGACAACAGCAAATACTAAAACAAAAACAATACAAATATTGCACAATGCTTTACTGTTAGCAATAACGACAATAATACAGCCGTATTTACAACAACAATAACCGGGGTAACGATGCACTTTACCATGCATTGAGCAATAACAGCAGCAACATTCGGAAGCACCCACATGACGGCAGCAATCCAGCGCAATAAAACAACAAGTACCAACAACGCGACAGCCATAAAAGCTTGGCAAATACTAGCGCTAGCAACAAAACGACGAGCAGGCAGAAAAAGCACAAACATTTCTTGGCATAATAATAACAAGGAACGAAAATCGTTCGACTGCGCTCAGCGATGATTGAACCAAAGAATTACGCTGCGATTTCGTAAGTCCGGCGGCCGGTTTGGTGGAGCCAACCGACCTGCCGAGGTCTGAGCTGTAAGAAATGTCTGCCATCTATTGTTGTAGAAGCAGGTTGGAACTAAATTCTAGTAACCGATTATCCAACTTTGTTTGCATGCACTGACTTGATTTTAATCGGTCGGTTTGTTTGGCAGCAATAATTGTTAGTTTTTGGCATATCCGACAAATGAACAGCTTTGTTAGAACAAACGGACATTTGCAAAAAATGACAACAACTGTGAAATTTTTTATTTCCTTTCTAATCTTACTGCTGTTTGGCGAACAACAAAACTATTCGCAAGATACCGGGACATTTTACAGCCGAATGTGTAGGCTCAACTGTCACGGGATCAAGAAAAATTAGTCCAACTCAACATTTGTAAACTCTGCTTAAAACTTGAATCTATTTCATTGGTTGAGTTTTAGTTGGGCCAGAGCAGCATCAAGATTTACGGCAGAGATCATCACCATGATTAAGTTTTTAATTATTAATAGATAATCAGATTAATGGACCAAGCCAGATACCCTGATCAAGATTTTGTCGTATCTTCTCCACGCCGAAAAGATTTCATGTAAGATCTGAATCTGAAATGTTTGAATATTTAAAGGCCTCCCACCATTTCATGAGATCTACAGCAGCGTGCATAACTGAGTAAATGGTTATCAATACTACATGTATGGTCCCGTAAAAATTTTAGTACTTCATCAATTTTAACAAAATATTTGGAATTTGTTCACTTATTTTTCCTCTTACAAAAGCCTCCTATCGCGTTTATGAAAAAAATTGGAACGACCAGTTAGAAAATGAAATCTTTGCAATGCCGCATTTATTCAGCATATTCGAAAAAAAAAACAATCGCTTGATTAACAAAACTGGGACTTACCACTATTTTTTGTTTACTTATTCAGTTGCATTTTCTGTGCACGGGTTTCACTTTTTTAACATTTTTTGACGAGATAATATCTACATTAAAAAAAAATTAAGAAAATATCTGTTGAATTAGAAAACAGCATCGAGACATTGACAACAGATGGTCTCTCGAAAAGTAAATTGCAGATAAACTAGCCAGCGTACTGTAACCAACGTGCAAAAAAGACGAAATGTTGTCCGGAAAACAAGCAAAGGTGGCCGACCAAAATTGCTCGCGGACGCAGATGCACGCCTAATGATCCGGGAAATGCAAAAGGAAAACACAGCTACACCAGAAAGGGTCGCAAAACCTATAAATAAGGGTGCAAGCAAATGGACAGCATGCAGAGCACTGAATCGGATTGGTTTTGAGTCAACAGTAAGAAAAAAAAAGCCGGCATTATCTGAGAAAAATAGAAAAGCACGACTCAATTTCTGCAAAAGCCATAAAAATTGGAACGTTGATGACTGGAAACGTGCAATTTAGTCTGACGAGGTGAAAATAAATCGTTTTCAATCGGATGGAAAAAAGTTATTACTGGCGGCGACCCAATGAAAGGATTCAAAGACATCACGTGAAGCAAACTGTTAAGCATGGCGGAGGAAGCTTTACATGGTGGCATATTGGACCAATCCATAAAATCGATGGGATAATGAAAAAACAGGATTACCTTAATAAATTGAAGACCCACTTGCCCGATTTTATAGACAAAAGCGCGTACCCGTAGGAAGAAGTAGTATTTCAGCAGGACGGTGATCCCAAACACACCGCTAAAATTGTGAAGGAATTTTTTGGCGCTTCAAAAATTTTCGGTGATGGAGTGGCTTGCACAAAGTCCTGATCTCAATCTCATTGAGAATTTATGGGCAATAATGAAAATTGAAGAGTAGAAGGAAAAGGAAATGAGACTGACTGCTGGAAAAGGACCATTAAAAATAGGTGGAAGAAAAGGTGGACTTAAAAGAGAAAGAGGAGTAGGAAGAGTAGAAGGAAAAGGAAATGTGCTGCGAGTTGCATTGCAAGTGAAGTGAGTGCCACACATATACATCAACAAAGCTGCACGGGCCTGCCCTTACATGGAAAGGGCACGCAGCACAGTTTTATAGACGCCATGGTACATTTTATTGATACCAAATGGCTGCAGTGAAAGCTTCAACTCTTTTATGTATACACATGTATATATGTATGTGTATCGGGTATAAGGTGACCATTGCATTGCATTCATTAGCAACATGTGCCTCACTTTGGTGCCGTAAAAAGCAGCCATTAAAGGCGACCATCGCTGCGGGCGAGATGAAGGTGGATAGGTGACTGGCTCAAATGACATTCCAATGGAGAGAACGGCTCTTGGAAGACAAATTGTTATGTAATCACGAGGCTATTTGGCTCGAATACTGTGATGGTTTGTTCTTTGCAGCGCTTTAAGATGTTATGAGTTTGGATCTTAAAAGTTGCGAAAATGAGAAAAGCAGAAAGTCCAAAGTGGTGTAAAATGTAAATAAATATAATAAAACCACAAAGCAAACTGTGGGCAAAAAATAGTAAGACTTTGAAATTCACTTGCGCCAAATGTCACAATCAAAATAATCATTATTGTTTAGTATACGTTTGCCTTTCTGGAATACATAAAGTGCATTTAAATTTTCTGTGCGGAATCAAATATATGGTGCTGAAACGTTTGGAAAAGGCTTTCGGTGATAATTGTTTATCGCGAGCAAGCGTTTTTAATTGAAAAAAGAGCGAACTTGGGCCTAAGAAAATCAAAAACAACGTTTGTGAAACAATGTTTCCGCCTATCCGAATGTTATGGTATGTATTATAACTGGCGACGTGTCTTGGATCTATGCTTACGAGCCGGAAACAGACGATCAATCGGCCGAATATCGTGGCAATGGTGAGCCAAATCCAAAGAAAACAACACGTCAAAGCAGGCTAAAAATCAAAGTTGTGTTGTTTAATTCAATTAAGTGAGCTGCACCCCGAATACCCTCCCATCGGCAAACTGTCAACAAGGATTACTGTTGGAGTATAATGTGTCGTTTGCGCGAAACTATTCGTAAAAAGAGGCCAAAGTCGGCAACTTGGTCTTCGCCTACTGTATTAGTTCTTCATGAAAATTACATAGTTTTTCCTGGGCAAAGAGGATTCGCAAGGATACCTCAATATCGCAGAGGGAAGTAAAGAGGAGTAGAACAACTCAAGTTACCAAAATACTGCCATGATGCCACTAATGTAGAATACAGCTAGATCGCGAGGTTTTAGCAGAACACAAAATACCCAGAAAAAGATATAAAGATCAACAGATAATATGGCAGTGTCTGAACGTGAGCTTGTGACTTAAAATTTTTCTAATAAATTCTTTTATTTCATGATTTTCAAAATACCTTATTATAATAACATAGTATAACATTTCGAAAAAATCTTGTTTTCGAGAATAATACGACCTTAATTTTTTTAATATACAAGGTCTGTCACAAAAGGACTGTTAAAAAAAACCATAAAAAAATAATATTTTTCAAAAGTTATACTTTTTTTTTTCAAAGTAGTTTCCTCGTGCTTCGATGCAGCGGTTAGACCGGTCAATTAGCATTTCAAATGAGTGTTTAAGGTCAGTTTTCGGAATGCTCTTGAGAATATCAGTCGTCGCCTTTTGGATAGCTGAAATATCCTGAAACCAATGTCCTTTCATGGGCAAATAAAGTTTTCCAAATAGGTACAAATCACAGGGTGCCAGATGAGGTGAGTAGGGTAAGTGATTAATGGTTAATATGGAGTTTTTTGTCAAAAAATCAGGGACAAGCGTCGACCGATGATACGGCGCATTATCGTGCAACAGGCGCCAGGACCCTGCCTCAGTGGTAACACCAAGGTAAAACACAGCATTAATCGTTTGGCCAGGTGGGACGAACTCTCGGTATACAATACCATCGCAATCGTAAAAACAAATCAGCATTGTCTTTATTTTTGACTTCTGAAGACGACTTCTTTTCGGTAACTTCTGATCGTCACAGAGGTCCTCACGAACTTCTTGGAATCACTTAAACCACTCATGCACATTACTACGGGATAGGCACTGATCACCTTAAACTTTTTTCATCATTTGAAATGTTTCAGTAAACGTTTTCTTAAGTTTAAAACAAAATATAATATATAAATGCTTCATACAAATCTGCCCTCTAAAGCAATAAAGCTTATCAAAACCAGTGAATATCCTGCAGAGCTCGAAATGCCCCTGCACATTACTCTCAAAGAAACGGCCACGGACCATTTAAAACCCCTATGAAAGGTATTTTTCCAGACATAATGCAGAATATATGAACAGCTCAGGTATTTAACTATGTATCTTTCCTTTGGAGAGATCTTATTCGTTCCGAAGTTGTGTATACTGTTCCGAAGTTGTGTATACTGTCACAACACCTGTGGCCAATTGTAGCGAATGAGCTTATCCAAAATTTCTAAAAGAAAGCACCCTTACTGATAGCCTATGCTAATGACATAACAATACAAATAACGGGACACTTCGACGATTCCATCAGTAGTGTAATGAACAATACTCTATGGGTCAAACACCGATTTGCGATATCGACCAGCTTAAACGTATGTATATGCCATTAAGAAGGATACGGTATTCTTTAAAAAGAACAATGTCACGTCATAGAAAGCCAAAAGGCCCAAAGGGGTTGAGTTAGAAATTAAGAAGCTTTCCTAGACCCTGGGAGTAATTTTGGACATGCTATCAGAGTGACCGCGAGTACTGTCAATGCATGCATAAAGTGCAGGGAAGTTAGCATGAGAGATACTAGAACACATCATTTGCTTCTCTCCATACTTATATGGAATTCGGCTTATCTAAGAGTTTCAGAGTTCAAGGTTCTTGATGAGATATTAAGTCGCTTGTTCTCAAATCAAAAAATCAAAAATAAAATTGACGAATACAGGTAAAAATCGTTTTTCTACCATCATTACCTGACAAATATATGTAACTAATAAGTTCCTGAATTGTACTAGTTTACACAAAGGTATCTCAGCGTCGTAACAAATTGCGCAGTCGAAAGTGGTTTCGAAATCAACCCTAAATAAAACCGAAATGGTTCTATTTACTAGAAGATACAAGATTCTGGTGACACCGCTGCTACAAATGGGGGGTTATTATGATTATAAAATCTAGTGCTCATTCTGAATAGGAGACTTTCAAAAAAGCCGAATATCGAACAGAGAGCAAATACGGCTTCGGTTGACTTATATTGATGTGGAGAAGCCATTGGCTAATGGTGGGGCCTCTCAACGGAAGTGGTCCCCTGGTTCTACGACACCATGGTCAAGCTCATTATGTTTTATGGAATCTTTATGTGGTGAAGGACTTTAGAAAAGACAACACTTGCAAAGAAACTCGGGAACGCTCAACTGGAGAGATCATCAGCACCTAATCTAACCATGGCACTTAACGTAATTTTGCATACCATGCCCGTAAACATCGCAGGTAGGAGTATGTCTTCGAGTTTTTATCTTCTTTTTCTTAATTGGCGTAGACATCGCTTACGCGATTATAGCCGAGTTAACAACAGCGCGCCAGTCGTTTCTTCTTTTCGCTACGTGGCGCCAATTGGATATTCCAAGCGTAGCCAGGTCCTTTTCCACCTGGTCCTTCCAACGGAGTGGAAGTCTCCCTCTTCCTCTGCTTCCCGCGGCGGGTACTGCGTCGAATACTTTCAGAGCTGGAGTGTTTTCGTCCATTCGGACAACATGACCTTGCCAGCTTAGCCGCTGTCTTTTAATTCGCTGAACTATGTAAATCTCGTCATATATCTCATAGAGCTCATCGTTCCATCGAATGCGATATTCGCCGTGGCCAACGCGCAAAGGACCATAAATCTTCCGCAGAACCTTTCTCTCGAAAACTCGTAACGTCGACTCATCCGTTGTTGTCATCGTCCAAGCCTCTGCACCATATAGCAGGACTGGAATTATGAGTGACTTATAGAGTTTGGTTTTTGTTTGTCGAGAGAGGACTTTGCTTCTCAATTGCCTACTTAGTCCGAAGTAGCACTTGTTGGCAAGAGTTATCCTGCGTTGGATTTCCAGGCTGACTTTGTTGGTGTTGTTTACGCTGGTTCCAAGATAGAATAAATTATCTACAACTTCAAAGTTATGACTGTCAACAGTGACGTGAGAGCCAAGTCGCGAGTGCGCTGACTATTTGTTTGATGACAGGAGATATTTCGTCTTGCCCTCGTTCACTGCCACACCCATGTGCATTGCTTCCTTGTCCAGTCCGCTGAAAGCAGAACTAACGGCGTGGGTGTTGAGGCCGATGATATCAATATCATCGGCATACGCCAGCAGTTGTACGCTATTATAGAAGATGGTACCTTCTCTATTTAGTTCTGAAGCTCGAACTATTTTCTCCAGAAGCAGGTAGAAAAGTCGCACGATAGGGAATCGCCTTCTCTGAAACCTCGTTTGGTATCGAACGGCTCGGAGAGGTCCTCTCCGATTCTGACGGAGTTTGTGGTATTGCTCAACGTCTGCGTATACAGCCGTATTAGTTTTGCGGGGATACCAAAGGCAGCTCCTTTTCGTGCTGTCGTAAGCAGCTATGAAATCAACGAAGAGGGGGTGTGTGTCGATTCTCCTTCCACGGATCTTTTCCAAGATTCGGCGCATCGTGAATATCTGGTCGGTTGTTGATTTGCCAAGTCTAAAGCCACACAGATAAGGTCCAATCAGTTTGTTGACGGTGGGCTTTAATTTTTCACACAATACGCTCGATAGAACCTTATATGCGATATTGAGGAGGCTAACTCCACGGTAGTTGGCGCAGATTGTGGGGTCTCCTTTTTTAGGGAAATTGGGCATAACACACTTAAATTTCAATCGTTGGGCATGCTTTCGTCCGACCATATTTTACAAATAAGTTGATGCATGCTCCTTATCAGTTCTTCGCCGCCGTGTTTGCATAGCTCGGCCGGCAATTCGTCGGCCCTGCCACTTTGTTGTTCTTTAGGCGGGCAATAGCTATTCGAACTTCTTCATGTTCGGGCAGTGAAACGTCTGCTCCATCCTGCGCCGAAACTGTGTAGTGGAACCGGACTGATTGTGACGCACCTATCGAATACAAAGGGCAGAATGCTTGATTCTTCGCATTCCTTTGAGTTCTATCGATTTGATTTGCCATTTCAGTTCAAACGTATTACATTTCCAGTGAAAATTGCGTTTGAGATGACAGGAGACAAGGTATTCGCATAGTGTGTGGCATAAATTTGGAAATGCTATGTTTTTCACACGGTCAGATATACGTGGCGTGCTCACGAGTTAGGAAACCATCTTTTCTGTACACCGGAACAGAAACCAAAAAATGTTGTTTACCAAGCTTCATTACATTGAAAAAAATTATTAATTTTTAAATTCAACTTTGTTTTCATTTCAAAACACATAATTTCACGCAGGACAACGGCTGCGGGGTCAGATAGTTGATTATAATTACAAATGTATTAAAATAGAGTATTATACAATACCGAATATTAAGGCACGTCTGTACTCGACGGTAGCGTAATCCAGAAAAAAGAACTTGCGTTTTACAAAGTTTTACGAACTGACAGGGTTGACAACTATTAACACTGAAATCCAGTGTTGTACATTTTTAAGTTCATTTCACTTTTTTTCGCATCCTCTCTGTTGGTTGTCCTGCATTAGAGGTATTCCTGCCACAACGATTATGGCATTATGAAGTTCATAACTGCTTTTCGACACAACTTGTGCACAACAATTCGTTATAACATTAGCGTAATTTAGATCACAGATTTATGCGCACAGCAACAGTATAGAAATAACAAAAACAACAAATTCGCTCGCAACAACCAATTTTCAGTTGATTAAATATAACTATGATTCACATACACTACATAGTTGGGTAAGCGTAGCTATGTGTATGGGTGGCAGGAAAAAGATGAAGGTATAACAACTCACCAACAACATCAGCAGTTTGGGTACAACCTACAACAAATAAATATATAGTATATATAAATATATAGTTATTATAAACTCAAGCTTAGTTTTTCATATGTTTATACCCTTATATATTTTACCATAATCATATATAGTAGCAAAATTATCCTTAAATCTGTGTCAGCTTAAGTGAATGCACAAAAAAATTAAATAATCACTTGGAAATCCCTGCTGCGGCGTCAGCGTTAGACTGCTTGTCCAGAATATACCCTACTTAGCGCACACACCACGCAGCAGCCTCAGCGCCTTCAAGCTAGCTTGCAAGTTCAAAAACACTAAAGTAAGTTGCATAGAAGATATATAGTAATACCCTACACAGGTGTATTTCTTATGGCATAATAAATTTAATAAGATATTTTGCTTGATTTTGAGCGTTCAGTTTGTATAGCAGATGTATGCTGTGTTGTCCGATCTGAACATTATTACAGGAGATTTTAGCGCTGCAAAAAAAAATGTTTTCCATTAAAGAACTTCATTTTGGTCAGACAGTGTGTATAGAAGCTGTATGCTAGACTGATTCGAACAATATCTACGGATGTTGCAACACTTCTTCTTCTTCTTTACTGGCGTAGACACCGCTTACTCGATTATAGCCGAGTCAACAACAGCGCCACTCGTTTCTTCTCTTCGCTACGTGGCGCCAATTGGATATTCCAAGCGAGGCCAGGTCCTTCCAACGGAGTGGAGGTCTTCCTCTTCCTCTCCTCCCGCGGCGGGTACTGCGTCGAATACTTTCAGAGCTGGAGTGTTTTCATCCATCCGGACAACATGACCTAGCCAGCGTAGCCGCTGTCTTTTAATTCGCTGAACTATGTCAATGTCGTCGTATATCTCGTACAGCTCATCGTTTCATCGAATGCGATATTCGCCGTGGCCTACGCGCAAAGGACCATAAATTTTTCGCAGAACCTTTCTCTCGAAAACTCGCAACGTCGACTCATCCGTTGTTGACATCGTCCAAGCCTCTGCACCATATAGCAGGACGGGAATTATGAGTGACTTATTGAGTTTGGTTTTTGTTTGTCGAGAGAGGACGGGAATTATGAGTGAATTATTGAGTTTGGTTTTTGTTTGTCGAGAGAGGACTTTGCTTCTCAATTGCCTACTTAGTCCGAAGTAGCAGCTGTAGGCAAGAGTTATCCAGCGTTGGATTTCTAGGCTGACTTTGTTGGTGGTGTTTACGCTGGTTCCAAGATAGACGAAATTATCTACAACTTCAAAGTTATGACTGTCAACAGTGACGTGAGTGCCAAGTCGCGAGTGCGACGATTAATTGTTTGATGACAGGAGATATTTCGTCTTGCCCTCGTTCACTGCCAGACCCATTTCTTTTGCTTCCATTTCCAATCTGGAGAAAGCAGAACTAACGGCGCGGGTGTTGAGGCCGATGATATCAATATCATTGGCATACGCCAGCAGTTGTACACTCTTACAGAAGATGGTACCTTCTCTGTTGAGTTCTGCAGCTCGAACTATTTTCTCCAGAAGCTGGTTGAAAACGTCGCACGATAGGGAATCGCCTTGTCTGAAACCTCGTTTGGTATCGAACGGCTCGGAGAGGTCCTTCCCGATTCTGACGGACGTTGCTCAACGTCAGCTTACACAGCCGTATTAGTTTTGCGGGGATACCAAATTCAGACATCGCGGCATAAAGGCAGCTCCTTTTCGTGCTGTCGAAAGCAGCTTTGAAATCGACGAAGAGGTGGTGTGTGTCGATTCTCCTTTCACGGGTCTTTTCCAAGATTTGGCGCATCGTGAATATCTGGTCGGTTGTTGATTTACCAGGTCTAAAGCCACACTGATAAGGTCCAATCAGTTTGTTGACGGTGGGCTTTAATCTTTCACACAATACGCTCGAAGAACCTTATATGCGATGTTGAGGAGGCTAATCCCACGGTAGTTGGCGCAGATTGTGGGGTCTCCTTTTTTATGGATTGGGCATAGCAGACTTAAATTCCAATCGTTGGGCATACTTTCGTCCGACCATATTTTGAAAAGAAGCTGATGCATGCACCTTATCAGCTCTTCGCCGCCGTGTTTGAATAGCTCGGCCGGCAATCCATCTACCACTGCCGCTTTGTTGTTTTTCAGGCGGGCAATTGCTATTCGAACTTATTCCTGGTCGGGCAATGTAACGTCTGCTCCATCGTCATCGATTGGGGTATCGGGTTCGCTTTCTCCTGGTGTTGTGCGTTCTCTGCCATTCAGCAGGCTGGAAAAGTGTTCCCTCCATAATTTAAGTATGCTCTGGGCATCGGTGGTTAGATCACCTTGGGGAGTTCTACAAAAGTATTCTCCGGTCTTGAAACCTTCTGCAAGCCGCCGCATCTTTTCGTAGAATTTTCGAGCATTACCCCTATCGGCCAGCTTATCAAGCTCTTCATACTCACGCATTTCAGCCTCTTTCTTTTTCTGTCTGCAAATGCGTCTCGCTTCCCTCTTCAACTCTCGGTATCTATCCCATCCCGCACGTGTTGTGGTCGATCGTAACGTTGCGAGGTAGGCAGCCTGTTTTCTCTCCGCTGCGACACGGCACTCCTCGACGTGCCAGCTGTTCTTTTGCCCTTTCCAAAAAGCAATGGTTTCGATTGCAGCTGTACGAAAGGGGGAAAATTTCCCCCCCCGCTGTCGGGGGTTTTGGATTGCAGCTTCTCGACATCGAACCTTCCTTGTGTTTGTTGGCGTGTGTTTTTTGCTGCACAGAGGCGAGTGCGAATTTTGGCTGCAACAATATAGTGGTCCGAGTCGATGTTAGGACCTCGGAGCGCACGCACATCTAAAACACTGGAGACGTGTCTTCCGTCTATCACAACATGATCGATCTGGTTGGTGGTTTTTCGATCCGGAGACAGCCAGGTAGCTTGATGTATCTTCTTATGCTGGAATCTAGTACTACAGATAACCATATTTCGGGCCCCGGCGAAGTCGATCAGCCTCAACCCATTTGGGGATGTTTCCTCGTGGAGGCTGAATTTATCGACCGTAGTGCAAAAGATACCTTCTTTGCCCACCCTTGCATTGATGTCACCAAGCACGATTTTGACATCGTGGCGGGGGCATCTCTCATAAGTACGCTCCAGGCACTTATAAAAGGCATCTTTGGTCACATCGTCCTTCTCTTCCGTCGGGGCGAGGGCGCAAATCAGCGATATGTTGAAGAACCTCGCTTTGATGCGGATTGTGGCTGGACGTTCATTCTCCGGAGTCAATGATAGTACTCGGCGACGGAGTCTCTCTCCCACCACGAATCCAACACCAAACTTGCGCTCCTTTATATGGCTACTGTAGAAAATGTCACAAGGACCTACTCGTCTCTGTCCTTGTCCCGTCCATCGAATTTCTTGGACGGCGGTGATGTCAGCCTTTATCTTTACGAGGACATCTACCAACTGGGCAGCGGCACCTTCCCAATTAAGGGACCGGACGTTCCAGGTGCATGCCCTCAAATCATAGTCCTTATTTCGTTTACCATGGTCGTCATCAAAAGGGGGTTCTCTCATCCGAGGCTGTTTTTTTCTTTTGATTGGGGGTGTTTTTTTTACGTGGCGGGTCTCGAACCCAGCGCACAACCCTAAGTAGGGAGTATTTCGCCTTCTCACGTTAGCTCGCCTTCAAACGGATGTTCTTAGGCTACCCGGAGGATACTTGGTCAAAGACCGGAAGTCGTGAGCTGCTTGAGTCATATGTAAAATAATCGTTTCTGGCCACTCCCAAAAGGGGGAAACTTTCCTCACTTGCGTGAACTTCTACACATGACCCATCCTGCAACACGTCTTAGATAATAATCTACATTAATTTTGAAAAGATATGTTATTACTAAAAAAAATTTTCCATTCAAGGACTTAATTTTGGTCAGCCAGTTTGGCCAGAAATAGGCGCTCCCGACAAATGAACTCCTATTGAATCTATGAAGCTTCTTTCTGGGTTTAATAAATTTTCTCGCAACTTAATTCAACCTGTTCTGAGTAGAAAAATTATTGACTTAACTCAATTCATGCACGCAAATCCTTATTTTTTGGTTGCTACGCAAATTGTGGCAGCAGCAAGGACAACAGAATGCATCGGGTAGGAATAGTGAAAGCACACACACGGCGTACACCAATATAAGTTTGCTAAATAAATATGTATCTGATTTTTTATGTTTCACATTTGATGGTAATGAGCCAGTTTGGCATTCTTTGAATAACTTGCATGCTTATATATTGTATAATATACATATATATTCTACTGTCATAACAATTTATATATGTCCATCATATAACATATATTGTATGAGAAAAATTGCAACAAAGTGAATTGAGTGTAAATCCGGCCAGCCGTTTTTGTTTAAATGAGTTAGGCATCCACCCGCTCTACTCGGAAAAACTGGAGCAATCTAATAAGACAGCTTAATTCACCACAACTGATGACACTTTCGCTTTTAAACTGCGCCGCGTCGACACCTTTCGCCATAAACTTGCACACACATGTCCACATATTATCCCCCCAAAAAACCCTTGCGGGAAGATAAAGTGAGTTGTATCGTTTCCATTTATTATTGTTGCATATTATCCACGTTTATATGTATGCCTAAAGTTACAGTTTTATATACATATGTAATCATACATAAAACCTGTAATAAAAAATCCGCTTGGTTAATATACAACATAAACATACTTATGTACATACAAAAGTGCCTGCGTAATTTTTTAACAGAGGATAATACCTTTTTCCATTCCTTTTTCTCTCTCTCTCTCTCTCGCCTGTGCGAAGAAATATAAGTACAAGTGCACTCAAGCATAAGGCATACAAGTAATTACCAAACAAAAACAAAATAAGTTTATTTACGAAACAGCATATGATTGCATACCCTACACTGGGTACGACATATCAAATTATTAAACCTTATTTAATTTTCAAAGACAAAAGTTCTCGTAATAAATTACATAATTATACTTAAAGCCCACATTGGCAAACATCCGACAATACCCCTTGTTCTTTGGCAAACAAAAACAAGCAGGATTGCGTACAGAAGCGAATTGATCTCTCTAACGAGATCTCAATTGCTTAAGAAAATAAATCAGAAATATGTACATACTAACAATTTGTGCATACTTAGGCACAAAGCGAATTGATCTCTTTAACGTGTAAACAGCGCATTGATCTCTTCAGCATAGATAACTTGATCAGAATCTATTTTCTTGCTCTCTCGCTTGTCAGCTGGCAAGGCACCCTGATCTGTTTTCTGAGCTGGCAACAAAACACAATCAGGGTGCCGTCACCCAGCAGTTACTGAAAAAGGCAGGATGCCAGAAGGCGCTATAACTACTTGACGAAATAAGTGTAAATGTTTATGTAAATTAATTAATGATTTTGCATTTTAGCATTTATATAAGTATGTATGCATTTTCAAAGTGTTTAATTTATTGTTTTGTATAATTTATTATATACCCAATCTAATATTTTCCAGCAGTGGCATCATTGGCAAATGTTATAAAAAATGCGAGTTTTGACAGCTCTCTCTCGAACCAAAGACTCTCGTTTGAAGTTACATATGCTCTTCAGCGAGCTCGTCAATTGCTCAAAACATAAGCACATACAAGTCCAAGTATTAGGGTGTACCTAAATACAAATCATTCGTACATTAAATATTTTGATTAATAAATAGCACGGTTTTTTAATAACAATTTACTATTCAAATATATTTTCGAACTAAAATATAAATAAATAATACTATTACCGACGATTCAAACCTATCACAAAATTTGAAACAATCGGCTTACGCAACATATGAAAACTGCTTAGACCAATATGAAGAAACAAAAGCTATGATCTCCAATCAATTAAAGCTAATAAAAGCAATTGCACCTACTCCACGTCCGAGTGTAGAGCGGCCACAAATGCAACAATATCAAGAGGCAAGTTCAGGTATCCACCTCGAGGTTCCCGCATGTGACACAGAAACATTTTATGGAAGTTATGAAGAATGGCCGTCCTTCCGGGACATGTTTACAGCCGTTTAGATGTAACCATCCAAAACAAAACGTCATGCGAACTATATACCAGAGGGCATAAACTTATATCTTGCAAGAGGTTTAAAAACTTAACAGCTAACGAACGAAATAATTTTTTCAGGTCAAAGAGACTTTGCACAAATTGTCTGTCACATGCTCATACATATAAAATTTCAAAAGCAATTTAATTGCTTCCATTGTCACAAAAGACACAGTTCAATGCTTCATTACAGCGAATATCCGAACTCACTCCAAAGAAGCGCATTTACAAAAAGAAGCACAGGTTTAATTGCAAAAACAAATCAAGAAACCCAAAATTCAAAAATTACGAAAAGACATCATGTTACTCAAAGGCACACAAAGCTCAAACGCTGCACAGCGAAACACAAAGTGAACTAGATACAGAATTAGTCACCACCACACCAACTCAAGTTGAGTATAACACAAACAAATACCTTAATTCACAATTAAGGAAACTTCAAAAATTAGGGAAACTTCTCCCTATAACAAACAAAGCTCTAGAAGATCAGTATTGTGCCGATTTCTCCAAAGCCACAACTACTCGATAAAATAATGGCCGGTACGTCGCACAGTGAGACAACGCCGGCATTAAATACAAGGAGTCATTGTAGAGCTCTGAAATTTTGCACAGGTTATTTTTGAGACAATTCCAGCATTAAAACAAAAAATTAAGAAAATTCGCCCACTTTTACGCCCACCTGCCATACAGTCGAAATTTGTAAAATGCCGTATTGTCCGTAATACTTTAGGTATAACTTTCAATTTTGGTATACTTGAATGTTATATAGTTACAAACATTAGTTGAAATAAAAATTGAACTTTGGCCCACTTTTAACCCCATCACCCAAACTACCTCAACATAAAAAGTGCCATATTTTCTAAAATATATTAAATACAACCTTCAAATTCTATGTTACAGTAATTTATATCATTTAAAATGTTTCATGCAAAAATTACAATAACACGCCCACCAATACGCCCACCTCCCATTGAAATGCAATAAAAAAAGCAATATTTTTTTTCATTCAATCAATAATTTTTTAACATCATCATGGTATTCTAATTTCTTCAATTTGTTTCTCATTCTAAATGAATTAATATAAGGATCTGATGATATTTGCAAATAGTGCATTACATCTTCATTCGTAGAAATACGTGAATTTTTACGAGAATGGAATAGCCTACAGTTTCTATACTCCTTATTCGTTGCTTCTTGCGCTTCTTCGGATAACATTCCTGTAGCAAAAAAAAAGTTAATATTAAATAAAGTTTAAAAAAATACTTTCAAAAATAAAAATTGCAAACAAACCTATTGGCAATATAGCCTCAGATACCATTTTGCTGCTGTGAATGAGAACTTTATGCACAGTGATGGGCATGTAGTACCAGCCATAAAGCTCTACATATAATTTTGCAGTGTCCATGCAATACGTATGGAATTTACCAACATCTATATGTTTACTACTATTCATAGTATTTAATATAATTTTAAAGCGGTGAATTAAGTCTACATTTACACCAGTTATGTCAGCGGTTATTTCTGGATCTTCAAATAAATCTTCTAGAGACATTACCATCATTGGTTGTTCCCATGCCTTGTTTCACCACATCGACTTTTAAGCCCAGAACTAATTTGAATTTTTTTTTTCATTTCTGTTTTAACAGCTTCTTTCTGTTCTTTTATATCTTTATTTGTCCTCCAGGCTTTGAAACTTTTATTATAACCGATATGTAATATACATTCCATGAATTTTATTCGAGCATGTAGCGGCGAAATTCCAAATTTCAATGCTTCAGCCGAATTTGTTCTCAAAATAACTGCATCCAAATTATTCATTTCATTAGGGTTTGCTCCACATATGAAACAAACAGCCATCGAGCAATTCTTACTGACTGTTGTTGCCACTTTTCCGTCAATCATCGTCATAGTTAAAAACTATGAGATATCGCAAACTTTTTGTTGAACATTTCGAATTCTGTCGTTTTTAAATTTTGAATTTCTGCATTTACACGATTTACTTCATTGTTAATAACATCTGCTGTTTCTTTCACAAATTCGAATTTAATAGGCCTGCAAAGTCTTGTTGAAGATGGTTCTGAATTTTCCCAACACGAATAAAAGTCATTGTAAAGATCAGTTAACTTTAACGGAACAAGAGATATTGACAACATATTTTTATCAGAAACATTTTTATCGGCGAAATGTTGTTATATTATTAAATTCAACTCATTTGGAAAAATAAAAGTTGTAAACATGCTATTGCATGCTAACATACGTATAGCGACATACGTACTTTTTGTAGTTTTTTTTACGTGTAATGTGCTTTTGCTATAAGTCCTTTACTTTAAATTAAATCTGAGACTTCAAACTTTCATTTGGTATAAGTCTGCACCTAGGGCGAGGGGCTGCTCTATATTTCCTAGGCCATTGAAAATGCAAAATGTTAAATTTTTGCACCGCAATTCTGTTGTTAAGAAAAAAAAATTTTTTTTTTTTAATTTATTTTTTCATTTGCTCATTCTACAATAACTAATTTAATTAAAAAAATACTTTAAAGTTACATTTATTATGTATTTTTATTTTAATAAGCTTTTGATTATTACATATTTAACTAACATATTTCAAGCGCGTTGGCATACCTCAACTTTGACTTGCTCTAGACCAAAAAGTAATGAAGTTATGAGACTGAAACTTCAGGAAATTGTTATTCATATATCTGTTGATATACTGTGAAAATTTCATCCAAATTGGACGACACGTCAAAAACCATTTTTTGCCGCGGTTACTATTGGGCTGTCTCACTGTGCGTCGTACGACTACCACTAGAGCCAGAATTTTCCAACACTCCTCAACCCGGTATAAAAAACAAAGCCAGAGTTACCTCTTACAGTCGATATATTAAAAGCACATAAAACTTTCGACCCCGTAGGATGGCTTTCCCCAATAATGATACAAAAATCCTGCTTAAAAAATCTCGAGTTATGTGGCGCGCTACTAAACGCCAAATTAGTGCATACACACTTATATATAAAATATAACAAAATTGTCTCCAAAAGTAGAAAAATCGACACATTTTATACAATATTGACCCATAGAGGCTTAAATTTTCAAAAATAAATAAAATAAAAAAAGAAATTAAGGGATCACCATACTCCCAATGCGATACATGGACGCACCTACTCTTACAAAAGCAAGGTCGCTCTTATCGCATCTGCCCAAGCGCTCCTCATATGGATTAGTTATGGAAATCAGCTATACAAAGCTTCAAATTATGAATACAAAATTATCTACTCCACGAATCCAGGTCGTTCTCTATTCACGGCCACTCCCTCGCAAGATCCCTCTTTTGTCACAGTCCTAACTTCAGGACTAAGGAGTACCCATTCTGGCCATATCTGAGCCAGGCGTAGAGTTACTATCCTTTATAAGCCGAAAATAAAATAGCATTCAAACAATTGCCGATCATACAGAAAAGGCAAATAATAAATAATACACTTAATAAAACGATAAAAGAAAAAATCGCAAATACAAATAGTTTTCAGTAAAATCAAATAAACCGGCAAAATAAAGTTGCTTCTTTTAAGCATCTACCCGCATTCGGCTACTCTACCAGCAGTACGCCGAAATAAATGCTACATACGCAATACTAAGCAAAATATTCGCCTAGCGGGCCCAGGATGTTTAAATGAGTTAAGCTTCCACCCACTCTACCCGGAAAAAATGGCGCAACGTAATAAGACAGCTTAATTCACCACAGCTGACGACACCAACACAACTAACCATATCTATACACGCACTCATCAAAAAGGATGGACAAGCAGAAAGCAGATACATTTTCGCTTCTAAACTGCGCCGCATCGACATCTTTCGCCAGCACATTCGTTTTCCGACACCCATCCCGCGCGTCGCACTTTCGCTAACAATTCGTCACACACTCCTGCTGATACACTTTCGTTTTATACATACAAACGTTCGATCATACGCGGAGCCACGTAAATCCCTCCTGCGATCCCCCAGCGGTCCGGTATGCAACTAACCCGCTCCGTACACCTACTTACATACTTTCGTCGTTCAAATATAATTTATAGTTTTTTACACATTTAAGTATATTAAACGATTGTAAACCTATTAAATTACATTAAATGATTTTTCATATTAATCGACACCATTTTTAATAAACAACTGCTAAAGTGGTTAATACTTTTGTGTCTAAATTAAGGGAAAAAAATTATACAGTTTTATTTCCAAGACTAATAAGATATTTTATAACTCTGCGAGAACAAAAACAACGAACGTTTTATTCTTAAGACTAATAGGACCTAAACTATCGGAACAGATATTATACGTTCAATCATGATTTGTCAGTTCAGCAGCACGCTTCAAAAACCTGTCAGAAGGCAAAAGTAATAACTAGAAGCAAAAGTAAAATTTATTTCAGCGAGAAAATTAAGTAGGTCTCAAAATAATTTCTCATTAAAATTTTTTGAGATGTACTGCTGAGTGAAATGGCAAAGTTGCACCGCTGCTATAGGAGACTATTATTCATATACAGGAGTCTAGAATAAGCGTCACATGGAAGACAGCTTTGTTCCGAAGAAGAAACGACTGGAGCGCTGTTGTAAACTCGGCTATAATCGCGTAAGCGGTGTCTACGCCAGTAAAGATGAAAAAGAAACTCTTTGGAATGTAATTGAGCTCATGAATAAGGAGTAAATTGAGGCATGAGTGGTAAAAGGATCATGCTTACAAGATCATTAGGTTCTGTAACTCCGAGAAAAATAGGGAATGTATTCTATTATAGGCTAAAACTTAGATCGAGGTCCATCCGAACTACTTGGAGACTCTAAAACCAACTAAAAAATAACTGCCAAGATCACACGGCTTTGTTAACAAAAATAACAGCATATTCATTCGATTAAGTAATATCGCTTTATTCAAAATTCATCAGAACTAATTGGGGGCTTTAAAACTAACTACAACATCGAAACACTGACCCAAGGAGTAGAATTAAATTCAAAAATATGAGTATGAGACATAAGTGATGCAGAAATAACGCTTCAGAGAGCAGTCGGGTCTGCAAATCCAAAAAAAATTTAAGTTTTATTCCATTATTCCGAAGTTCGTTAGATCCAAAGAATAAGATGGAAAATTTTAAAAATATGAATATGAGGCGTGAGTGATAAAGAAATTACGTTCCCTAGATTATTTCTTGATTTTATACTATCGCTTTATCGGAGATCCATCCGAATTACTTGAAGACTATAAAACCAATAAAGAAGTTTACTACCAATATCAGTTGGTTCTATAAAACTTAAAATATCAGAATATTTATTCGATTATAGACTATCGCTTTCGCCGAAGTTCGCTAGAACTTCTTGGAGACTCTAAAACTAGCCACACGGTGGAAAAATCGGATCCAAAGGCCAAGAACCACAACTACGAGACACACTAGATTTAGAACGATCATATTTTACAGCCAGTCAATCGAGATTTTTAGCCTTTAAATTTGACATGTAAAGCTTATCAAAAATCCTCTTAGGTTTTCAATAGGGCTAAAAACTAAATGACTATTTTTTTTTAGGAAAATATTTCGTTACACACTAAATACGAGTACAAGAGTATTCGTGGAAACACCTTGGTTTTACTTTGAAAGTGACTTTTTTCGGCTCAAAACCAATCCAGAAATACTATCTTCTATTCAATAAATTAACCAAACCCCTATCAAACCTCCCTCACACTTACCGGTGATTGAGTTCGGATTTGTCAAGGCTTTGAGTTTTTACACACACTTTTTTTTTGTCCAGTTTTTTAATTGCAACATCATCAAAGAATTCCGCTTTGTGTGCAAAGAAGCAACTACGTGACAGATGGTCAGTCCCATTAATGCTTTGATAGCGTCTGCGGGCGTTAGTTGAACAAACAAAGAATGCTAAAGCAAACGCTGCAATTAAAGTTGGGGAAACTTTTGTTGAAAAAATGGTGGAGCAGCATGGATAGCTGCCATATTAACATAATATGTAATATGAATATTATACGAGTACTTGCCACTTGCCGAAAGAGGTGAAATGTGTACGCACAAGTGGATAATGCGACTCATTTGAGGCTTACAGATAGCTAGGACTTATTGCGATTGCTGCAAAAGCAATTATTGAGTTCTGAGTTGATTTGTTTAAGAAGAGAGTTTAAGAGGAGAAAACTTGTCAAATTCACTTTCTTATATGATTAAAACTTCGGACCCATTCAGAACTACAATTCATAAGTCCGACGAATATTATCTTGATTTCTTGGACTACATACATATAGATTATGTAAGTCGTAGTAATAATAGAAAAACATCGGTAAAGATGAAATCTTTCAACGGAACCACAGAGTCCAAAGGTTCCAAGCATTACTGGATAGATTAGTAGCTATGCCCGATTTTTTGTAAGAATTTTCCGCAAAACCTGGAGCGATATCGATGATGATAAAAACTTTCAGCTTGAAAATTCTTCAGTAAAGTAAACTAACCGTCCTGAGCATTCTCAAATAGATTAAGAGCTACAACCGAGATTCTGTTCGAACATTTGCTAACAACTGGAGAAATATCTATGAAAATAAAATGTTTTAAATGAACCTATGAGCTAAAGTCCAGCCGATATGCAAACCATACCACAATAACAAGTATTGCTTATTTCAGTTCAGGATTTTTAATTAAAGGGTTTGCTTACAATGAACATAATCTTGAATTCGTGAGCTACTCTAAACAGCTTCGGTTTTGTAGAGGTACAGAGGAAAATGAGTCCCAGTAATTCCAGCAGATTGGGAAACCGGTATTCTTTACGTTCTTTCCATAACCCAATAAAAATATTCTATATATATTCCTATTTTTAATTTAAAGTACCATATGGTCTGCTATAACGTAGGCATATTTTGAACATATTCAAACCTTTCTTCCGATATTCTCAATTAGAAATCCTGAATATAGTCACATGTGTATTTTTTGAGATTAGGTAACAAATTTAAAAAGTAAGAAATTTTGCAAACAAAAAATTTTTTGAGATATATAATTTATTTTTAATCAACATTAAAAAGTACAAAAAATGGTGGCCATAACATATGCAACTACCACATTAGTTTAGAGAAAGTGTATATATTTTACCAATAACCTTTGCAGACCGTCGATTGAATATGAAATTATTAAAATTTGGTATTTTTATGTAACGTTTTTAAGCAAAAAATATAATATAATTATGTGTGAGTTAGAATTAGATTAGAGTGGAGTTTTAATTAGTTTAGTTTGTTTACGTCAAACTGATTTAAAGGCTTTAATTGCTTATTCATCGGTTGCTCATATAGGAATTGTTTTGGGTGGTTTGATGACTTTAACTTATTGAGGTCTTTGTGGTTCTTATACTTTAATAATTGCTCATGGGTTGTGTTCATTCATAAAAAAATAAAAATACCATTTTGATTTCAACTCTAAAATAACGTGGACAAAACGTATGCAACTCCGAGTTTGAGTTCAAGTAACACTATTATAGCGGTATTTTTTCGTTACTATGCATTAGGTTGTCAAAAAAGTCCTGCGGTATTTTTATTGAATGATTCATGCTCAGTTCTTGACCGATGCTACAGCTGCTACTATGCCGGTCCCTTTCGACCAATTCAGCGATTTTATCGCAATTTTCAACGACAGGCCTTCCGGAGCGTGGCGCATATTCGACCACCTCTACACCAGAACGAAAACGTTGAAACCATCGTTGTGCGGTGGAAATGGAAACTGTATCGGGTCCATAAGCTGCAAAAATTTTATTGGCGGCTTGAGATGCATTTTTGCCTTTATCGTAGTAGTACTGTAAAATATGCCGTATTTTCTCTTTATTTTGCTCCATGTTTGCGACGCTATAACTCACGAACGACTTAAAAGAAACGACAATCAATCAAACATGTGTTAGCGCGTGAAATGAGCTTTCCAAAAAGGTATAGCGATGCGATGAATAAAACTAGAACTACGCGCTTTCAGCGTCAACTAGCGAATATACCGCAAGACTTTTTTGACAACCTAATATTGTGCTTCCACATTATAAATATCACTGTGGAACATTTTTGGGATTATTGTCTGGGGGGTGAGAAATTCCAAGTCAGGGTGATGGTACTAGGTCAGTATAGTAAAACCCTCAAAGGGTTTGGCGTTCGTATGTGTCAGTTTTTTTTCTGACCTTTTCAATTTTTTCCTTGCTTATTAATAACTAGAGGACGCGTCCACGCTTCACTGTGGCTGATACATAGATAATACTACTACCATCTATATATATGATTTCTATTAGTTGAATTATAACTATTAGTTAATGAGATATAATATTTTGTGAAGCAACTTGTTGTTAGTTTACAAAAAAATGAATCATAAAGCATTTCGTGTGTTAATAAGGCATTTGGCTTTTTGGGGAAAATACTGTTGAATTTGGGCTCAGGGAAATCCACCGTTGAAAAATATTTGCTAACCTGGAAACAGACGAAATGAGCAAAGTAGGTGCCTCGCAAGTTCATAATCCAACAAAAACAACAAATAACTGATTCTGAGAAGTGTTTAAGTGCTCTCTAATCGGAATAAAGCCGAAATTTTTCGTCAGTGATAGAAACATAGCTCCATCATTTCCCACTGGAGTCCAATCGACAGTCATTATAGTGGACTCCAACATAATAATCTGATGAACCGGTTCCTAGGCGTGGAAGAACAAAAAGGCGACGGGAAAGGTTATGACACCAGTCTTTTGGGAAGCATGTGGTATAATAATATGAAGACTGTTTGAGCCAGTTTTTATTTCATCGTATTTGTATTATTTTCTCTTTATTTTGCTTTTTTATAAAGAACTGGTTTAAAATATTACGAATACTCAAATACAAACACTGAATTTTGAAAAAATGCTTATGATTTAAAATATAATTTTTTGTATTTATGAGTTGTATTAAATTTTGACAATAAAGAGTAAAAGGTATCCTATGTCCTTACCCTGGTTTTAGCTACCTCTCCACCAATTTTCAGCCAAATCTGTTGAGCCGTTCTTGAGTTATAAATGGTGTAACTAACATCAACTTTCTTTTATATATATAGATATTAACTTACTTTTAACATATTATTGCTGAATAAGTATACTTTTATTAATTCCAATAATTCTTATAAATTTCGCTTGTTAAATTATATTTTGGTTACTTTATTTATTTAAGCAAATTTCAAAAGCCGAAAATGGTGTTATGTTGCTATTAGCTTTGTCAGGTGTTTTTACATACGTAGTCGTACATGTAACTCAGGCGCGTAGATAGGACTAATCTTAAAAATAGCGATGAACTTTTTAAAAGACTTCAGGAAGCTTGGAAACCGATTCTGATGAAAATCATAGATAATTTAATTACCTAATCCCGAGAAGATGTGACAAAAAACCTATGGCTTTAGAAAATATTGGTAAAACCTTTTATTTAACAGTGTTTCCAAGAAGTTGCATATGTTTTGTCAACGTAATTTTAGAGTTGAAATCAAAATGGTATTCTAATTTTTTTTATGAATGAAATTTTTTTGTTTAAAAACGTTAAATAAAAGTAAAAATACCAAATTTTAATAACTTCATATTCAATCGACGGTCTGCAAAGGTTATTGGTAAAATATATCTACTTTTTCTAAGCTAATGTATTAGTTGCATATGTTATGGCCACCACTGTACATATTATATTTTTTCATTAAATGCGTACTACCTTGAATAAAAGTTGGATGTTATGTATTAAATTGGTAAGGATTTCCAAAAAATATTGTAATACTTTTTTGCAAATAACGCCAAATAAAATTATTATATTCGCACTGAGTCCTATTTATCTCTTGCTTCAACTTAAAGCTGTAATTTTTCGGCTCCTTGCCTTAGTCGTGAAAAATCTTAAGTTTAGCTCTTCATTAGTCGAAACTCCGCTTGTTCTATTTCCCTTTTATTTTGAAACATTTTCGAGCTTGCGGATTTTGCGAAATGCTTTTTCGCTATTTTTATGCACTTTTATCACACTCACTTGAGCAGCAAGCACTGGAAAAAATGCCAAAAGAAAAATCAAATACGAGTATAAAATGACTCTCCCGTCCGTGCCACTTTGCGTGGCATGAATTTGTGTTACATGCTATTATTTATATATGTATGTGAATGTACGAACACATATAAGACACATACATATCATTAGTTTCAGTCAGTATGTATTTGGACCGCAGCAACCACAAGCATTAACGAACTTGTGGCTGCTTTGTGTGGCAAGCGACGTGTTAATAGCTAAGTATGTGCAAAAAATTCTCATACACACATATTTGCATAAATATAAAAAAGTGTAAACCTGCTTTGGCAAATAACATGCAACATTCAGCAAAACACAGATAAGTGCATATTTGTGCATAATTTAAAGAAACGAAATGTTTCTTTAGCTGTTGGCTGCTCGAAGCCGCGTTACTAATTTTGTTTACCAAATTTCCGCATTTTTTTTTAACTTCAACCTCTTTTTGTCGAAAATTATTTCTCGAGACATTAAAAATAATATAGTCATGCTACTTGAAAAATTGAGAGGCCATAAACTAACGCCAAAAATTAACAAATGAGATTGATGATGAGGAAAATAGTCTATCTTTTCAAACGATCAACCTCAACTTCACGCGGTGTCTCCGAATTTTACGAAAAACCGTGTAAAATTAGTATATAAATACAAGCACATACCATCATCAAGAAGGAATTTAGGTTGGAAGATTGGCTGTCCGACGACGCACATAGGCCTTTAGGAGATCCACTGTGACACCACGAGGACTAAAATCCTCTCACTCTATAATGTCTTATCGACAGAAAAACGTTTTATCTGTGCAAAAAACGCTCGACCCGATGGCTGAGATTCTCCTCTTCTTCTACCTCCTGACAGCTTTTAAAATAGTCATTTTATGATATTCCTAGTCTGATAGCAACTTCAACAATTATACAATGACCCATAGTCCTATTGGAGCTCTCATGTCATTACTTTTGAATTTTAACAGTCAGAATGTGTGGCCCATATTCCATTTATGTCACGTTTGCCTGCTTGTTGAGCAAGTTATATATTGACTCCATTGATACTCAACTATATTAATAACATGTCTACAAAAATTCCCGTTTTTGGAGTGTAATTAGGGGGTGGTGCCAGCTCTGGCTTCACAGTTAGTAGGAATATCACTATCTCTTGGAACCCATTACAAGTTTATCGTGAAATATAATGCTACTCCACTTGGCGAAACTGTAAAATACATTAGGTTTTTCAAAACCACGTGGATATCTGCACATATAAATATATTCCATATTATAAGCATACTATTTGCCAGAACAAGAGGTTATAGTTAATTGCTGTGAAAAGACAGCACCATCCACTCTATTCGAAGGTGTGGTCTCTACATTTACTTGTAGATCTTAGCCCCACGTCGTAGTCCATCTTCTTCTTTGCCAATCTTCTTTATATGGAAAGGTAAAATTGAAGATTTTTAACATTTAACTAGGTTGTAATGCAAAAGGACGATTATTTACTCGTTTTAAATCCATACCGAGCAAATCTGTGTTCCACCCAACCAATACGGGGAAGTATAGGCATACACATGAAACGTACATATGCCAGAGGCAATTTTATAAAATTTGTATTTTTGCAATGCTCTTTCACTAATCTTTTTAGTATTTAGTTTGTAAAACCAGAGAAGTACGATTTCGGGTGGAGAAAACTTGCATTAAGTTTACAAATAACTCCTGCTCGGAACGGTTCCAGATAAGTTCCATTATTATTTACAATCGTTTCGAACACTCTGCCTAGCTGAAAGCCAACAGCTCTACCATCGCCATTACAAAAGAAGACTCTAAGTCATCGGTAAAGATGGAAGCAAGTAGAAATCGGAGCAAAGCATAACACCGATTTTTACTGTCGGACGTACGTACCCGGAATGGACTCGGAATTTTATCCCGAAAAAACTTTCAATCCCTACTGTAAACTCAGCCGTGGTGGTCATTTGTCATTGGGGAATCGGGTTCGCCCTCTCCCGGTGTTGTGCGTTCTCTGCCATTCAGCAGGCCGGAGAAGTGTTCCCTCCATATTTAAGTATGCTCTGGCTGGCTGGTGACTAGATCACCTTTGAGGGTTCTACAAGAGTATGCTCCGGTCTTGAAACCTTCTGTAAGCCGCCGCATTTTTTCTTCTCACGCATTCATACTCAAGCATTTCGGCCTCTTTCTTTTTCTGTCTGCAGACGCGTCTCATTTCTCTCTTCAACTCTCGGTATCTATCCCACCCCGCACGTGTTGTAGTCGCTAGTAACGTTGCGAGGTAGGCAGCCTCTTTTCTCTCCGCTGCGACATGGCACTCCTCGTCGTACCAGCTGTTCTTTTGCATTTTCCGAAAATCAATGGTTTCGGTTGCAGCTGTACGTCAGGAGTTTGAAATGCCGTCCCACAGTGCCCTTATACCGAGTTGTTGACGAGTGCTCTCAGAGAGCAGGAGTGCAAGCCGAGTAGAAAATCCTTCGGCTGTCTGTTGTGATTACAGCTTCTTGACGTCGAACCTTCCTTGTGTTTGTTGGCGTGCCTTTTTTGCTGCACAGAGGCGGTGCGAATCTTGGCTGCAACAAGTTAATGGTCCGAGTCGATGTTTGGACCTCGGAGCGCACGCACATCTAAAGCACTCGAGCTGTGTCTTCCGTCTATCACAACATGACCGATCTGGCTGGTGGTTTTTCTATCCAGAGACAGCCAGGTAGCTTGATTAATCTTCTTATGCCGGAATCTAGTACTACAGATAACCATATTTCGTGCGCCGGCGAAGTCGATCAGCCTCAACACATTTGGGGATGTTTCGCCGTGGAGGCTGAATTTACCGACCGTAGTGCCAAAGATACCCACCCTGGCGTTAAAGTCGCCAAACACAATTTTGATATCGTGACCGGGGCAGCTTTCATAAGTGCGCTCCAAGCGCTCATAGAAGGCATCTTTGGTCACATCGTCCTTCTCTTCCGTGGGGTGTGGGCGCAAATCAGCGATATGCTGAAAAACTTCGCTTTGATGTGGATTGTGGGTGGACGTTCATTCCCCGGAGTGAATGATAGTGCTCGGCGACGGAGTCTCTCTCACACCACGAATCCAACACCACACCTGCGCTCCTTTATATGGCCACTGTAGTAAATGTTACAAGGACCTACTTGTCTCTGTCCTTGTCCCGTTCATCGCATTTCTTGGACGGCGGTGATGTCAGCCTTTATTTTCACGAGGACATCACCCAGCTGGGCAGCGGCACCTTCCCAATTAAGGGACCGGATATTCCAGGTGCATGCCCTCAATTCGTAGTCCTAATTTCGTTTGCCATGGTCGTCATCAAAAGGGGGGTCTCTCATCCGAGGCTGTTGTTTATTTTTCATTGGGGGTGTTGTTTACGTGGCGGGTCCCAAACACAGTGCACAACCCTATGCAGGGGATATTTTGCCTTCTCACTTTAGCTCGACTTCAAACGGATGTTCTTAGGCTACCCAGAGGATACTTGGTCAAAGACCGGAAGTCGTGAGCTGCTTGAGTCATATGTAAAAGAATTGTTTCTGGCCACTTCCAAGTGAATGGCGATCAGAAAGCTTTCCTCACTTGCGTGGACTTCTACACATATCTCCATCCTTCGTTTGTATAGGTTTTATATTGTAAATAAAATTGCTATTGCCTTGTTGTCTCCTCACAGTAAAGTCTTTATTATAAAGTCTGGATGGATATATGTATATCTATAGGAGTTGGTTTGGGAAAATTATAATATATAATATTATTTGAAAGGTTGTGTTCCTTTGAGGAAACCTTAGCTTATTGTTTGTATAGATTGGCTTTGACTTGTTCCTATCATACAATGAATTTTGTGCAAACTGGGCTCTTTGGTTATTCTATTCTAGTTCCTGATCTTTTGCTTAAGCATAAAGTAAATCCTGTGGGGTTAGAGAAAATATTATGTCTCTTAGTGGGGTATTTAGTCCTGTTATAAAAATTCGTATGGCATGTTCCCTATTCTTTTTATTTAATTCTTTTGGTAGGTCCACTTTATTGCCGTGTGTCGTGATTATTTTATTTATTAATAGGGTAAATTTTTTGTTGATGAAGTTCTAATATTCTACAACCGACATTGCACCCTGCTTTAAGGGGTTAGGGTAGTCAGAATTTTCAAAAAATTATTATTTTTTTTGGATTATCGTTAAGGGTAATATCTTAAAAAATTCTCTGAAAATGTCACGTTGATCCGATAATTAGTTTTTGGTATATTGGACAGATAACAAAGGGAGCTCGGGCACTTCAAATCGCTAGTGTGAAACTTTTAACACGTTTCTCTCAAAATTATGGTTTTTGAAACGGTAACAACTGTAACTCGAAAACCGCTGAGTACATTTTAATGAATTTAATACAACTTTTAGAATTCATAATAAACTCGAAGGATTTTTATTTTTTCAAAAATTTCGATTTTTTAAAACCAGTTAACTGTTGATTTTTTCCCAAAAATTTAGAAAAAAGTTTCCTGCCATTTTGTTAACTTTTGAAAAAAAAATATAATCCTTCGATCAGGCCCGAGTTTGTTTATTTATAAAACTAATTTTTTCTGTCCGAAAAACAACTAAAACTTTGGAAATTAAATTTTTTTTTTAATTTTCGTGACTTCAAGTCAACACATTCTACAATAATCCCATATTATAACTTTTGTAAAATAACACGATTTAATAGCAAAAAGAAAATACTCAATTCTCATTTTTTTCGCGCCTCTGAGTACCCCTAACCCCTTAAGATGCTTAGTTCCTGTTCCTGTAATAGGACGTTTGTGCGCATATGCAAAGTCTAAACGAGGTGGAATTGCATCAAAATTGAGTATTGTTCCATGGGTTGTTAATGCATCGTTTGCATCATGCGTTATTTTATTTCGAAGTATTGTGAGTGCAGCAAAGTATTTTCTACTGCCCTTCACGTATAGGTTCATAGCGTTAAGCGCTGCCTCCCTCCAACTGACACATAAATTCATCCTACCAGTAAATTCAGGTACGGATTTAACTACGTATAACAATTCTTGACATGCTATATTATCGTCTACTGTTTGTGTTAGAAAATCGGTTGCTAGTATTCACTACTATTTGTGAGCGTAATTGTTCTACTTCCTCACTAAAAGCTATATTACTGTTAGCAATAAGGTGAGTTATTAGGTCTACGGTCAAAGCGTCCCCGTTAGCCATTTTTTCTAATTTTCTGTTTCTGATTTTTTTTATACGGTGGTTATTTTCACCACAACCGTAACAATTTGCGATAATTTTTTGTATTTATTATTTTTCGTGACCCCTTCCTTAAAAAAGGAGGCTCTTCTATTCTGGAGGGTCTGGAGTTCAGAATCGCAGAATTGTGCTTATATTATAGGATATTTACTCTAATTTATTGGCTGTACAAGCCTTAATTTATGTATTACCGTCTTTTTGGTTAATTATTTTTATTTTATCCCTTTTAAGAAAAGGTGCTTTTTTAAATTTAGACGGTCTGGAGTTCAGAATCGCACACTTAAGCTTTTATTATAAACCGGAAGGTCCCCCTTGCGTTGGTGAATCGCGGTTTTAATATATTTTGGCTGATCGAGCCTTTAATTACTATTTTATTGATTTAAATTTATTGGTTGGATTAATTTTTTAAAATACTCTGGAGGGTCCCTTGGGCGGTGAATTGCAGAGAATTTTAAATTGTTTTAAGCTGTAGGGTCCCCCCGAGTATGGTGAAACGCAGCTTTTGATTATGTATTTTATTGGTGTTACAAACAATTAGTTATAGTCTTTACTTTTATTGCTTTTTAAATTTAGGACATTCCCTAGTATCATGAACAAAAGTTGCAGTATGACAATATCTTTTATTTAATAGTTAGACTATTTCCCAAATCTAATATAATAATAGTTAATTTTAAATTCCACTTACAAATGTATTCTTTCGCTGTCTCTGTTATAATTACCGCTGCCGCCGTTGCTACGACTTCTTAATCTCAACGCCAGAAATCAAGCCGAAAGCTACTAAAACAGACATAGGTAAAGCTGAAAGAGTATAATTGAACTTTAATAGAAAGTAAAATTTAATAAATATTTATTTAAAAAGAAAAAAAGTAAATTTCCGCAACATTGATGCTACATATAAGTAGTACCCATCCACAAGTACATTTCTTATGCCATTAAAAAGTACGAAAATACCTTAATGTCGAGTTTGATGGGTCAGTTTGTATGACGGTTATATGTTATAGAGATCCGAACTGAAAAATTTGTCTGAACTTCGTTTGTTTTTCAATAAAAAATTGAGCCGACTTTATCTTGTCAAAGTAAGTTTTCTTAACACGATTTGGATTATGATAATCAGTTTGTATGTAGCATATAGTTTTGCTATAATGTCGGATTCGAACGATAGCTCTTGAAATTCTAGCACTCCCTTGGACAAAAGTCTGTGCAAAATTAAAGAAATATTTGATTTGAATCGATCAGTGTCTAGCGGTCTAATATCCGACGAAGAAACGCTTTCTTGATAAGAAGGGGACGTGTGCAAAATTTCGGATTGATTTTTTGAAAACTGGGTGACTAGTTCCAGCAGTCGGATATACCAATGCATATTTCATTAGAAAGCTGAGAAAAAATCGTAAAGAATATCCCGGCTTGTTATTTTTATATTGAAATAGTCTTTAACGTACGATAAGCAAATGATTAGACGTACTTTTTCCAAAATTTTAAATTCATTTGAAAATTTTTCATATTGAGTCAAACTAAAAAAAATAAGTGTCCAAAACTTACTTAAAAGAGCACACCAAAAAAAAATTGTTATTGTAAATTTTGATGGAATGACCCATATATATATGTATATGAGTCTCCAGTAGTCGTGATTGTAGCAGTACGTTTAAGGTGTCCCGGTGAAGTTAGGTTAAATTTTGAGGTCGATTCAAACAAGAATCTCACTTGGAACTTTAACACCGGTCCGCTATATTACTTCTATATGACAGATCATAAGACCTTAAAAAACGTCTAGACGCTGTTAGCATATCACAAATTTGTTAAGACAGCGAATATCAGTTTCCATACAACTTTGACAAATACCTTCCGCCAAGATGTTCAGTCTCACCGCATGAATGCCTATTAAACAACATCTAGTAAAAAACCTTACAATTGTGATTATATGGACTTTGCCAATGGCATTTACTTCAGTAGATCTCTTGCGTTCTACTCTAGGCCAATAGGATCACGCAGTCGGATAAAAACTGGTCGTCGACTAGCGCCTGATAAGTTCAAGTGAACATCACTATACTGTGCAAATTGCTAATGGAGATCCAACTCGGTTCCATTCAAACGTGAGCGGAACAAGGATGCCGTTGTCGGCAATTCCGCTGTGAGTAGGCACCCATCTTCCCGATACATTTTATACCTACATCTACCTATATATGATGAACAAACCTGATATACTCACGGCAAGTTTTGAAGAGTATAAAAAGAACTAACCTAAAAAATTTTAAATATGGCGAAAAAAGAGCGATAGAATAAAATAATTTTAGACAGTTTTCCAAGCATTTTTCCCAGCACAAAGTAAAATTCTGTCACCATTATGAGATGATGTTATGGTTTCTGAAAAAGAAAAATAAAAATTTGATATTGTGACCTGAGTGAAATCCAAATGTTTTCATGAAACTCGAAAAATTCCGTCGAGTTATGAAATTAAACCTACTACTATGATATATGTATGTATATTATAAATAATTTCCAACCAGATTTCGCAAATGCTGCCGACGAAAGAGTACTGGTCCATATTCACAGATATGAACTTATGAAACGGTCGACAATTGTTAAAGTTAAGAAGCTTTTTGACCATTATTTATGTAAAAGATAATTACAGCAAAACAAAATATGCAATTAAAATCTGTTGTCGCAGCAATTTCGGTATACAAAAACAACTACCACAGAGTCAAATAATGCCACAGGAGATTCCAATACGACATCCACGGCAACAAAAAATATCTCCCTTCCGCTTTTTTGCTCTTTATTCAATGCTTAATAGAAAGTGTTACTGTGATCGAATTTAGTTCAAATATGCGCTGTTTCGTTCGATAATCTATTTCCATCTTGACGGCAACTTCATTATACCCCCCTCGCAGAAACCCTCTTCCTTATTTTCGAAGAACTCGGACAACCTCTTTTCATAATCTTCTTTTGAGTACAATTTTACACCAACAAGGGCGTTAGTTACCAGTATGCTGATCACAATATTGGTGTAGGTGTCCCTTCCTTCATTCAAATAACCCATAACGCAGTGCTGTTTTAATTGCTTCTGTTTAGTCTCAATGTTCACACTCTACTCACTCAAGAAAAACCGAAAAATAGCCGCTGCGCGATTCTCTTTAAAAATAGGGGCTTCCCGATTCTCTCTAAATAAAATATCTGCTCCGCGATTCTCTCTTCTCTTCTCCTAAACACTCTTTTAGTCCTAAACTCATAGCTTCTGTACAAATAGGGTGGAGAAGGTACCTCCTCCCGTCTAAGTACTGAGTGAGGTCCGGAATGGTGACACATCTGACGGTACGAACAAAGGTGTCTTCCTTAAAAATTGACCCTTCTCTAGTCTTAGATTAAGTATATGGTTGTTAATTGCCTTATTAGATATATTGTAACATAAATATATTTTTTTATTGCGCTCATCGCTTCTTCTATAAATACAGTGTTTATAATTATTATATTACTTATTATTCTGAATTTTGAGCTTATACATTAAATTTCTCATTGCGTTCATCTCTTCTAACGGGTGGGTCATATAAAATTTTAAATTTAAAAAGTCAATAAAAAAAAACGACTTGATATTTTTCAAAGGTCTAACATTTATTTAAAATGTTGTTTTATGAAATTTATTTGCGGAAAACAATTGACCACCACGGCTGAGCTTACAGTAGCTTATCCGATCCACCCAATTTTGGAGGACTTTCTCTATGGTTTCAGGCCTTATGGCAGCTACAGCAGCTTGAATCTCGAACTTTAGATCTTGAATTGTTTCTGGATGGTTAGCGTAACATTTATCCTTATCAGCTCCCCACAGAAAATAGTCCAACGGAGTTAAATCGCAGCTTCTGGGAGGCCAATTCACATCACCTCTTTTGCAGATTATGCGATTTTCGAAGATAGAGCGTAAAAGATTAAGTTTGAAAGTTTGCTGTATGGCACGTAGCGCCGTCCTGTTCCCCAAATACGACAATTCTGCTTGTTAACGTAACCATCGAGGTGGAAATGAAATTTGTCCGAAAAGATGATTTTTCGGTAAAATTGACCATCCTCGGTGTTTGTTTCCAATATTTCCCAGTTTTCTTCTGGTGAATAGCGACCCATTTCGTAAATTTTAGACTTTTTACTAAATATCTGTCACTTTCCGAATGGTATTTGACGTTTCCAATGTCGAAATATAGATAATTCAAATTTAAAACGTTAGATGCCCCACCCGTTATATATACAGTGTTTATATCTATTATATTACTTTTATACAGAATTTTGAGTTATGTAATATAATTTTTTTGTTTATATATTTTTCTTACAAACAATCAAAATAGTGTAATTATAAAAATATGAAAACTTCATTATTTCGGCATTCTTACAAACTCAAAGTGTCCTCCTTCTGTGGAAAATGCCGTCTTTTTTATATCTTTCGAATTGGTGATAACCGCTAGCTCAATCTAATTCTGTGAAGTATTTACCACTGCCCCTAACAAATCATTGATGTTAGGCATAGGATATTTGTCTTTAATAGTTTTCTCATTTAATTTGTGATAATCTACCACTAACCGCCATTTTTGTTTGTATTTGAGGTGTCCATTCATTTTGATACAAGGAACACTCCATGGATAATAACTATATCTAATTACTCGTATATTTTGTTCCAGCAGGTTATCAATTTGTTTCCTAATTTCTCGTCTTTATTTTTGGCTACAACGAACTGGCTTAGTGTGAATGGGAATTTTATCTGTAGTTCTAATTCTGTGCTTGATTAAGTTAGTGAAAGGTAAGGTATTTCCATCTTTAAAAAAAGCATCGGAAATTCTAAGCAGAGTTTTTTGAGTTGCGTAATTTCCTCATTATTACGGTGCTGAGTTCGTATATAAGTATTAAAACCCTGACTATCGAATGTTGTTTCGTTATTACACGAAGTTTGTAACACCCAGAAGGAAGCGTCGGAGACCCTATAAAGTATATATATGTATAAATGATCAGTATGTCGAGCTGAGTCGATTTAGCCATGTCCGTCTGTCTGTATATATACGAACTAGTCCCTCAGTTTTTAAGATATCGTTTTAAAATTTTGCAAACGTCATTTTCTCTTCAAGAATCTGCTCATTTGTCGGAATGGCCGATATCGGACTACTAACGGGTGATTTTTTTGAGGTTAGGATTTTCATGCAGTAGTATTTGACAGATCACGTGGGATGTCAGACATGGTGTCAAAGAGAAAGATGCTCAGTATGCTTTGACATTTCATCATGAATAGACTTACTAACGAGCAACGCTTGCAAATCATTGAATTTTATTACCAAAATCAGTGTTCGGTTCGAAATGTGTTTCGCGTCCGTGTCCGATGAGCGATGAGGCTCATTTCTGGTTGAATGGCTACGTAAATAAGCAAAATTTTCCGCATTTAATTTGTGAAAGCAACCAAAGCCTTTTTGTTTGTATTTGAGGTGTCCATTCTTTGATACAGGACACTCCATGGATAATAACTATATCTAATTACTCGTATATTTTGTTCCAGCAGGTTATCATTTGTTTCCTAATTTCTTGTCTTTATTTTTGGCTACGAACGAACTGGTTACGGTGAATGGCGATCGTATCGTGATTCTAACAAACTTTTTGTTGCAAAATGGTAAGTAATTCCATCTTGTTAAGCTGGTTTCTAACAAGTATTGAGCTGCTACATTTGCTCATTATTAGTCGCGAGTTCTATATAATATTGAGGGAAAACTCTGACTAACAAGTTATTCAAGAAATGGACCCGAAGTTGTCCACCAAGATCATGCGATTTAACGCCTTTAGACTATATATTTTGTGTGGGCTACGTTCAAGTCTAAAGTTGCTAAGAAATAAGCCAGTCAAGATATTCCAGCTTTTGAAGACAACATTTCCGAAGAAATTCGGGCATTCGAAATGCTCGAAAAAGTTCCAAATTCTTCCGAATGGACCACCTAAGACGCAGCGCGTCAACATTTAAATGAAATTATCTTCAAAAAGTAAATGTCATGAACCAATCTACGTTTCAAATAAAGAACCGATGAATTTTGCAAATTTATCGTTTTTTTTTTTAAAAAAAGTAATCTTAAAAAATCACCTTTTAACATATAGCTGCCATACAAACTGAACGATCGGAATCAAGTTCTTGTATGGACAACTTTCACCTTTGACCAGATATATTCACGAAATTTGGTAGAGTTTTGGAAGAAATTGTTCAGATCGGTTAACTAACATATACTACAAACTGAAGATCGGAATCAAGTTCTTAGTTTTTTTTTTTTTTTTTTTTTTTTTCTTTTTGAATTTTTAAAAATTGAACTTCAAAATAAAAACCCTTGGGTTTCTCTGCAAAGCTTTTTTGTTTACTTCTAAATATGTATCTAAGCAGAATTGTCCTGGCTTGAAAAATTATAAACTCCGTATAACTGAGATTATTTTCGGCAGTATAAAGTCCACCTGATGTTACAAAGTCTTCGGAAATAGTTATTGTTTCAAACAAGAAGATTCCGTTTGTGACGTTGAATAATCTTCTTTGATTCCTCTTCAATTGCATATATGGCAGAATTTGATTTCTCTTCTAGCTCGATATTTATTTTCGAAGTTTTTGTTTCAAGTATCTTTAATGGAATGTTTACAATAGCTTTTATTTCTTGCTTTCTTTACCGCCTCATTAAAATTGTGCATTTGTGCGTGTTGATCAACATTACTTATTGAATTTCTAGACTGATAGTTGGTGGTTTGTCTATTGGATTGTTTCTGTTGATTATAGTTACGTCTTTCGTCATTTCCTCTATTAATGTTTCTGTTGTTACCACTACGTTTATGACTACGTCTTTAATTATTTCCTCTAATTTGCTTATAATCTATACTTCTAATATACATAATATTGTTGGGAACCATATTCCAGTTTTTGATCCGGTTTTTTCATATTCTTTTGAGCGAAAAACAATTTCTTTTTCTTTCAACGCCCATTCGAAGGTCTCTTGAAGGTTGGTCGGTTTCATAGCCCTTTCAGACCTAGCTTAATCAATTGTGAGATCTGCTGTTTTTTGCCTTCAATGACGTTCAAATATTATTTTATAGCTTTGTTACCGATATGTAATGATTGTGCGTTCTCTTGTGGTCTCACTCTAAACAAAAGAAAACTAAAAAACTGCACAAAAGAAACAAAAGAGTCAGCTGTTTGAGAACGTTATCCGATAAGTGTAAACATGTGGCCACATAGTGAAAATTTATTTATTTGTTTTACATAAATTTAAATAATTAGTGAATTTTTTTGATAAATAGTAAGTGTGTTCGATCTTGTCACAATATAATGTTGAATTGTTTAACATTTTCTGTTAGTAAAGTTGACATATCACAATTGTGCTATAGGCACAGCATGTTTTTTTGACGTAAACTCACGTTTGTGCTATCTTACATTTTTTTTTACAGAAAAATAAATTTGAATAATGATAACGATGTTCAAGCTGCGTTAGACCTCTTAAACGATTCTGATGCAGATTTCAGTGACGATAATGATATTGATGATGAAACTTGGGTACCATTCAACATTTTCCCAGAATCTCCAGCAAGTGATGAAGATGATAATGAGAATACAACTGCATCTGCTACTGCATCAGCAATTTTTCAGGACGATCAAGGGTAGCAGCTCCGCAAACATCACGGCCAATCATTATTTCTAATATTTTGTTAAATGCAGCACAGCCATCATCTATCAGAAATGTTTCACTAAATACGACTCGGTCATGCACTTCCACAAGTAATACAGCGAAAGACGCCAACTATGAAAAAGTGCTCCATTTGATTGCAACGATCTACCCATTGCATCTGGTTGTCAAAACATAGCATTAGTGAAAACACCATTGGAGTACTTTAAGAATTACTTCCCAGAATCGCATTACGACGATGCTATAAAATTTACAAAAATGTACGTTATAAGTACACGTGGGCAGGAAGTCCGATATCAACAAGCCGATTTTAAACGATTTTATGGACGCGCAATGATAATGGGGTGTCTTGGATTTCCGAAATTAAGAATGTACTAGTCCCATGAATGCCAAATTCCTGCAATTTACAATTCAATGTCACTTGACAAATTTTTGCAAATGCGATCGGACATTCACTTTACAGATGTTTCTGTGCCAGACCCCTTTTAACAAATTATGACGTTTACAACCTGTGATCGATTTATTAAGAAACCGTTGCAATAATTTAGCAACTGAAATAACACAGTATTCAATGGATGAACAAGTTATTCCATTTACTGGAAGATGCCCTGCGCGTCAAACAATTCGATCAAAACCAAGACCTACTGGTCTAAAAAATTTGGTATGTGCAACTGCAAGTGGCATGATAGTGGACTTTGAAGTTTTTCAAGGCGTTGGCACTTTTCAAGATTGTGGTTTAGGGCATGGCCCGTCTATTATAATGAGGCTAACAAAACACCTTCCAAAAGACAGCCATATATATTTTGATCGCTTTTTCACAACAATACCCCTCATTCAGTCGTTGCACCAAATCGGTTTCCATAGAACAGGAACTATAATGGCAAATCGATTTGACAAAAATTTGAAATTACCCCAGGACAAGGAAATAAATAGGGGTGATATTATCCAGTTCACGAACGATGACAATGTAGCCGTTGTCAAATGGAAAGATAGCGAAGGTATCGTAGTCGTTTCCAGCCAGTGCGGCAAAGACCCCATCGGCGAGACAGAAAGGTGGAACAAAAACATGAAACGCCGTTGCGTTGTGCAAATCCCAAAAGTTATAGAAAATTATAATGCATTTATGGGGGGTGTCGATATAGCTGACCAGATGCTTGAATACTACAGGATAAAAATGAAAAGCAGGAAATGGACTGTAAAAGTATTTTTTCATTTTTTTGATCTGACTGTATTCAACACATGGATGCAGTCTAAAAGAGATGCCAAATTAGCCGGCTTATGTTTACATTATTTTATTACGTAAGTATATTAACTACAGCACCAAGCTCTTTTAAACTATCATTTCCCAATATCGCGTAAATGTTTTATGTGTGGGTTGTAAAAAGAATTTTGTTATTGAGTTGGAGTTGCCAAACAAATCAACTAGTTTATGATAGGTTATCTAACTGTTGCTTCCTACAGAGACAGCATCGAAAGAATTTCTATTAAGAATTGGATGGAAACTAATTTTGATTGAATATAATTTCTGGTTGATCCAGTGTCTACTAAAATTTTTAAAACTTGCCCACTCCTCGAGTTACATTCAAAATATGGAAATGAGAAATCCGTTATTCTAAAAAATTGATATATTGGTATTCATTGTCATTGTTTTCTACTAGCTCGGTGTATTCAATTAACGTCTGGTCAAAGTCAATTTGGTCTTCTTGAGCAGCTACATTCTGTTCATACACAGACATTTCTGTTTCTTCTATATCTGAAGTCGAGTCTGTTTGGGATGTTTCGATATTGAAGTTTATCTGCCTTTTGTTCAGCTCATTATGTGACATTAGTGATATAGGGGGTGTTTTAGCGGCCTCTAAGAGAGGTGGTGTATTGACATAATTGATTTGTTTAGTGTGAATGCTCTTGTCAATATCCGTCAGCTCTGGCCTTGGTTGTGGTTTAGGTGTAAAAAACGGGGTTGTTGGTACGGAGGAATCAGTCCAAATTGATTTGCTATATTCGAAAAGAATGGTCTTTTTTGAAACTGTCCAAAATTAGTATTATTTTGCCTGGGTAATAAGAATGGAATTGGCTGAGGAGCCATATTTGATGGGAAAAATGGTCTGGGTAAATTTGGGTTACTATGGATTTGGATTTGCCTGTGCATTGGTGGTGATCGTTGTGGTGATTGATGCGTTTGACGGAAATTTAATTGTTGTCCTTTATTCATAGCATGATTGGACCTGAAAGCTTGATTTACTAATTTCAAGCAAAGATGTAGTGCAGTTGGTAAGTCTGTGTGCTTTCATACACAGAAGTCGTGACAAGTCTCCACGTAGTCCTATGAAAAATGTGTCTGCTTTTGCTCTATATAGCTTGGTCATGAGTTGTTGAGGTTTTAAATTTAAGTCCATGCAACCAATTCTATTTAAAGGAAGATGTTTATAAACGACTTGGTGGAAGTCTTCAACAGACTGGTTAGGACCCTGAACTATTGTAGTCATTTGGTATTCTAGAGTGCTCAAATCTCTTTTATCTGCAAAGTGTAGTGTGAGGCATTTGGATATGGCAGTCCAGTTTAAAGAAACATTGTAAGATTCTAAGGCAATATCGGTATTGCTGATAATTTCATTGCGAATTGTGCGCAATATACCGAAATAGTTAGGCGAGCCTCTAGTGTGCTTAAAAATTGTTTGTAAAGTCCTATATACTCCCTTTTTCCACGACCCGAATTCAGCTGGGTTGCCTAAAAACTTCGCGTAGGCTTTTAACAATGTCCGGTACTTTATCTAAGTCATCTAAATTTCTTAAATGTTCAACATTAATTCCCTGTCTCTCTTTATTAGTAAAATCAAAAGTGTTGGTTTGAGTTTGACGAAACAAATTGGGCAGCTGCTCGGTCTGACTGAATTATCTGTATTAGGCATTAATTTGAAAAATTTTGAAGTTCGAAATTTTGATTTTAATGGGTTATGTCGTAAATTCTCCGGATTGCACTTAGTAATAATTGAAAATATTATAGTTTATTTGTAATGTAAAAATTGTTATGTCATTTGAAATGTCAAAATTTAATTGTTTATCTTTTTCTGTTTTCTTTTAAATTTTAAAATTATTAATATTAAGTTTGATCAATAAAAGAATTTATTTATTACTTAGGTTTTGCTAATTTGATCAGTGTATTTTTCCAAAATATTTTATTTATTTATTTATTTAAATAACTTTCATTAAACTAAAATAAATCCTTTTGGTCACTTCACTATCAAATTTCTTTCTATTATTTGATTGAACTCTTTTACTTAAATTATTTACGTTAGTTTTCTTCACTTTGGATTCTTATTCACTTATTCACTAACTTACATTAACTTACTGATGTGGCTGCTCCTCCTGGTGGTCCGGATGTCTTCCTTTTCGCTTCCTACTTGGGATCCTGTAACACACACTACAGTTGGGGAAGTTCTGCGGGTTGACCTGACAAAACGTGCAGTCCACCGATGAGTCAGTAGTTATTGGTTACCGACCTTTTTGATGTCTCCGTTCCAATAATTAGAACATTAATAATATTTCATTTGGTTGGCCAACAGTATTGTTTTACACTCTGTTGGTCCCTGCTCGGGCGCCAGTTAATATTTTTAAAATTAAAATAAAACTTTTAAATTAGAGAAGTTACTTTATTGAATGTTCTGTCAGAACTAACTTTCCTTTTTTAACAATTCTTAAAAGTACCCTGATCTAGCTGTGGGTTTTTGGCAGGGACGTTGGTTGTGCTGACGAAGGCGGCAGAACTGTGGATATTCCTGGAATGTGTTATATTCCAAAGAATTCCTTGGGGATGAAGCGGCAGGAGTTCTTTATAATTTTAAGCGGCTGCAGCTCTTTATAATTTTAGTTCATGTTTTTCAGAATATTCAAGTGCAACAGCCACTTCGCCATTGTGTAAGTTAAACTTATTTATATTAAACTTGTAGGAGCTTGCATACATATCGTTACAGATTTTTGCAAGTCACGTAAAAATAAGCATACATATGTATATATATATGCTACATATAAGTGGCGATCGGCCTGTATCGCCGCGGCGACAATCACGTTTACCCTCGCCTATAGATGTTTCACATCAAAAATGCGTTCATTATTTCCATTATAGGGAAAATATTTAAAAGAAGACGGCTTTTATTACAGAGTGGTATTATATAACAATGTTTTATTTTAATAAATATTAAACGATGTGAATCTATAATGGCAAAAACATCTGTTTTATCATCTGTCCAAAGGCAGTGAGAATGGCTAGATTAATAAAAAGATTAAATATAATCTAATCACTTAAAATTTTTAGTGAGATACGTTGACTTCTTGCCTTGTGAAACTTCAACTAATAAAAAGGAACTGAAGCGAATCGAGAAAATAAACTAAAACAAGCCTTAAATCATTTCCGTAAATCCAACATCCTAAGATATAGACACCCTCAACATAGTTAGGGTACTCACAACCTGTCATAAAGCATCGTATGGTCGTAAAATTATAAATTTTTACACTTGTTTAAAAAAATTGTTTTTGGAATACATACAAAAATGAATTTAAACAATTACAATTTTCAATGCTATGTTTTCAAATCGTTATAACTTATAACTTTATGACACTATATGAAACTCCTAAGTATATGTATAAGTCTAATTTGGAGTTTAAAAACTTGGAAGCTCACCCATATGAACTTCATGCAAGCGGAAGAACTATCAAGTCTCTCGTAAATTAGTGGTGTCTAACTTCGTGCAGAAAGCTGACTACAAAAGGAGCAATAAGGAAACACTAAAGATCTATAGTTCCACAGTATCACTCAATGACAAGCTTTTTCTGAATATACATACATACATAAGTTTTAAGTTCGTAATTTTTTGAATTATGACATTGATCCTTCCGATTTTTCACAAGACTTTTTATTCGATACATTACCAATATGGGAACGAGCTTTAAAACTTTGCCTAATCTTGTAACGTGCCAAAAATATTTTTTAACACCATTTCATGCTTAAAACACCACTGTACTTCTCCGAGCAAATGTCCACAGTATACTCATATTTACGTAATGTGTGTGCTCAAATTCCAATGTAAATATTCAGCTGATGCCTTTTCAATATACGCGAGCGAGTATCAGCATGTTTGGCCATGTTTATTTATACATATGTATATTCACATCCCCCTGAGTAAAAACTCTGATTTACATTTAATCTAATTAACACTTTTTTAATGGCACAACGGTAAGACATAATTTGAGCAACAAGACAAAAACAAAGAAAACACACTAGCATACATGATAGCAACGAAGAAAATAAAAAAAAAACAAAGCAATTGAAAACCGCAGTGATAAAAAGGAAGGAACGCTTGCTGCAGCAATATTATAGCACTATAAATATGTCATAATACTATTGTCTTCGTTAGACATGGTTACTGCGTACACTTCACAATATTTTCTCACTTCACAATATTTTCACACTTCACATTATTAACTCTTGAACACGACTTCTCAAGATCAAGTCCTCAATTCGACTGACTCTACGTCGTTTTCTTCTTTTTGAACTTACCACCTAACCACGCTCGACGATAGCGACGCCACGCTGTCGTCCCGCTAAAACGGTACTCTTTGAAGAGACGACATGCAGACAACCACACTGGATGGTGGCGATGCCACGCTATCGCCCCGCTAAAGCGGTACTTCTTGAAGTGACAACCAAACTTAGACTTCCAATGAAATTCCCTAAACTGTATACACATACACACGCATACCAATACCCACACACATTAGGGTGCGCCGTCGTTCACCAGGCGTCATTCGGTAACCGCTTTCGATTCCGCACTGACGGTAATGATCTCTCTGATGGCGTCTTGGTGAAGCGTGCAAGCTAAATACAGATTGTTGCTGAATCATAAAGCTATGTACGGAAAGCCCGAATCCTTTTCGGTATCCTGAAATTTCGGGTTTAGTATTATTAAAGTATTTTGCGCTGATTTAAAATATTTGGCATATATTTGGACGTAAAACTGTAGAAATATTGAATGCATAATGCATGGAAAGTTACCAAAATAGTTTACATCTATTAGAATTTATAACAATATCATAAGTAAATTATTTTCTTATTTAAAACTTACGAAGTAATATTTTCATTTTTCTTAAGATTTTTATGCTTAGCAGTATTTTCAAAGCAATTATAAAAACTCTGAAAATTTTCAGGATACCGACATAGTTTATTTAAAATCCCGAAATTTCGACTTAAATAAATGCTGTACTTATTGGAGATCCCGATTTCCCTTTTATTAAAATCTCGAAAATTCTAGTTAAAAAAACTTATTTTATTATATAAATTCTGAGAGTTTTCAGTATCCCGACTTCTTTTATATCAAAATCCCAAAATTTCGAGTTGGATTAGTTGATTATATAAAAAATTCTGAAAATTTTCGAGACTTCGATTTTTCTTATTTTAATTTAAGTTCAATAAATTGATTATAAATTGCTTATGTTTCTTCTAACACATTGGAACTTACACAAATACACATCCAATACTAGTTTTAAATTACGGGCTTGAAGTCTACGCTAATTGCGCAGAAAAAAAAAATGTTACAAGTTCGCATTACAGCAGCTTACAAAAAAATTTTATTAACAAAAGAGAAAGTACTAACTTACGCTCATTCGCCGGGCCAAGACTGTCGTTGTTTATGATGGTCTGCAGATACCAAATCGTCGCACGCCCATTGTCGAGTCAACAAACTCATCGGCTGATTGCCTTACACAGCTGATTGCTACTAAAGCGCACATTTGGATTGTTGTAACTCACAATATGGCTAGTAAAAGGAGGTACAAAGGTAACAACAAAACTGGCAATATAACTTGTTGATGGCAAACTTAAATTTCCACACACCCTGCAACCCCTGCCCGCTATTCAAGGCTCCAAAGGTGAATGCCAATCAACAGCTTGAAAAAGGGTTCTTTAAATTTATTTTAAACTTGGAAAATGGTAGAAAATGCAACACTGTTTATTGGAGCTGTGCTAAAATGGAAGTATGCCGAGTTAAAACTAAATTAAAAACTGGAAATTGATATGGAAATGTTAGTGAAATTATGTTTAACGAGATAAAAGTGTAGTACTATTTGTGGTAGATGAAATGGAAAATAACAACAACACACATACAGCCCAAATTTCAAAAACTGAAAATAACAACAACAATATATATAAAATCTAATTTTGCTACATTTTAATCAATTATTCGACAGAAATTTTGAATTCTTGCTAAAATGTGCTTTAAGCTTTCAAGCCATCCTTATTTACATATGTATGTAGTAAAATACAAAAAATACAACTTTCATATATATAAATGTTTGAATAGGTTAGCTTACACTGGCTGGCTTTTACGCTTTACATTGACCTGCAGGTCCTTTGTTATGCCAGATGCAGGCTCATTATTAGTACAAGCTGAAGTTTATGTCATGCAGGAAGTGAACGCGTTTTTTGAAGTTTACTATGAACTTGAAATCTAATTATAATACAGCCCCTAGAACTATGAAGTTCCTAGATATCCAAGCCGAGTTCTAGATAAGGCATGACCTGTGTCATTGTTACTAATACCCATTCAGTTCGGATGTGATGCCAGTAAGTTTGACCTGTGACTAGGCCAACAGCCGTCCCGCAGTCTTTTCAAAACCGTGTAGGTAGAAAGCTTGTGTGTTTTCCTTTCACTTTTCACTAGATGTTAATTTGAATGAAAAAAATTAGCTTTAAATAACAAATATTTATTAATTAAGAGACGTAAGTAAAAAAACCGTAGTAAAAATTTAAAATGGTTTGAGATTTATATTTTTTAATACATATGGCAACACTTGGTTAGAAGATGTCATATGCCCACCTACTCATTCTCATTAAATAGTTTTCTAATTTTTTACTTTTTTGCAGTTTTTATTTTCTTAACAAATCATTACGTGCCAAACTCTACTCATTTTCGCATTAGTCTAATTATTTTCGAAGCATATGCTACCAATAAATAATATTTTGAAATCAACAATATTGTAAATTAACACTCTAACGAGTTCTTAATTTTTAAATAGATGGAGGTGGCAACCCGTTATGTAAAAATTTCTTACCAGCGATCTTCCAAACAGCCTCTATGGTTTTTGATACACTGTATACCTATTCACGCTCTAATTTACGTCTCTAATTTGATATTTGACATAGGTGCATTATACCTAATAAGGCACAAAAATGCTAACCCCAATTGCTACACGCCACCAGCTAACTGATATGAATTTTCAAATTTTACTACTCAGAACTGCTCGTAGAATTTAACAGTTTTAGTATTCAACATCACTGAATGTCAAATATGTTTGTGTGTGTGAATTTCTGAAAATTCTTTGCAAGAAAACTGTTTGATAATTTCAATTTTCCACAAATTAGTTTTGTGTTGAGTTGAATTGAATTTTAGTAGATTGAATGAAGCCAAATTCAAGAAAATTCAGAAATCACATTATACTAAAAAGTATCTACTGAGGGGGAATTCTTATTTTTTGGCACAAATGATGATAAACGAAATTGATGGTGTGGATTATTGGATTGAATACATAATATTTATGATTGACATGTCAAATGTTAAATATATATAGATAATTTTCTAATGAAAACAATAAAGTCAAATCAATACGCAACAAGTACTATATAAATAAAAAATACAGAGGCATTATGAAAGTTACAAAGAAGATCAACTATTAGAAATTAATTTCATTATTAACTAAAGCACTTAATTGTATATCGACAGGCCGGAACGCTTTTAACATCGAGCATATCATAGTCATCACACATTTGTCTTTTGTAAATAACCAGAATCATCGATCAAAATTTTTAACACAAATTCATCGATAATGTGAGCTCATTACAATTAACGAAACGATAATTTGCGGAGGTTATCGACGAGGAAATTTCAAAAGTGTAACGTATTAACGTTTATACATTTATAGTCAATAAAGCAAACTACTTATCTATAACACTTTTTCGAAACGAATCGATCATTATCAATTACTGCAAACATTGAAAAAAATTAAGCATTAATATTTCTATTAAAAAATTTTTATGGTAAAAAATAAAATACAAAATCGATAATAATTATTGCAAACATCGTTCCAAAGAAAACAATAACATTACATAAACAATTTTAAAATCGATGAAAATCTCAATCATCGTAAAATAAGTTAAAAAAATATCGAAAATATATTCTAGTTGAAATCCTTAACACGTATTTACTAAACTTATTATATATAAAATTGTTTTGTCGAAGTTTTTAAAAGCAATGCTTTTTAAACACAATTAATTAAACAATATTTCATATAAAGAATTATCGAAATTAAAAAAAAGGTACTTATTATTATCAAAGTCAAATGAATAAAGATAGCTAAAATGCTTTCAGAAAGTTTTACCAAAAGTCGATAATATTACTTGTGAAATATCGATAAAATTACGTAGAAAAATATGCATTCAAAGCGGCTTTACATACGACCAGTTGCGAACTTCCCAAAAACTATTTTAAGTTTCACTTAGCTTGCTTTTGCACTTTAATCGCCACACTTAAAACAAGCGTAACTTTACACAGATTCACAAACGAGTTAATTGCAAACTCTAGCAAAGAGCGAGTGCATATGATATTACAGTTAGGCACTGAAAGTTTTCACACCAACCCAAAATTTCATTTCACATCGCTAAATCATTTAAGTTTTTAAATAAGACATCACGTCTCAATATCATATCACATCTTATGATATCACATCACAGAGGCGCATTTAATATGTTCACACTAACTCAAAATCCCGTTTCACATCTCTAAACCACCGAATTTTGAGTTTTTAATTAATACTTCACATCACATCGCATTATGACATCACATAACATATGCTCACTTCTGATATTCTCATAAACCCAGAAATCCGTCCCAGCTATAGCACTAAATAAAAAAATTTATGTTTATGACTGCGATCATCGTCCCGTTCACCAAAAATAGGTTTTGGTCTCAGGACTTAAAAACTTATCCGTGGCGGCAGAGAATTAGAGATGACTCATGTGGTCAAATATCTGCGTCTCACTCTGAATTCCACCCCACGGTGGAAGCATAATGTGGATCTGAGTATAATCAAAGCTACAAAACCAGAAAAGGGAAGTCCTGATATAGCCTAAATAGCCTATCAGGTCCCAACAAAGTTCACTGGAATGGAAATGAACTGTCTGAAGAGGTTGCCTGCTCTGCAGCTGCTACTGGAATGGTAGGACCGAAACTATGTATTGCAGTTGGTTGTCATACCATAAAGTTGGTTGTCATACCGCAATAAGGAAAGGGTATTGGCAATAGCTCTAAGGTAAGTAAAATTGCTAATGGGTGATTAGACTTAAAAATTTAATAAACTTTCCGAAAGACAAATTCCGGCTAGACGCGCATTTTAAACTGGGCACCGCAAGCTAAAGAACCTCAATTTATATCTATCTATTTCTGGATCTTCGACTTTACTGTAAGTGATCTGGAACCATCCGAGCTCATTTTATTTCATTTAAAAAATATATTAAATATGATTAAGTCCACAGTATAGATCCACATATTCCAGACTCCAAGACGCAACGAGCAACTTCAACTCACTAGCCCGCACTCGCCCTCTCCAACAATCATCACTTGTGAGCACATTACAGTCTGCGAGCGTTGGAAGCTCTTTGGAGCTCGCGCCTAATTATTACCCCTGCTGAAATTAATGTGAGTCGACAACTATAATATCAAAAACATCTAACGAAAATAAATATGTGGGAAAATTCTAAAATATTTGTAGTTGTTGTACGTTGTTGACATATTCGAGGAAGTGGAACTTGCTGAAAGCCTTGACTACGAGTGCATTGCTTTAACTTGGTGGAGTTACTTGGGAGCTGCTGGCTGTTGGTAGCTAACGAGTGTTCGCAATTTTTTTAACACTCATTTGGACATAGAAAAATCGTTTCAGATAAGTGATGAGTCGACTTTACGAGATTTCGAGAGAAAGGTTCTGCGAAAGATGTACAATGACATTGACATAGTTCAGCGAATTAAGAAACAGCAACTGCGCTGGCTAGGTCAGTACCTGCCGAGGGAAGCACAAAAAGAGGAAGACCTCCACTCCGTTGGAAGACCAGATGGAAGGACCTGGTTGTTGAAAGTCTACTTGGGACTGTAGCGAATTGAGAGTAACGAGTCGTTCGCAATTTTTATAACACTCATTTGGACATAGCAGAGACGTTTCGATAACTTTGATGAGTCGACTTTACGAGATTTCGAGAGAAAGGTTCTGCGAAAGATGTACAATGACATTGACATAGTTCAGCGAATTAAGAAACAGCAACTGCGCTGGCTAGGTCAGTACCTGCCGAGGGAAGCACAAAAAGAGGAAGACCTCCACTCCGTTGGAAGACCAGATGGAAGGACCTGGCTTTGCTTGAAATCTCCAATTAGCGCCACGTAGCGGAAAGAAGAAACGACTGCGTTCCGTTGTTAAGAAGAATAGTTTGGAATGCGGAGTTTGGTACTTTGATCCTCAACTTATTATGGTTACCAAATGGTGAATTCTGAAATTGTGGATTCTAAGAGCCTTTACCCAAAGATTGATAATATCCTATCAGAGTACGAATATTTTTAAATACAAAGTTTTCTTCTTGGAATCTTAAAGCTTAGTCAGACATGCGTTTTGCTCATCTAACTTCTAGCTATGCTGAAGAGACTCCGACTCTTTTCATCCTTATCCGTTTGTAATGAAATCTCTAGGCACCTATCAACAAAAGAACGTATATTATTCAAAGATACATAGAATCTTAAAAGAATTCAACCAATTTTCGATAAAATAGGAAGGACTTTTCTGTCTGCAACTCCGACTGGAATTCATCCATTGGTAAAAGAATGTCTAAATAAAAATTAACAACTGCTTCTTACAGAGTCAGAAATTCGTACATTCGACAGCTTTAAGTAATCTCACTCCCAACCTCGAGAATAGCAGCTGTATAGAAGATTAGCAAATAGATTTCTAAGGATTCTTTACTCCAAAATAACCTTTTCATACGAAACCATTACATGATAGAACATACGGTTGCTCGAGAACGCTTACTACGATGCTGCGGTTGACTTAAAAGTCTAGCATAGGGCCATGCATTTGAGTTAAGAGTATTATAATGGCCACTATTGCCTGCTCTGTTCTTTACAACTTCCATAAAGCCGTAAGTAAAAAAAGAGCTTTCGCACAGTGTTGCCTAGGCACATGTACTCAATATATTGATGAAGTAGTAAGACTTGGTAAGCCACTCAATAAACATAGGTTATTGAAAATCGAAGTTAGTCAATGTTGGTTTGGAAAATCTCTATAAAAATACTACTCATAATATATTCGAAAACAAATAAGGAAGAAAACGCAAAATATCTCCTAATTCCTTGATTTTAGAAAGTACTGATGACTTTGTGGAGTCACTAAATAAACTTTGAGTGAAGCTCGTCAATTATTATAAAAATCAAATACTTAAAAGCTTTCCCATCTTAGTTCGACATCGTATATGTTTCTGCGCCGTATAATAGGATTTGAATGATGAGAGACATATAAGGCGAAATTTTTGTTCGTCGAGAAAATTCCTGCCGATCCCAAAGTAGCACCTGTAGGTAAGAGTTATTCTGTGCCTGATCTCCATGCTTAGATTATTGGTTGAACTTATACTAGTTTCGAAATATACAAATCTTTAACTTTTTTCTAAACTTATAGCTACCGACAGTGTTTTCTCTCGTTCCCAGCAAGACGAACCTTTTACGTTTCCTTTTCCAGACTGGAAAAGGCTGCACTGATAGCTCTGTTGTTTAAGGCCTACGATGTCAAAATCATCTGCGTACCCCAGTTGTATTGTACTTTTGAAGTAGACAGTCCCACTACGGTTCAGATTAGCGGCATGTATCACTTTTTCCATCATTACATTGATGAAGACAAACGACAAAAAAATCACCCTGTCTAAAATCTTAGCGGGTGTTCTTGATCCGCCTTAGCGGAGTCTTCTTCATTCAACGCAGTACTGCAGTTCCAGTGAAAGGAACACGAAAGTTCCAATAACAACTAATCCAAAAACTAGATTACAACAATTATTTTCAATTTTAATAAAAACTTACTAACTTTCAAAAACAAAAACCAACATCATTTCACTCACTAAGCGCCCGAGGCATTAACGACTGACCAATGCGAATTTTGGCGAGGCGATCAGACTCAGACATTAACAAAAGCAAACGACGAAATCGTAGGAAAATTGCTAGTTTTGAAGCAAGCGCAACAGCAGTCATTACATGCAAGTATTAAGTTTGTAAATAGATAGTATGTACGTGCCCATTAGGGTGATTCAAAAAAATTTTTTTTTTTTCGTTTGGTACTCGGAAAAATAGGTTCCTAGACACCTCTAAGAAAGCCTCTTCAAGCATGAGTTCTTAATTGTAACGGGAAGGTCCTCCTACATACAGTTTTCTATTTTTTCTTATTATCAGATAAAAAAATTTATATCTGTCTTCCAACTACTTGAAAAAAATATCTTGTTCCTTATATTTTGTAGGAAATTGAATGCTCTATAAAAAAAGTTTCCACGATTTTTTCGTTAACCCAACCGATTAAAAGATATTAACGTTTGAAGTTTGATGATAGGTACTGACCTAGCCAGCGCAGTCGTTTCATATTCATAATGATGTTTTTCATTGAGTTGTAGAACTCATAAAAATTAAAAAATTTTCTAAAAATAATCCAACTCTTGAAGAAGCTGAGAGAATGAATCTAGAGCAGCTTAAGGGAATTGTGTTTCCAACTGCCCCGAACGGAGTAACTCGTCTGTCTTTTCACTACTTCTACTTATTCATACATACATAACTTAGAACCCAGATGATATAAGCCGAGTTACCTGTTAAAAGTGAAGTTATTGCCTTCTTGCATAAGCTAATGCAGTGAGACTTAGTATTGATGCTGCGAATAGCCTTAATTGCCGCTTGGCTATAAACTAAAAGGTTTATGCAAATGCATTGTCTGTCTTGGCCTGAAAATCTGTATCATAGTAATTTAGCTTGAACTTATGTACTTTCTTCATACAGTATACTACAAAAGAAGCCCGCCACTCTGCCTATTTCACCCTTTGTGCCGTCAGTGATTATGTTCCGTTAAAGCTGTCGATCGTAGAACCTTTGGTCAATTATATCCATTTGTGCAAAGAATTTTTGTGTTTACTTTCACATGGGTTTCTAGGCATAGTTTTCATTGCGCCTAATACCCAACAGGTGACACATTTCCACCCGTTCCAGAGGTTTTTTACAACACTTTTTCGACAATGCAATCCTCTAAATCATCATAAACCTCACTTTGGGGCGTGCAGGAATTCTAAATTCAAAAAGCTTTGCAAACTCTGCCCTCGCGGTCTCAAGCAAAACCACAAAAACACCATTAACTTCAGCTGCACCAAAGCTATAATAGCCTTCACAGGTGCAGATTATTATCTGCTATCATATATATTTATCTTGCTTTTTTGTACTCTTGCAACCAGTGGCTGCAGAGTATTATAGATTTGTTCACCTAACGGTTGTACGTATTACCTAAAACTAAGTGAGATAAATACAGGGTGATATATACATATATAAATCATCAGGATGACAAGAAAAGTTGAAATTTGGGTGACTATCTGTCTGTCCGTCCGTCCGTATGGTATGTGGGCTCCTTGCTAAAAAAAAATTCGAGTTCTTAGATAAGCGCAATGTAACAACTGGCACACCCACAAACATGTTTAATGAGCATATCTTCTAAACCACTTATAAAAACTTCTATCAATAGTGTGAAAATGGACGAAATCCAACAACAGCCACGCTTACTTCAAACATAATACAATTTTAAATTTCACTTGATTCGTTCAGTTTTCAGTACATAAATCAAGAAGCAATGAATATAACGGGATAGAACTTGCCACCTTATAACCAAAAATTCTTTAAATCCAGTAAAAACTGTTCAAGCCCCTATGTGCCGAATGTTGACTTTTGATCGAAAATGTAGGCCAATGTGTGTAATATATAATTGAAATTAAGGGGTAATCCTTCTCTTACAATGATAAATCTGTATGTTGAAAATGGGTTGTATCGAGCTAATACTTCTCTTAGCCCCCATATACTTAATATAAAGATTTTCGAACTTCGTGGTGACTTTGTACCGCATATATCGGCCAATATGTAAGTTATCCCAGTGAAAATAAGAGAACGTGTTTTATTCATAACAGTCCATCTTTGTGCCTAAAATCCATAAATTCGAGCGAAAACTTGGCTTAGCTCCCATATAACTAATATCAGGATTTTCGAACATCCGGCTGACTTTACTCCATATTAATGCTTTTACACCATAAAGCATTTTCCTAGCTTTATTGTGTTGCTTTCACAATACTCTATGTCAAATTCCGTGAAGAGGTTTTGTCAAATAAGAGTGTGTACTCGTACTATACGAAAACTTGATTTTGACGTGTCACTTTATATGACAGCTGTTTGCTATAGTGATCCGATATCAGCGATTCCGAAATAACAGCAGTATGTTGAGGAGAAAAGAACGGGTGAAAATTTATTGATTTCTTAAATATTGAAAAGCTGATTCGCATATTATGTATTAATAGAAATAGCTTCTCCAAATATCCGGTTGATTGGAGTGTTATTTGAGCTCTTTAAATACTGTTCATTTGTTTAGGAACCATTCGATTACTGTTACTATGGGGTTATCTTGTTTAACATTCAATTTTTGTTTGAAAAACAAAAATATATGTACATACTTACGCTACCAGCACATGGAAACAGTAAACAGGGGTGGCAATATTCCCAAAAAATCGTGAAATATTACATAGACGGCCCTTGAAGCACATATTTCAGCTGGTGGTCTTAGAAACTTACATAAAAACCTCCGACCTCATGTTTTAAGTCCATAAAAGGTTATAAGGGTTGTCCATAAATAGATTTAATTGATATATCAAAAAAAAAAGCCAGAATTTATTTTACAGAATATTATTATCTATCAATTTTCCCGTGCAAGTTTTAACTTGAATAAAATTAAGATATCTCTATAAAAATTGTGTATCTTGGCTCCCTGAGGAGATTAATAAGGCCGATTAGTGAAACCGTTTACTTAAATGTCGTGAATGTCGTTTACTTAAAAAGAAATCATATAGATCACTTTTCATTGAAATATCAGAGCTCAGCCACTACTCGACTTCTTGCTTTTGTTATAATTGGAAATTGAACGAAATAGCACGAAAATCACGCCTACCGCCATATGAAAAAATTTTAAACTCCACCAAATTATTTTCTTTTACAGGAGATTAATCGACACCGAAGGGCTTTCATTTTTTGTTTAGCTGGCTATCGACTCGTTTGCAGACTTTCGCTTGACTCGCCTTGATAAAGGTCTATCGGGTATCGACACTTAAGCCCAAGTTTCCTAATGTCACATTGCACATCCAGATAAGAAAATGCAGTAAGAATAGTTTATAATCACATACAAGCTGATTCAAACTGTATTGAGTAGGAATTAAGAAAATCCAATCACATCTTTCAAGTCCCAAGTAACAAAGAAGGTCAGGGTCTTGGCTGGCTGGTTGCAGACTCTCGGCTATCATCACGCTTGACCTTAAATTTTACCATAATTCAGCAAGTGGTTTAGATCGAAACTATTAAGCTTTTGTAATGTAACATGACACATCCAGATAAGAAAATGCAGAAATGTTGGTTCAAAAGCCCATACAGACTATGTTAACAAGATACAAACTGATTTAAATATGAATTAAGGAAAACCAGCAGTACCTTTCAAACCAAGATAACGAAGGTCTCATTGCCGTGGCTGACTGGCTGGTTGGCTGGAACCTCAATTGACCTCTGGCTTAAACTTCTTGATAATGGTTCAGCTGGGGCTCTAGATCAAGACTGTTAAGCCTTTGCAAATGAGACATCCAGTTATGAAGACACAGAAAGGTTGGTTGGCAAGTTGGCTGGCACCTGATTTCCAACTCGACCTTCAGCTTGACCTTACTTGATCAATTTCAAGCTAGGGGCTAGATCGGAACTATCAATATTTTTAATGTAGCGTAAGGGGGTTCAAAAACGAACACAGATTATCTGAGAAAGAGCCGAGCTGGAGGTCTGTAAAAATAATTTTCCGTAATATTCAATGGATGGATGCAGATATTCAAAGTCCAGAAAAAATAAATTAGCACATTACTTATAATACGAGGTATGACAATTAAGTAATGATACTAATTCCATAAAAAACGTATATTTGAAAATTATTCTACAACTCTGCCATCCCCTTTAAAGTAGTCCCCTTGGGCAGCGGTTCCAGCGCATTTTCCATGCTTCGTAACATTTCTGGAACGCTTCGACTGGGATGTCCACTAGTACCCTCGACTCGGCCGCCTGGATGTCCGTAATCGACTTAAAACGGGTTCCTTTGACCACCGATTTTGTTTTCGGAAACAAAAAAAGTCACAGGGTGACATGTCGGGCGAATAAGGCGGCTGTTGCAACACGGCGGTCCCTTTAGAGGCCAAATACTGGGACACGGTGAGGGCGGTGTGGCACGGCGCGTTGTCGTGATGAAGGATCCAGTTACGAGCGATGTCTGGGCACACCCTGTTGACTCGTTTTCGCAATCCTTCGAGTACTTGGCAATAGTAGACTTGATACACAGTTTTCTGCGGTGGAACGAGTTCTTTGTGGACGATTCCATGGCTATCAAAAAAGGCAATAATCATCGTTTTCACCTTCGACTTGCTCATGCGAGCTTTTTTCGGGCGAGGGGCGCGCGGAGACAACTACTGTGTGCTTTGGGTACGACTAAGAGCACTATCATTATATACTCGTAAAATTTCAGCGTACGTTTCCGAAGCTGTTTCGCCAAATCTGACGCAAAATTTTATCGCGACGCGTTGCTCTTGATTTCGTTTTTTCATTTTCGCGACGAGCACTACAAACACACGTCTACTCAACTTGACGCAGCAGGCGAACTAAAGCTAGAGCGATGGTACATATATCAATGGAGAGGAGAGGGATGCCGGAAAAAGAGAAAGGGAATTTCAAGGTCACAGGCTTACCACAAGCGCGGCAATAAAATCAGTCTCACTACTTAATTGTCAAACCTCGTAGCTAAGTTCTAATTGAAGCCGTGCTTTCACTGTATTTGCCCACCAGATGCACGCTCTTATATATGACTTTCTAAGTCCTTGAGGGATTGTCGGTCACTTGTTTGCTCAAGGGTGTTATTCTTTACAAACCACATAAATACAATCATTGTTTTATACTTCGCTTTCCACGCTTTCATCTTCTTCCATCTTCTTTCAGCACTTTTGTGTGTGTACAGTTACTTAGAAATGTCATTGCCTCCTTTCTACTTTCTTTTCCACCACATACATATGTTCGTGCACGCATCTTTTCGATATATAACGCATTCCCTGTAAATATCCAATTACAATGGCTGTGCAAATACTCAATTTTCTGCTTATTAGCACTCTTCTTTTTGCCTCTTCGTGCCACGCAAAAGAGAACCCACTGTAGTGACTACACATTCCTTGCTGCGAGTAGCAAAGCACTTCGGGTATTCAAATGTTATTTTCTTGGTATATGCCCATTTTATTTTCCCTTTTCTTTTCGCTTTTGGTTTTACTTAAGATAAAAGTCTCTTTTGAAGTGCATGGGGTGTGTGTGTTTGTCGGCAGATCACTGATGATAGCCATTTACAGGCATTACTAATGTTTAAACTTGCCATTTTATTTTTGACCACAATTTTATTTAATCCCTGAACTTAATCATGTGTTTGTTAAGTACTTAAGTGGCTACTTAGAGACGATTCACAAGCACATGGCACTTAATGTGTAAAGAAGTTATAAGAATGGGGTGCAAGCCATACAGTCATACGTAGCAGCTAACAAAATTTTCACTATGAGCCGCAAACTGGAGTTGAATGTCCATTTAATTTCGAGTTCAGCATTAAACCCTTTAAATAAAAGTACAGCTTAACACAATTTCTTTCAATTCGTCTTAAAAAATGTAAATTTACCATCATTTTGCGCAAAAAACTCGAGTTAAATATCTAATTTATTGTTTTCCTATAAACCTTATAACAACTAATTTGGTGTTTAGCATTAAACTTTATGAAGTCACAAACTCGAGTTAAATACAACTTGAATATAAAGAAAGATCACAGGTATTGAAGTGTTCAAATCAATGGATGAATAATTAAATATTTAGGTATGTTCAATATAGAATCAGAATACGTAAGAGTTTTACTCCACTTTCTAGAGATATTTCATCCCCAGACTTTGATTACAGAAATACATTGCATTAAAATATCTACTAGAGTTTACCAACTATTTATGACCTTCACATTAACATAAGAAATTTTCTTCGAGAATACTTCACACAGTTTTTCGAGGGTTTATTCCAACAGAGGTTATGAGATATATATCTGATCTACCATATCAATACATAGTTTTCCATCTCAACAGATTATTGTTAATGCAGAATTTGAAACCTTTATTTTTACCACAATAAGCAGAAGCGAACCAAACGAAAACATTTCCAAAGCCAATTTGTTTTCGCTTATGTTGGATTGTTTTCGGATCTTTAGAAATAGTTTCATACCAGGATTATCTGCTAAAAAAAATGTATTAGATCGTATGATTGTTCTCACACGAAAGATAATTTAGGACTCCATTTGGACAGCTGTTAACGCTGGTCGTTTACGATTTCCGTAACTCCCAGTATTGATAACCAGATCCGTATAGATTAAAGAAGCATTTTGAGATGACCTTCGCTGAGTGTAAGTAGTTGCCCTGATTGGCTTAATTATCGCTGGATGAGCTATTTAAAGGCACTTTCGGAGAGCATCCTTTTTGCTCTGAATAAAACTACAACTACTACGCAATGTTTTTTGTCATATGGGATACAAGTATTTAGAGTCGGTTTTGTGATAGAGGTGGAAGACGATTTCTATATTTCCTTCAAAATTGCAGGTGCGGCAAATACTGTTAGAAGAAAGGCCCATTTTTTGTGCATGGCATTGTTTCTATTCCTATCATACTTGACCATTTCTTCTTTGTTACCTTGCAACTTATTTTTGATTTCCATCTGCTCTGAGCTATTTGTTCGAAATGAACATTCCCAGTGAGCATGGTACTAACTGCCCCGTAAGCCTTGCTTCTACTTTTACCAACCTGCTTTTTCTTTTGCCGCCAATTTTCCTGTAACGATGAACCAAAATTATTAGCGATATCGGTTGTTCTGTTGATGAGTTTAAAGGCCTCCTGCGACTTTTTTACTGATCTGGAATTAACTCGTTGCCAGTAATGCCGCCTGGCTCTCCGTGTATATGGTTGCTACTGTATTCTCCCGTAGTTATTTATAAAATTTTACAGGCCTTCAATATACCTAATACTTACGCTTGGAAAATGTTGCCTGAGTTTGGAAAACGGATAGAAAGAGAGTTGCAAAAATCATTGGAGTATATCCCTATCCGCAGTCCATTTCGGATTCGTCAGCATAAATAGAAATATAGTCCTACTCCCCTAGTATCTTTTGGAATCTTAACTTTCAAATATAGGATATTGGATGAAAGCTGCTATGGTAGGAAACAAGGCCTCACTCAAATTAAAAGATTTCAGAAATCAGGAAAACTTGATTACGTTTCAACTCCTGACATCAATAGTTCAACACTCCACTAAAGCGAACTAACGACGAAGTAAGACTGTAAAATTGGAAAATTCATGATCAGATTACGCTTATCAGTTTGGACGCATTTCAATTTATCACTCGGTTGCCATTAAATATCGGGATAGTGGCATAGCGAATGCGTTGACCACAACAACACAACGCGAACTAAGGACTACGCCACAAACTAAGCAGGTTTTGGCAAATAGGAGTGGTGAGATTGAGAAACCCTTACAACAACAAAGGCAAATAACAACAACTACTAACACAACTTTTTGGATCTTGTTACATCAATGTTGCTTGCATTTGTGCTGCTGCCGGAACATATGTATTTCATATGCGAGTATATGCACGTTACATGGCAACAAAATCGGTATTTGATCGTGATTTGACAGAAAATTGTTGACTGTAATACGAGTTTAATTAATGGCAGAGACGTGGCCAAAGTGACTGTGCGTGCATGCAGCGACACCGTCACGCCACACACAGCCCAATGAACCCACCTCAGCTGCATGTGCAGCAAAACAGTTTGCAATATACATACAATATACAACGAACAACAAAAGCAAACCGCAAATTGAAACGTAACCAGGCGAGTGCAAACCTAATGGAAAGATACTCGTTCTAGGAAGGGGTGTTCAAATTTGTTGGAGATTGGGGATACTTGACCAACTGCCACTATTACTGTTTAACATGGCCACATTGTTATATGTTCTTGGTATTTACAATGGCTATTGTTGTTGCTGCTATTGTTGTTGTCATCATTGTCATCCTCCCATGTTGGTTATTGCGTTCTGCGGTCAAGTATACGCCATGTAGTACACCGTGGAACTAATGTCCACGCTGCGAGTATCTTTCACCGGCGCGTCAAGGAGCGAGAGCAAATCGTTGATCTGCGACAATTGAGCCATTCAAACACACACAGAAGCACGGAGACATGTTCGCTAGATAATTTATTATACATACTAACTTACTTCAGTGCGTTTAGTCAAGTAAAACATTTCAATGCGTGGCTTTAAGTGTTATTTTGGGGTACGAGCAAAAGTAAAAACCTGCATCAGCGCGATGTCAGTTTTAATCGAATGGTTTTTCACTAATGAACAATATTCCTGCTTTCGCTGAAACCCTCTAGTTCTTAACAGTTACAATTATGCTTTCTGAATCTCTAGAAAACCCGTTACAATGGTTTGGTTGAGTATTTTTAGACAACGATTACCACCCAGCATTTTTTATGCGCCTACTTACAGCCGTTTCACAATATCAAAAACTCCATAGTTTAGGTTTCATGTCTGATCCACATATCGCACTTGGACCACTATATGCCGTGCATATAAGCCAGTAAGGCGATTAATTCATATTCCCATCAGATCGGTAGTATATCTGGGAGTATGTCCTCCTAAGTTCTTAAGTCTTGATCTCGCAAATGCGGGACGATCAAGAGTGAAGCGTTGAGATGATTTAACCTCGTATTTTCGCATACAGCCTGGTTCCAGGTATAATATATCTTATCGTAATTTTGTTTGGAATTGAGTTTTGCTTCGCGCGCAATCTGCCAGTGCGCAGGGATAAGCATCTATACAAATGGGTCCAAACTAGATAAACCAGTGGAAGGTTGTGTCTTTTCAACAAAACTACATACCAAAATCACGTTCCGTCTACCAGATTATTGCAGTGTCTTCCAAGTGGAGATCACAGCAATCAAAGATACAATAAATATACATATATACTATGTATGCAAATAGATAGCTTTGAAATCAATTTTTAAAATTAGTGAAAGGTAGATTTGATCTCTTCGTGGATGTAGCATCCTATTTCACGATAAACCAGCAGTACAAAATGACATCCTTGGTATCTTTAAAACAGATGAACTAGCATAAGCGGGCACAACCCTACAAATAGACTCCGGGAGACAAGGAATTAATATTCCCCTGGCTACTTGTAGATAGGGAAAAATGTTATAAAAAAGCTGAGCCACGTTGGAGTAAATCAAAGTCTTGTCAGAAATATTGTTATAGTACTCAGCTTGATTATAGCCTTTGAATAAGATTCTTCTATTAAAGGACATTTGAAGGCCTTATCAACGCATTGTTTTGATCTATATGCTTTTAAGCACCGTCGGGTAAGGCCGTCGTCGGCTGGTACTCATGTAAAAACACAACAAATGTTGTTACCAGCAGACTTGGAAGACCATAAAATGACCATTCTAGAAACCTCTCAGGAGGTGAAATAAACACTATAAACCATCTTTTAGAGAAGGTAAAGTTTAGGTTTCTTGATGAAATTTCGGAGGTTGCACAGATAAACTTTTCGTACTGATGAAGAAGGACAATAGAGTTGGGCTTTTAACTCCGAAGGTGTCACAATGGGCCTCCCAAATCCCTATGTGCGTCGTTGGACAGCTGTTCGACTTCTCACCAGGCGACATCGCTTCGCTTATGGCCCTTTGAAAAGTTCCAAGAAGATCCAACGATTGCCTGCAACTGTGACATAATTATGCAGTTTATAGAAACTCGATAACAAGATATTACATTATTTATCATTACAGAGTGTTCAAGCGCTAAAATTTAACGTGTTTCTTAAAAATAAGGTTTAAGGATAAATAAAGTGCATTTCACATACCGCATGCGCATTTGCATGTGTTAGTTGGCATTTTCGTGTTTGTATGTTTGTATGTTTGTAAGTATGCAACAGTACCACCATCAAAATTCTATGAAAATTCATTTTGCGTGTGCATCGTAGACCGCAGAAATTTCCATTTCCTTTTGACATGCGATTTTTACTGCTTTTTTCACTTTGTGCGAATGCGAGTGAAATTACAATAACGATAAAAAGGGAATTTCCTGGCTGGCTTAATAAGAGCTGTTAGCAACAACCACAGAAAATTGCAGCTTATGCATGAAAAACGTGTGTGACTGTTTGTGAGGTTATTGGTATGCGCTACAAACTTATAATTATTTCGACACAAATTGCTGCATTTTGCATACTGGATGCAACATGCCGTTGGCAACACAAAGCTATGCAGGAATGGCAATAGCATTTTAGAAGCATCAATAGTAGCAAAGCATTTTTCGTGCAGCGACTGCACGATTTGTTGTTATTGTTGTGTCCACGTTTATTCCCATATTAATAGATATGTATCATTCTTTTTTGAGGCGGTTACGCCTATAAACCGTCCAGTTAGAAAACTACAATTGCGGCGAGACTAGCTTTCCTAACGGTCAGTAGTTGGGCGGATCTTTTAATATTAATATTTTGTGGTCAAAGTCAAAATAGTACACACTTGTATTTATTTATTTATTAGTATAAATATAAAGAAAATATTTCAAAATTTGATTAGTAATACGAAAAAAATTTTTCGACTACCCAATATATATAGTATATCCATACACAGTCTCAATTGTGGATTGCAGGATTAGCATTAGCGGTCTGAGCACTTCGGCAAGCGACAACTTTCGTTTTCACGGCATCACGCGTGAATGGCTGAACCGATCTGGCTGATTTTTTCTTTGTTGTATTTGTTATTATTAGGAGAAAGTTCTTATGTAAGAAAAAATTACGAAAGTTGCCGGAAACCCCTAAAATCAGCCATTGTCTTTTTCCCATACAAATGTTTAATTTTGTATATACATACATACGTTCGTACATTCATTCATATATATCTACATATGTATGTACATATGTAAGTAAAAATGTTTGTTTGTTTGTTAGTAACGCTAACGCTCGAGAACGGCGGAACCAATCTTCACGAAATCAGAAGTTGTTCGCTGTGGATCTGGAAAGGGTTAGATATAAAAAAATCATATACTTTTCATAAGGAAAAGTCGAAAAATTGTAAATTTCCAAAAAGTGACTTTTCATACAATTCTTTTTTGTTTTGTTTTTCAATATTTTATTTGTAAATTATTTGAATCGTTCAATTTCGCTCACTTGCTCTTTTATTCCGGCTATTTAAAAAAAAATTTTTTAAATTATTCAGTGAAAACTTTATGTGTGTTTCAAACGAAGTGATCAATTACAGATTGAAATTTGTTACGAAGCCACGAAGAGGCTCACTAATATCGGTCGGTGTTCTTTTTGCCATCAACGCCAAGGCACATGAACGAGTACTCCCAGGATGCGATGACATACGTGTGGAATTATGGATCGTGGTCAATTAGCAAGCTATCGTCACGTTGTCACAGCACGACTTTTCAAACAACAGTTTCTTCTTTGGTTGGTGGATAGTGGTTCCACCAGATCAAATTGATGAAATCATTTCTGCGGAAATTACTCATGCAGAGAAAGATCCTCTATCAAACGAAGTGATGAAAACCAATATGGTTCATGGACATTGCGGACACCACAATCCCACTTCGGTTTGTATGTCTAACAATAAATGCACGAAACATTATCCACTTGCTTTTCTTTCGGAATCGCAAACTGGAAATGATGGATATCCACTCTATCGTCGTAGCTCATCAGACGACTTTACAACTTAGATTAGTGAATATCGAAGTTTACAACATGTGGATCGTACAATATTCTCCACAATTGTCTAATTCACATTCAAAACTCATATCAATGTTTAGTATTGCAGTTTGGTGTAATCGATAAAATACGTTTGTAAGTACGTCACCAAAGGAACCAATATGGCGGTTATTGGTCTTGAACGATACGGTCGATACGTGAACTGCAATAAAGCGCTTTGTAGGGTATTTACTTTTGCAATTCATGAACGTTTTTCGACTGTTGTGCGTCTCGCAGTTCATTTGGAGAATGGCTAAAGAGTGTTTTTCAACCCAGAGAATACAGTAAAGCCAGCGGAAATACTTCCAACAACATTGGCATTTTCCTCAATAATAACACAATTGCTAAGCATTTGGAAAAGTAGAAAGGAACTGCAACCAAATACGCAGTGAAATAGATTATAAATGGTTCAGTAATCAGTCGGTGAGTGTGTATTATACCACGTGCATCCCAAAAGACTGATGTCACAACCTTTCCAGCCGCCTTTTTAGTTTTTCTACGCCTGAGAACCGGTTCGTCATGTGCAGTCCACTAGAGTGACTGTCGATTGGAGCTATATTTCTATCACCGACGCAAAAATTCGGCTTTATTGCGATTAGAATGTACTTAAACACTTCTCAGAATTAGTTGTTTTTGTTGGATTATGAACTTGCGAGCACCTACTTTACAACTCATCGATGGATTTCCCTGAGCCCAAATTCAGCAGTATTTTCCCCAACAAACCAATGCTTTATTGACACACGAAATGCTTTATGATCCATTTTTTTTTAAACTAACACAAGTTGCTTAACAAAAATGCTATATCACATTAACTAATAGTTATAATAGTAGTAGTATTATCTATGTATCAGCCACAATGAAGCGTGGACGGGTCCTCTAGTAATATTATTAAATGTAATCATTCAGGGAACTCCAAGCTTCTTTCCACAAGTTCTTCATGCAAAATCTGCAATTTTGCGGAAAGTATTTTGTTTTGCTTTAATAAAACAAGCCTCTGCACACTTTGAAAATTTAACTCCCTTGTATCATCAGTCTCATAACGACTCAAAACTGCTGTTGATTTTTTGTTAACCTTAAATAAACAACAAAAGCGTTTAAAAAGGTAACTTTTATCGCCCTTTCAACGGCCATATCTCTTGGTTGCTGTAAGTTTCTGATCAACTTGTTTCATGTTGCTAGTTCTGAATGTTTTTTGTTTCAATGGTTTCAGTTGTCGCCACTGGCCCCAGAAAGAGGGAATGACAAAAACTAAAAAGATCGAATTAAAAACAAAAGGGGAAATCATACCCGGTGCACACCCTTGAATTTTTTCTGAGCAATTAAAACAGAAAAAAGCGAAAAAAATACTTTTTTTTTTAAAATTTAATTTTTTTTTTAATTTTTTTTAAAAATATTATTTACTTTTAACCAATAAATTGAAAAATTTCTATTTTAAAATAATTTTATTTATTTAAGGGTCAATTCACAATATCCTTTGAAAATTTTTTCTGAACAAATGGGCTTTTTTCCCCTTTGTAATGTGCTTTTGAGTCTTTGGCACTCGACAACATAAGTAGCAGAGAACCCTTCAACTTTTGTCGACCATTAAGTGCTTTCCTTTTTGCATCTGGTAATTATCCTTTCCTTTTCGAAAGGTGACCAATTTATTTCTTCTTTTAAAACGTTAACACAATTAGAGAAAATTTTAGATTAAAATTTCATTGGTGCACCTAAACACAACCCTTTTCCCCATTCTTCAAGTTGCTCGCTGAGATTTACAGAAATTCCTGCATCCGTTTTCTTTTTGACACCTTGTATTGTACGTTTTTCTCCATGTAAATAAATATGCGGAAAGGGTTGCGACATAGTTATTTTTGCATTTAAAAATACGGCCCAAAGGCCCTTTTTAAAAAAGTAACGGGCCATTTTCGCTGGGAATACTCAGGGTAAACATTTGTCCAATTACATGTAAACCCCCGGACCTTTGTAGTTTGGGTTTTTCCATTTCATCTGCTTCACTTTCCAGGAAACAATGTTTCCCATAAACCCTTAAATCATTGTAGATACAAAGCACAAACAAGGGTTTGTTTCTTTTAGGAACATAGGAGCTTCGATGATTTAACCCCCTCCCCACTGAATCAAATATGGTGGATTCTGGTTGGGGCCCTTTTGCAAACAACAAATTTTTTGGCAAAATCTGCGGGCGCTTATTCCACTTGCCCAGTATGGACAATTTGTGATCGTTCATCAATTGTTTTGCTAAGTTGTGTGTTGTGAAAAAGTTGTCACAAACAATGTTGCGTCCACTTCCATGCAACATGCCCACGCACAAGTCTTTGACCACTCTTTCACCCACATTTGCCTCACGTTCGCCGGACGCTGCCTTTCCTGTGTAGATTTGGCCTTTGAGTGGATACGACGTAATCGAGTCGCACATCCACCACACTTTTATGCCGTATTTGGCTGGCTTTGATGGAATATATTGCGTAAAGCCAGTTCCTCCGCGGAACGGGTACAGCTGCTCATCAATTGTCACGTTGGCTGATGCGGTGTAATATTTTCGTAAATTGCTATTCAGCATCACAAATATGTCAGATATGGCAGCCGCTTTGTCATATTGTTTGCGATGCTCCCGCGTGATTCCATTATCAAAACGGATGAAACGACTTATTTCCCAAAATCGTCTGACGCTCATTGAAGCTCGAAACAGTGGATCTGCAGTTGTCTTCCACAAATCTTTTGTGTGAACGTAGCCAGAGTGAGTAACGCCACCAAGCAGCAACAATCCCAAATATGCGTCGAATTCTGTTTCTGTTACTGCTTTCCAAACACGTCGTTCTGATGTTGGGTTGCATTCGTTTATCATATCAAACACTGTATTGGCTTTTCTGTTTGTTTCACGGATTATTACGTCACACATTTCGTTTGTCATTATTAGCTTGAACGTTTCCATTATAGTTTTACCATCAGTTAGGTGACTTGGCCCGTTCACTCCAGATCTTAGCACGTTGTGCGTTCTTACTCTGGTGTTTTGTGGTTGTGTGCCACTTCAAATTGTCTGATCACTGCTTGTGTAACTAGCAGAATTTCCTAGTTCCACTGGCTCTTCATCTATATCATCGTCACTATCATACTCTGGATTGTATTCAGGCGGCTGTACGTCTTCCACATCAGAGTCCGCTGAATTTATAACAGGCTCATTGTCGTTTTCATTTTCAAATGTCATCGGCTCTTCATCGCTATCTGGACACCCATACTCCTCTCTTCTCTCTCAGATATTTTCATAAGATTCATATTCAAATTCAGGCATTAACCAACCTCCATCTGCCATTTTGTAATTATTTTTGCACAGCACAATCTTTACTTTTTACCGCGGTTGTAAAATAGAACTCAGCTCTGGTTGCCCAGAGCTCCTTTATTTATATCCTAATTCATGTATGCACCACATGCTGAATGCATACACACATCTTAACACTAATCTACTGTACATACCGATAGTATGTACACATATCTTAAGCATAAGTGTTTTCAAGGGCAAACACAATGGTCTATTGTTAGTTTAAGGTCATTTGCGATCTTCAGGGTAAACATAATTGTTTTTTAGCTATTATTCGTTTAGGATCATTTGCGGTCTCAAGGGCAAACAATCCTTTACATTGCATACATTAAATACCAAGGTCACTAATCAATATACCCGAAATGAACATTTATTGCATTGTTGATAGAAAAGGGTATTTGTAAATACATATCTACGTTTAAGACTAGATTCGTATGCGCCGGCGATAATGAACATATGTAAATATTTGAACTATGATATTTGTATCCTTACAAAAATATGTTCTTTACAATTATAACGGTTCAGAAATCTGAAAAAAAACTCCTTTTCACCTTACGCTACACTAATCTTCATACAAAATGTATGGTGTTACCCGGGTATGCTGTCTGTTGACGTGCGTATGTAAAATTCTCTGTTGACATAAAGGTTAACCTTCCAAAATAAACATCATATAGCAAAATGTAAAATAAAATAAAAAAATGTACACCTTGATCATCGCTGTCAGTGCAACGGCGCTTTCTTTGCGGTTTTGCTGCTAATGTTGCTGTTGTTTTTGTGTCTGATGTTGTTGTTGCTGATGTCTCTTCTAATGTATTCAATGTACAGTTGTCGCCATTGCTTCCCAGAAAGAGAGGAACTGTAAAAAAATAAAGGAAGATCGAAATTAACAACAAAATTGGAACTCGATAACGGTGCACTTACCAGGAAGTTTGTTTGCTGAGGAATTAAAACCAGAACAAAGCAATGAAAATAAATCTGTTTCCCAGTTTTTTAAAATAATTTTTTATTGCCTGTTTTATTTATATCTTTTTTACTTTTAACGCGACATTTCTTGTTTGCTATTTTTTTATTATGTTTTTTTTTCGTTAGTTCAATTCCAAATTTTTGCCAAATTTCTTTAACACATATTTCTATTTCTCGTTTTTTTGTTTGCTTTTAATACTTGGCAACCGACAACTGATAAAAACACGAAAAACTTACCAAATAGTAACACATTAAAGTGCTTTACTTTCTTCATTTTTAATTAATCTTCTCATATACCTTTTCGAGAATATTAATATTATTTCTTCATTTAAAGTTTAAACACAAAATTAAACAAAATTTTGATTAAAATAGCAGCTCACCTAAACACAACCAACTTTCTGCAAATTTTCTTCAATTGCTTGACGATTTGACGAAACAATGAAAGTATTTACTTATAAATTTTGTTTCATCAACTTGTATTTGTTGTTTACATATTGTATTGTAACGTTTTTCATCTATTTACTTGATTGTAAATATGAACACTGTAGAAGTTAGCTACATAGCTTACTTTTATGCATTAAAAAGTATCGAAGAATTCTACACAAAATTTTCTTCGAAGCATTCTTCAAAGAAAAATGTAAGCGGTGAACCATTATCTCGCTGGGTATATTCGTCGGTTAAATATTTACCAATTGAAGGCATGTAAATACCCTATTTTTCGGAGCCTAATTGTAGTTTGGTGCCTGTTCTGGCTATTTCATCTGCTTCACATTTACCAGGAATATCACTATGTCCTATAATCCATTGCAAGTCTATTGTGAAATACGAGTACAAGTATGATACACTATGAGATCAAGGCATTATTTTACTGACTTTGACGAGATCCTAGGAGACTTCGTTGATTTAAACGCCGCTCCACTATCTGTATATATAAATATATAATTCTTGTTGCGACAACGCTCTTTGTCAGAACAACAAGATTTTCTTTAATTTTTGTAATCTCCGCGTGTAAGACACCAATTCCACTACCTCAAAATATGGTCTACACTTCAATATCATAGAAATTGGTACAATTGTTTGTCAACACAAAACCGATTGCATAAGCTTCGGACGTACGCTTGACATTAGAAATTTAGCATTCACACTATGAAGAAGCCAAATATTCTGTTCCCGCCCGCCAAACTTGAGAATAATTCGTTGCTTAATCGTACCTTCATATTTATTTTACTGGTAGGCAAAGTTCTCGAAATTCAAAGATGCATACCTAGGGACCAATGTAGAGTAAAGTTATGAGTATTCTCGCATCTACAATGTAACTAACACATGAACGTGATTTCCGGAACTGCTTTATAATTTGAAATACATATGTGTCTAGAACTTATCATATCATTCGAAGCTATAACTGTTCGATCACTCCAGTATCCTCCCCAATGTATTATCATATGATCTAGTTTCAGAGTACTACTATGAGCCAAAAAATAATACGACTTTGTTCATAATTTTAAAATTCTTTATTTATTCTTCAAAATCTATCTCGTCCCCTTCAAAGTATTTCTCCTTGGACCCAAAACTCTTGTGCCAACGATGTCTTCAATCCTCGAAACAGTTGTTAAAGTAAATTTCTGGAATAGGCTTCAATACGCGTAGTGATTAATGTTTAATGTGTCCAATTGACTCAAAGGCGAATGCGGTAGTTGCGGCACAATATTGGTTGAAAATTTGGCGAAAAGTTCTCAAAGAACCAATGTAGTATGTGACGGTGCATTATCGTGGTACAAAAACCAAGAGCTGCGACCCATAATTTCAGCATTTTTTGTTAATAGCTTTGCGCAAACAACGAACAACAAACAGTATTCCTTATTGAGAGTATAACCGGTTGGAATTCGGGATGCACCACACCTCGGTAGTCGAAGAAAACTGTCAATATAAACCTTGATTTTTAACCCTTTTTGACGTGGTTTTCTCCATTTCAGGTCACCTTTGCCACGATAATATGTTTTATGATATGTCGAAAGCCATTATTTCAAAAGACGTTAGCGCAACGCTGTCGGAAAAGTTCAGTGATTTCAAAATGATCTTTTAAAATGGTTTCACTGACTCTTCCGATATTCCAACGATGCTAATAAGATCTCTGTCAGTTAATCGTCGCTTCTCAAATATCAGTTGCTTTATTTTATTGACGTCTTGATCATCAACAAAGAATTATCACCAAAGGCCGTTTTCAACATTCTGAACGTTTCAACAGCGAAAAAGTGATTTCTACACAAGATTTAATGTAATTTCTTTGTTGAATAACTTCACTTATCGTAAAAATTACCGAATGTATATGCTTCAGAAAGGCAGGCGAAATCTAAATACTAATGATTAATTTGATATGACTCTTGGCACAGATGTCATGGACAATCATACCATCCTAGAAAATTTTTATTTCGGCGAATGGGTTTTCGCGCGAAATTTAAGTAAAAAGTCTTTAAATTTTTTGCCCACAGCACAACACCTGTATGTTAGTGAATTTGCAGTCCTCACTGAGTAATAATCCTGTTCAAATTCAATTACTTTTAGCCGACTCGTATGGAAATAAAGAGATTACTACTATTGTTGGAACCTAATAAGACATAACATTAAATTAAGGTAGTAGTCTGGTAACTTATGCCTATTTTCATGATTTTTTTGGAGGTTAGTATTTTATAGGAAAATAAAAATTAATTATCTTGAATATATGAGTGTTTTTATTTACACATTAAAAATAAAAACACAAATGTATTTGAAAAAACCTTAACACTTTATTACTATTATAACTATTATTATTGTCACTTGAAGTTGGAACCTCAAAAAAAAATGCACGTGGGTGGCCCGGGTGATTTTGGCCCTTGATGTTATCTGAAATCAAATATTCTTGTTTATCCTTAAGCTATAGGCACGTCATTTTGGTCGGAACTACTGAAGCTAAATTTCAAGGGTAAATAACAAAATGGCGGCCTTTGAAAAAAATAGTCCTTTCATTTTAGCAAAGAAATGGTTGTAAATTAAAAAGTTAGGGGTAAAAAAAATTCTCGTTAGTTCCGACGAGAACTATAAGTGTGTAGAACAGGCTGTTAAAATTTGAACCGGTTTAGTACAAAAAAAGTTAGGACCCGGGCCGACCAGAAAAACAATGTTTTGTGAAAAACGTGTTTAAAGTTCAACAACTTCGAGAGAGAGGACTCCGAGGAGCTCTAGGAAACTCGTTCTAACTCCCGAAACATTTCAAATTTCTGTCTGAAATTTTCACAGTATATTCTCAAGACATTGTACTTTTAAACGAAGCAAAAAAAAATCGATTGTTGAACCCAAGTTACTACCCTACTACCTTTACTTCAATGTAACCCGTGATCCAAGTGATGGTACTTTTTTCTAAAGCCTTTTTTGACAGATCACGCTAAAGTCGTGTCAAGCTGTCATATTAATTTTGTTTCAGTATTGTTTGGCATTTCGTTATGGAAATACTAATGCCTAAAAAACATTTACAAATTGTTCAACTTTATTATGAGAAAAATAAAGAAAGTATTGTAATCGGCCTACTGAGCGTACTATTCCCCATTACCATTACCCATTTTGAGACCCAACTAAATTCGACCAAACAGATTAGGTTCAGCACGCAGTGACAAAAATAAAGCAGCCGTAGCTAAGAGTGTAAACGAAGAGTCGATACGGTGCAATTCGCCTCAACTCGGACTGATGTATGAAATGACTTGGCGCTTTTTACGTCGAGATCTTAAATAAGAAGCGTGCAAAATATACTCGTAGATAGTGCAAGAGCTGAAGCTGCTTGACCTTCTCAATCGGCATCACTTCACTCTATGGGATCTTGAAAAGTTCGAAGAAGATCCGACATTTTCGAGCCAAATTTTGTTCAGGGATTAGTCCCATTTCTGGTTCAATGTATGTAAATAAACGAAACGCCGAATTTGGGACGAAGATCAACTTGAAGAGATTCAAGAATTATCATTTCATATGAAAAACAACGTTTTATAACTCAAGGAATGGACCATCTGAGAGGAAGCCGCGGCCAATATTTTATCAAAGTAATCTTCAATAAATAAATGCCAAAGAAATTCCTTTCGAATGATACTAAATGTTCACTATTAAATTTGAAGTTTCTTTGATTTTTCTTTAAAAATGTAGGAAACCTCGAAAAGGGTCAACTTATATATTTATTGATGTATAATTTAAAAAAAAAATGTCTCTCATATTCTTATAAATTTAGAGTACAAAACAAAATAGATCAAATATTTTCTTTGGTGCAAATCCGAGCTTCCAATTCATAGAAAACTTGAGCTGAGAACTCCCAACTCGCCACATTTCCACATCAGAAATTTCGCCGACAGACCAAGAATTTTGTGGTTCCGATAATGAATTTAGTGTTGTTATTACCTCTACCGGCGAAATTTTTACCTGCTGCGAGCAAGAGCACTTTAGTGAACTCCAGCAAACTCGTTAGCCAAGCGACTAGGATGCGCGCTGTTTGCTGGCAGAAAGTTCTGTTATTCAATTTATGGCCATTTAACCGAGTGCAAAGCAGACCAAAAGCGATAGAGGTAGGGCATGACTTACAGTTACCACCACTTGACCAGCAAAGAAAATTAAGGATAAGAGACAATTGCTAAAGTTTAAATTGTAATTGATTATTCGCGTGTCAAATAGGTGAAGGCGAATTAGCGTTACTTCGTCAAAGCGTTCCTCTTACGGACACCAGAGCTCGCGTCTCTACCTCACACTAGAGCTCCCTTTCTCAGTCTGCTTTCCCTTCCACAATACACCGTTGTCGTTGTCTAGCACGTTCGGCGAAACAATAGAAAGTCACTTGAAAAGTAAATCAAATTCCAAGGTAATAGAGAAATGGCAACAACAACACCAGCAGGTGAATGTGTTTTGCTGAAAAATCGCACACAAATTACTGATCTGTAATTATACTACTTCGCACAAGCACTTTTCAAGCGAGCTCTACACCTTACCACTACTATATGGAACATGTAGAATGCTATCCTCACTACTCAACGGTAACCAGGCACTCTGTCGTATTAAAATTCAGATTCCCAATGAACCAGTTGACATTTCTTTGGCAAATAGCTCTTCAACTTCACTTTTTTCTCTCTTGCTCTGGTTTTATTCTTATTCTATTTATTTCTATTTTCGAACTTGGGCTGATTGGAAAAGAAGCAAAGGGGCCAATGCTTCGGAACATATTAAACCAAAACTACAGCTGCAGCTGCGCTAAATTAAATCAGTGATATGAGTGTGATATTCAGTGGTTTTGTGGGAGATAGGAGGTACCAGACAGTCACAGACAATCGGCTGACAGCTCAGTGGCAAGATGGCAATGTGGATTAAGTAAGGTGTATTGAATGATGAACGAGGTTTTCGTTACGTCCCAATTGGCAATAAATGGTTGATGGAAATGTTGCCTAGTTACCAGCAGGATTACGTGAAAGGCATGACATGGCCTTCACGACATATTTGAGTGGGTCCTATAAACTATTACACCCGAGCTCGCAGATCTTTGTAATACAAGAGCCTCATTTAATAAAACCACCAAGCTAGACATATATGGCGTCTCTCGCCTCTATAACATTTAGTTAAAGTCTGCGGTTAAACCGTAAGTAAATATCAATGCAGCCGCCGGCATATACGACCTTGTTTTATGGAGCTCATCAGAGCTCAGCTGATGTGAATATTTTTGACTCTCATCCTTAACTTCCATAGCCTAAAAAGTGGGAGCTTATCACGGACTCCCGAAAAATAAGATTTTGCGCGATTGAAGATTTTCATGTATCTGTAACTTAAAGCTGAAAAACTGCGCAATTCTTCAAGGATTCAGCCTCTAACTCTAGGTTGCATGCATGTATTAGTTTAAAGTTCCTCAGAGTTCCTCTTCTAAGATAAACAAATGAACAGCTGTCAACAGTAACGTCGATTCTAAGATGCGAGAAATCTTTGTGAGTGGCCTCCAGATACTTTGTTTTACCCTTGTTCAGCACAAGACTAATCTCTTTCGCTTCTTTTCTAGGGTGGAAAAGACGGTCCTGTTGTTAAGGCCTACAGTAGTATTGTAATTTTATAGAAGGCGGTGCCACTGTGCTTCACATTAGCGGAAGGTATCACTTTTTCAGCATTATATTGGAAGAAAAACACATCAGAGGGAATCTCTTAGACAGGGTGATTTCCTTTTTTCAAGTATTTGTTTTTAGCTCCTAGTTTTTCGCGAAATACCAAACAAGATATCTTCGGAAGATATGTACTATAATTAGGTTAACAGGAACTCGGTTATACTAATCAATGAACTGCAAAACTACTTACTCTTTCACTATTATTTTATCGTCTAATTTAAGAAGCAACTGCCCAATTATCGAAGAAGTTAAGATTCGCACGAACGAAAAATGACGTGAGACAAAAGTGCGGAACCAAAAGGAACATGGACAGCGCAAAATCATTGCCGATCTTTATTACAACCTCAACACTTTGCGATTTTTCACATTTCATAATATGCCGTTATCACAGTTTTCCATACAGACCTAGCACGATATCGCACAACCACGTTAACATATTCGTACTATACTTTATATAACTGTATGTACCGAGGACTACGCCTGTAGCAGCTCGCGCGCGTATCAAAGCCCCCGTTGCAGTGCGGTCATAATCGCGTTTATGCCGTTGCCAAAAAATTACCCTGTGTGAACAGAATTTTTATTTTTCAAAAGGCATAGAAATAAGGAAGTCGCAAAACTTTTTTTCAACCAAAAAAATTGTATTTTGCAAAGAGGGAAGCGATAATAATATAGAATGTGAGCAAAAGTGGAACGTTGCGAGCTGTTGCAGAGCAGCGGCAAATGATGAACGGAAGGAAACATTGAACAAGTTTTCGTTTGTTTCCTGTGCTTTTCGAGTTTCGCTCGCCAACCAATACAACGTTGCAGCCAACTTGAGTGAGAACTACAAATTCAGTGGAGAAAGGAAGACAAAAAGATGCATGGCAAAAAATTTCAATATTTTTGTATTACGGTTTTGCTCACTACTGTCACTGGTGTGTAAATGCCAATTCTGCTAACGTGTCTGCTGCCGAACTGATTCACACTCAGAGGCAGCTCAGCTCTAGGTGACTTCGTGCCGGTGATTTTATTCTGTACATGTTGCCACTGCAATGGCTTCCAGGTGGATAAAAAATTGGAAACTAAAACGGATTGTTAGAGAAGTATTTGAAAATTTTCCTGGAAGAGAAGCTCAATATGTTGTCCTTAGTCTTACCCAAACCAAAGTCTGTTATTTTTTAATTCTATAAAATAAAAAAAAAATTATTTTCTGTGATGTATTCATGATCCGAGAACTCCTTATAATGAGATTGTTGGCTTATTATGGTTTACTACTGAACTACTGTTGGGCCTAAGATTCGATGCAAGGAACCTTGCGGACCACGGTCAATCGAAAAAGTTCTAGAGAGCTTTCCGCTCTCAGCAAGGTACACCTTTCAGTAGTTGTAGAAGTTAAATTTTAGCATATTACCGGTTACCAACATCAGTGTCATAGCGAGCTTAGCCCCTGTCTCTTAATTCGCTGAACTGTAACAATTTTGACTACAGTACTCAATGCGTAAAAGACCATAAATCTTCCGCAGCACCTTTATCTCAAAAACTCGTCACGTCAACTCATCAGATGTTGTTATCGTTCATGACGCTGCGCAATATAATAGGACAAGGATGATGAGTGACTTGTAGCATTTGATCTATGTTCATGGAGAGAGGACTTTACTTCTCAATTGACTCTACTATGTCCGAAGTAGCTAGCACCTGTTGGCAAGAGTTGTTCTGATTTCGAGGCAGACATTATTGTTGATGTTAATGCTGTTTCCAAGTGAGACTAAATTATGTACGACTTCGAAGTTAGTCAACAGTGACGTGGGAGCCAAGTCGCGATTCAGACGACTATTTGGTTGATGACAGGAGACATTTCATCTTGCCCTCGTTCACTATTTTGCTTCGCTTTTTTGTACAACCTGGAGAAAGCAGAACTAATGGCGTGTTTGTTATTGCCAATGGCATCAACACCATCGGTGCACGCGAGCAGCTGAACACCCTTATAGAAGATTGCGCTTTCTCTATGCTCGAATTATTCTCACTAGCAATAGATTGAAGAAGTCGCACGATAGGGATTCACCTCGTCTTAAACATCGTTTGGTATCGAACGGCTTAGAGAGGTCCTTCCCAATCCTGACGGATCTTTTGGAATTGGTCAAGATCAGTTTGTACATCCATATTAATTTTGCAGGGATACCAAATTTAGACATCGTGACATAAAGGCACCTTCTTTTAGTTCTGTCAAAAGTAGCTTTGAATTCGTCAAAGAGATGGTGTGTGTCTATTCTTTTTTCTCGAGTCTTTTCCAAGATTTAGGGCATGGTAAATATCTGGTCCAGGCCTAAAGCCACACTTATAATGTCCGCTCGATAGAACCTTATATGCGATGTTGAAGTAGCTTTTCCCATGGTAGTTGACGCAGATTGTGCGGTCCCTTTTTTATGGATTGCGCAGAGCATACTTAACGCCCGGGGAGCTTTTCGTTCGACAATGTTCTACTAAAAAGCTGATGCATGCTCATTATCAATTCCCGCCGTATTTAAATAGATCGGCCGGCAATCCAATAGTTTCTAATTAGATCCGAGATTCACTCGCTGGCAATTTCTAAATTCTTAACTTGGCAACTAGAAGCACATCCTTATATATATAGAAGGACTTCCCAGAGTCAGCTTTTTTTTAGCTTTCCCTTTTAGTAAAAGAAATTTAACGATTCGGTTTTTGTCTGTGATTCTTTTACGAACCAAAGCTTTTTTGACAACCTTGTTTACAATACTATCGACAAAACCGAAGTTCTAAATCAGTTTTAAATTTCTTAACCAATTTCCTTGCGGATTAAGTTCACTGTCTGAAGTTGAACTAACTACAAAACATCTAAATTTTGACAGACTTTTTAAACGACCACTGTACACAGACATAAATATGCTGCTATCGAATATTGGCAGTAGCGAAGGGTATACTTTGACAGCTCGCACGTGATCAAAAAATCGAATTCTCTGACAGGAACCAAGCCAAGCACGCTGCCAGCTTCTCACCACTACAGGGCCACTTCCATCAACTCCGATATCTTCCCTCATCACTCTTTTTATGTTGCATGGCTCACTACATCTCTGCATTGCTGTCGTGCATAAAGTTATTGACTAACATTCGCCAATTTTTACGCTTTTGCTTTTTTTAGAATCGATACGAAGTGTCGCATAACACGTTTTGGCCTTATTTAATATACTGCGCACTTGCATTATAATCGAGTTGGGCAAAAGCACGGTAAGATCGTGAACGTTTGCACAAACAACTTTGAAAAATTGTGTTTCAAGCTAACTGCACTTTTATGTGCACACATATAATTTGGCTGAATAGTGTTGGCGCAAAGTTGGATAAAGTTCAAACGAGTTTCAGATCTGTTTTAGTCACAAAATTAAAAATCAAAAAGTTTTTTTACAGTTTTTTATCCAAGAAAAATTGGTTTTGTACTAAGTGGAAATAATTAAAATGAAATGGCAATGTTTTATGCTGGCAAAAAAAAGTATTACTCATTTTAAATAAAAAGAAAATAATAATAATACGATTTTATTTATACGATACAATTTTTCTTTCAATCGCTTGAAAATGGTCGACATAATTTTTTGGAGTAAAAAAATATTATTGCAACCGAACATTTTATATTCTTGCATCTTGCAAGAATCAAAGCCAGGAAAATATTATAAGGTGTAAAACTAATCATATACTTGTAGAGTAAAGTCAGCCGGATGTTCGAAAAAATTTATCTATTTTGAGCACAAATATACACTATTATAAATAAAGCACGCCCCTCTTATTTTTATTGAGATAACTCACATATTGGCCGATATATGCGGTATAAGCCACCAAGAGTTTCGAAAATCTTTATTATAAACATATGAAGGTTAAGGGAAGTATTGGTCCGATTCAACCCATTTTTGTCATACCGGTATAACAGAAGTATTATCCCTTAATTTCGGTTACATACGTACATATATCACACATTTACCGACATTTTCGATCATAAGTCAACTGCCGGTGCCGGGATCGAAACACTCGATACCTAGGGACTTGTGGTCGATTCCGGACTTTTTTCGATTCGGGATTTCTAATAGTGCGGAAAAGTTGCCTTAGTACTTCCTGATTCCAATGCAACTTTTTGTTTTGAGATCGGATTGCATCTTCAACCCCAACTCCGACCTTGAAATTTCGGAATTTCGCCTAAAATCGTGAAATTGTCTACCTAGAGCCTGAATACGCATCTCATGGAAAATGTATAAAACAAAAGTTATTTGTCACGTCATTTGCTACCGAAATGAGCGAAAATGCGGCGCGCCACAGCGCAAGGTGAAAATCGGCTTGCGGCCACACTTCTTGACGTTGATTTCGCCGAGTGCTATCACTCACATTCATTCACCTACGCTAAAGGACACGTTCGGATAGGTCTCCACACAAGTACTTTTTCATCGAGTTCCTGCACTCTTGTCGGTGATTTCGCCGAGTTCTATCACTTACATTCATTTCCCTGCGCCATACGACACGTTCGGATAGGTCTCCACATAAATATTTTTTCATCGAGTTGCTTCACTCTTGTCGTTGATTTCGCCGAGTGCTATCGCTTATATTCTCTCAACAGAACACAGAACTCAAAATGTCTGTATCAAAATTTAAATTTAGACAGATATGTCCTGTGTTTGGCATATATCCGTACAATCTCTCTGAGTCCCAGTTACCTACTTACCAGGATGTTCTTTTGTGTTATCAGTTTGAAAGATTTCGTATAGGGCGACTCCGAGGCGACAACTATGAACCTAGGAGTAAAGAAGTTGAAGAAATACATAGTTGCAAAAAAGGTTGAAAATACTTTCAAAAAGTCATCTATTCCTATAGTTTCACACACCAGAGTTGTGCAAATGCTGACCACATACCAAAAGAAATTTCTGACTCTTAAACAAATGTTTTTAAGGAACCCAATAGGTTTGAGCTCAAAAAGAGACGACTTTGTTTCTTCTGCCGGAAAATTATTTGACATTGCTGCTTGTAAATGCATTTATTTTTCTTCTTGCACTTGTCCAAAGGAAAGGAAAGTTCCTATCAATGAACAACCATTTCTCTTGGACCAGAGAACCAGAAGAATTGGTCGCATTGGAAGTGTTGATCTACCTGAAACAAAAAAAAATTACAAAGAAAAATGAACGTAAAGAAAAGCTTTCAAAACGTCATTCAGCATCAACACTTACCAAAAAAGTATCAGCTAGAACACGTGACCATTCAGATCAGCCAGACTCTCATACAGACGACAATAATGTAAGTGCGTCGCATATGGATTCTTCCAAAAACGATGCTGATGATGAATTTTCTCTTCCATCCTCTAAAACCAAACAAAACACACTAGTATTAGAACACACTGCTTTAGCTGCCCAAAGATTTGGAGTAAGTGGTAGAGCAGCGGCCTTGGTTGTTTCATCTGCTTTTCTGGATGCCAAAAAAGCAGGTTTGATAACAGAGGATCAGGCTAACTTTGTCACTGACAAATTCAAGATTAGTCGGGCAAAAAAAGGTGTTGGAGTTAAGCTCCAAAACACCGAAAGTATTGACTCTGTATATGGGCTGTATTTTGACGGCCGCAAAGACAATACACTTACACAAGTCAGCGAAGGTGAAAAGTACTACCGCGAACTGTCAAAGAGGAACATATTTCTCTTATAACTGAACCTGGTTGTCATTACTTTGACCACATCACCTCACCTTCCGGGTCAGCTGAGGATGAGAAGCAAGCTATACGGTAACTTTTACAAGACAATTTAGTTGATGTGGAACATCTAGAAGTTGTCGCTGCTGATAGGGACCAACACGAACACAGGTTGGAAAGGTGGAATCATTCGGAAACTAGAAGAAAGAATAGATAGGCCATTACAGTGGGTTTTTTGTCTTCTACATTTCAACGAACCTCCATTTCGTGCTCTTTTCGAACACATAGATTGTGTCGCAAAGAGTCCAAATACATTCTCTGGCGACATTGGTAAACTGCTCCCTGATTGTGAGAAGTTGCCTGTTGTCAAATTTGAAAGTTTTCCATCCAGCCAATTACCTTCTGGCCAACTTAGCACAGACCAAGCTTATCTCTATAAAATATCAGAAGCTGTTATTTCCGGTCAATATTCCTCAGATTTAGCGTCGATGCATCCAGGTAACATGTGCAAATCTCGCTGGCTCACCTGTGCAAATAGAATTCTGAGATTATACCTTTCTACTGACAAACCAACAAAGGAAATAAACATTTTGGTCAAGTACATACTTACAGTTTACTCACCTTTGTTGTTTTCAATAAGATTCAACAGTTCAATCAAAGATGGCTCGCGCCATCTCTATGCTGCAATTCAAAGGTCGAGATACTTACCTGCTAAAATGCGCAAGGTTGTCGATTCTTCCATTCAACAGAATGCTTTCTTTGCTCTTCCAGAAAACATTCTCCTTAGTATGATGACTGACGAACGGATAGAAGTCAGAAAGTTGGCCCTTGATCGTCTGCTGGCAGCCAGAGAAGCAGAGTCTGACACTGTAAAAGCAAGGGTTAGATGTAATAAAGTGCCAAAGCTGAATTTCAAAGCTAATAATTAATACGATATGATTAACTGGAAGACTATTACCTTGACTGTTCCACCAGTTCTTTGTTCAGTTTCTAACGAAGAACTCAAAGGGCTGTCGGAAGACACTGCAGAGGTAAGGAAATTTAGTGAATTCCCCTCTCACACCGTGGCAGTCGAGAGAACCGTCAAACTGGTGACAGAGGCATCTTCTAAAGTTATTGGCCCCCAATCTCGTGATCGTTTTATACGCTCTACACTGATCTGATTTTATCAATAAATTTGACACAGATTCAGACTAAAACAAGCCTGACATATGGTTGGTTGGTTGGGTTGGGCTTGGGAGGAACCCGAAGAGCAGCCACCTCCACGCGGTGGGTTCTGTGTGACCAATACAGGTTAGCTGAGAGCTGCAACAATTTTCACCTTGCGCTGCGACAATTTCCCGATTTTAGGCGAATTTCCGAAATTTCAAGGTCGGAGTTGGGGTTAAAATGCAATCCGATCTCAAAACAAAAAGTTGCATTGGAATCAGGAAGTACTAAGGCAACTTTTCTGCACTATTAGAAATCCCGAATCGAAAAAGTCCGGAATCGACCCACTCTAGCATACACTAAAGAAATTTTTCGTGCAACGTTTTATTCCTTTATATTAAACGCTTCTTGATTTGCGCACTGGAAACTGATCGAATCAAGTGGAATCTAAAATTGTGTTATACGGGAAGTAGGAGTTGTTGTTGTCCGATTTCGTCCACTTTTACAATGGAACATAAAAAGATCAAAAAAATGCTACGTACCAATTTGGGTGGTGCCGTGCCCATCGTCCATTTTTAACACCAGTTCTCATAAAGCTCTCTCATACCATCTCGGCGCTAAAATTTAATGTCTTTGGCGTGTTTAGTTATTGATTTATCACGCTTTTAATAGTTTTTAGCTTTATATGAGGAATGAGTGGGCTTATTTTCCCAAAATTTAATCTATTTTCTCACTGTCGGTAGAAGTTATAAGATTTGGGATCAACAAATTTGGTTATTTTCGCTTAAGTAGTCAAGGGGGTATGTATGTGAAACTTGTTAGAGCGCGGGGCCTCGCTCTGTTTTTCAAAAAAAAAAACCCCCGGGGTATCTCTTGCTACTGTGAACTTCTGTAATGTTTCTGTCTGTTTATATCTTAATTTAGTGCATAGTTATGGCACTTTTTATGTTTACGGTTAATAGCAATTTGTGAGCGTGGCAGTGGTCTGATTACGCCCATCTACGACCCGAGGAAGATGGGAGGGCGGACATCAACTTTTCTCGTCATCCTGATCATTTATATATATATAACCCTATATCTATCTCGATAAGTTTTAGATGATACGTACAATCGTTAGATGAACAAAACTAAAGTACTATATAGCAATTGGTTGCAAGAGTATAAAAACTTAATTTATTGGTTGCCAATCGAAAAAACCTTTAGAAGAGCCGCTAGAAGTAATGAAGACCGCAAATTTTCCATTCCAAGACGTTCTCTAAAATTGCGACTACCTCAAGTCACAATCTGGCGGATTTAGAAGAATGATTTCTACTTGCATCCATATAAAGTTGTTCTCACTCAAGAACTGAACACTCAGGACCACCATAAACGTGCGATGGTTGCTTTGATTTTTTTCGGAATTTTTCCCGATTCAACCGAATTATTGCGAGATAAGTTTGGAAATTCGATTACTTCCAGAAATTGTAACTTTAAATGGCCTCCAAGAGGTTTTGATTTAACATCATTGGACTACTTCTTGTGGTTACTAGAAAGCATTGGTCTTTAGAAAAACCAGACTGTCTTGAAGCTTTAAAGCCAAAATTGGACCTGCCATTCGTGGCATGTGACACGATTTAGTATAAAAGTATTCGAAAGTAAAAATTACTTGTCGCAGTTTTTCGACAAGAAAACAGAAAAGTTTTACACCGAAGGAAAAATTTCTCTAGCGGAAAAATTGCAAAAGGTGGTCGACCAAAATAGTACACATGTGTTTGGTTCATTAAAGTTCATTCTTCTTCTTCTTTACTGGCGTAGGCATCGCTTACGCGATTATACCCACCCCCCCCACTCGTTTCTTCTCTTAGCTACGTGGCGCCAATTGGATATTCCAAGCGAGGCCAGATCCTTCTCCACTTGGTCCTTACAATACGGATACTGCGTCGAATACTTTCAGAGCTGGAGTGTTTTCGTCCATCCGGACAGCATGATCTAGCCAGCGTAGCCGCTGTCTTTTAATTCGCTGAACTATGTCAATGTCGTCGTATATCTCGTACAGCTCATCGTTCCATCGAATGCGATATTCGCCGTGGCCAACGCGCAAAGGACCATAAATCTTCCGCAGAACCTTTCTCTCGAAAACTCGTAACGTCGACTCATCCGTTGTTGTCATCTTCCAAGCCTCTGCACCATATAGCAGGACGGGAATTATGAGGCTGATAGAGTTTGGTTTTTGTTCGTCGAGAGAGGACTTTACTTTTCAATTGCCTACTTAGTCCGAAGTAGCGCCTGTTCGCATGAGTAATCCTGCGTTGGATTTCCAGGCTGACATTGTTGGTGGTGCTTACGCTAGTTCCAAGATAGACGAAATTATCTACAACTTCAAAGTTATGATTGTCAACAGTGACGTGAGAGCCAAGTCGCGAGTGCGACGACTGTGCGTTTGATGACAGGAGATATTTCGTCTTGTGTTCGTTCACTGGGACCCTTTTGGGTTTCCCTTCCTTGACAAGCCTGGAGAAAGCAGAACTAACGGCGCGGGTGTTGAGGCCGATGATATCAATGTCATCGGCATACGCCAGCAGCTGTACACTCTCATAAAAGATTGTACCTGCTCGATTAAGTTCTGCAGCTCGAACTATTTTTTCCAGCAGCAGATTGAAGAAGTCGCACGATAGGGAGTCGCCTTGTCTGAAACCTCGTTTTATCGAACGGCTCGGAGAGGTCCTTCCCGATTCCGACGGACGTTGCTCAACGTCAGCTTACACAGCCGTATTAGTTTTGCGGGGATACCAAATTTAGACATCGCGGCATAGAGGTAGCTCCTTTTCGTTCTGTCGAAAGAAACTTTGAAATCGACGAAAGGGTAGTGTGGGTCGATTCTCCTTTCACGGGTCTTTTTCAAGATTTGGCGCATGGTGAATATCTGGTCGGTTGTTGATTTGCCAGGTCTAAAGCCACACTGATAAGGTCCAATCAGTTTGTTGACGGTGGGCTTCAATTTTTCACACAATACGCTCGACAGAACCTAATATGCGATGTTGAGAAGGCTTATTCCACGGTAGTAGGCGCACATTGTGGGGTCTCCCCTGTTATGGATTGGGCATAGCACACTTAAATTCCAACCGTTGGACATGCTTTCTTCCGACCATATTTTACAAAGAAGCTGATGCATGCTCCTTATCAGTTCCTCGCCGCCGTGTTTGAATAGCTCGGCCGGCAATCCGTCGGCCCCTGCCGATTTGCTATTCTTCATACGGGCAATTGCTATTCGAACCTCTTCATGGTCGGGCAATGGAACGTCTGTTCCATCGTCATCGATTGGGGAATCGGGTTCACCTTCTCCTGGCGTTGTACGTTCACTGCCATTCAGCAGGCTGGAGAAGTGTTCCCTCCATAATTTAAGTATGCTTGGCATCGGTGCTAGATCACCTTTGGGGTTCTACAAGAGTATGCTCCGGTCTTGAAAACTTCTGTAAGTCACCGCCTCATTTCGTAGAATTTTCGAGCATTACCCCTGTCGGCCAGCTTATCAAGCTCTTCGTACTCACGTATTTCGGCCTCTTTGTTTTTCTTTCTGCAAATGCGTCTCGCTTCCCTCTTCAACTCTCGGATCTATCCCATCTCGCACGTGTTGTGGTCGATCGTAACGTTGCGAGGTAGGCAGCCTGTTTTCTCTCCGCTGCGACACGGCACTCCTCGTCGTACCAGCTGTTCTTTTGCACTTTCCGAAAACCAATGGTTTCGGGAGCAGCTGTACGTAAGGAGTTTGACATGCCGTCCCACAGTTCCCTTATACCGAGTTGTTGACGAGTGCTTTCAGAGAGCAGGAGTGCAAGCCGAGTAGAAAATCGTTCGGCTGTCTTTTGTGATTGCAGCTTCTCGACTTCGAACCTTTCTTGTGTTTGTTGACGTGCGTTTTTTGCTGAAAAGGCGGGTGCGAATCTTGGCTGCAACAATACAGTGCTCCGAGTCGTTGTTAGGACCTCGGAGCGCACGCACATATAAAACACTGGAGGCATGTCTTCCGTCTATCACAACATGATCGATCTGGTTGGTGGTTTTTCGAGCCGGAGACTGCCAGGTAGCTTGATGAATCTTCTTATGCTGGAATCTAGTACTACTGATAACCATATTTCGGGCCACGGCGAAGTCGATCAGCCTCAATCCATTTGGGGATGTTTCCTCGTGGAGGCTGAATTTGCCGAGCGTAGAACCAAAGATACCTTCTTTGATGCGGATTGTGGCTAGACGTTCATTCATAGGAGTGAATGATAGTACTCGGCGGCGGAGTCTCTCTCCCACCACGAATCCCACACCAGACTTGCGCTCCTTTATATGGCCACTGTAGTAAATGCCACAAGGACCTACTTGTCTCTGTCCTTGTCCTGTTCATCGCATTTCTTGGACGGCGGTGATGTCAGCCTTTATTTTCACGAGGACATCAACCAGCTGGGCAGCGGCACCTTCCAATTAAGGGACCGGAAAATTCCAGGTGCATGCCCTCAAATTCATAGTCCTTAATTCGTTTGCCATGGTCGTCATCAAAAGGGGGGTCACTTATCAGAGGCTGTTGTTTGTTTTTCATTGGGGTGTTTTTTTTTACGTGGCGGGTCCCAAACCCAGCGCACAACCCTAAGTGGGGGAAAATTTCGCCTTCTCACTTTAGCTCGCCTTCAAACAAATGTTCTTAGGCTACTCAGAGAATGCTTGGTCAAAGACCGGAAGTCGTGAGCTGCTTAAGTCTTGTAAAAGAATCGTTTCTGGCCACTCCCAAGTGAATGACGATCAGAGAACTTTCCTCACTTGCGTGAACTTCTACACATGACTCCATTCCTCTAATATATAAATATAAAACAAAGTAAGTTTAAGGTCGATTAGAAATACGAAAAGACTTTTTGACTAATCAATGAAAAAGTTTTCCATACATGGAATTGATTTTAATCGAACAGTTTGGAGGCAGCTATGTATATCTGCACACAGACGATCGTGACAAAATCGTTTCATGTCGTTGCGCTAATCATTTATATGAATACTTTCTACGTAGGTTGCGTATTATATTTCGGGAGCTTCAACCCCATTGTTGCAATCTGGCAACTTACAACTTTATCGAAAAATTTGACATTTTTGGTGTTACACATACTCAGAACATTTTGACATATGAGCAATTTTTGTGTTTCTTACAGTAACTTGAAATATGCGTCTTGGCCAAAAATTGAATTTAACCGCGAACTTTTTCGAGCGTTTATTTTTTAACAACTTTCTATGTTGAAAAATAAGAAGGTCAAAAAATTAATAGAGTATATAGTACATATTTTGCAGAGTATTTTAAGTACTGAATTACTACTATTTAAAAAACATTTAAATAATAGGGATGCCACATATGCTGCAAAAATTAAAAATAATACAATATAAACAACAAATTTTGGATTATAACTAAAAAGACAAAAATACTAATATGTCAAAAATAAACATTGGTATGGTTGCCAAATATGATGCAAACGATTTAAAAAATAAGTTAAAATATAGACAGTGCAAAGTACATGCCTTATTAAGTAAAGTATGTAAGCAGAATTAAGAAACTAAAATTGAACAGGATTGCCTAGCTTAGTTTTATTATCTAATAAAGTAGTGCCAATTTACCACAGTAATCCCTAGTTTACCCACTTTGTTGCCAAATATTTTACGTGAAAGTTAAGAAATATCCTTTTATACAAGTCATATTTTGTAACTAAAAAACGCTTAATGATTCGACCACACTTCTCTTCATTTCATATGAAATTTAGTGTCTTATTGATTATGCTTCCCTACTTCAAATTACATACATAATCTATATATATGTATAAAAATGAAATGGTGTATAGTTGTAACGCTAAAACTCGAAAACGGCTGAACCAAATGAATTACTTCCTTTGGGGGATTTGTTTGTTATTACCACGCGCAGGTCATGTCTTAAAATCAGAACAAAATATTAAGGGGGCATGGCACCTCCCATACAAATTGAATTTTTCAAGTCGAATATCTTCAAAAGTGTTTAAGGTAGAAACACGAAAATTGGTACAGAGCTACATGATAACAAACCCACTCTCACCTATAAAACCGGGGGCTATCGAATAAGGGGGCGTGGTACCTACCATACAAACTAAATTTTTTAAGCAGAATATCTGTGAAAGGGTTCAAAGTAGGGTCCTGAAAATTGGTATAGACCTATATGGTATCAAAAGCCTTCTTACACATAAAAGAAGGGGTAATCGAAAAAGGGGGCGTGGCACCTCCCATACAAACTGAATTTTTCAAGGTGAATATCTTCAAAAGTGTTTAAGGTAGGAAAATGAAAATTGGTATAGAGCTATAGGAAACAACACCATTCTCACCCATAAAACTTGGCGTTATCGAAAAAGGAGGCGTGGTACCTCCCATACAATCTTTAATTATTTTGGTTGTTAATCTACATACATCTACTTATGTCTATACAAATAAAAATGAATCGTCAAAATATATGTACGCTCATAACTTTCATACGACTGAACCAAATTTGATAATTCTTTTTTTTAAATTTTCGTTAAGGTTCAGAGATGGTTTCTGCGGAAAAAAAATTTCGAACAAACGAATGAATGTTTGTTCGTTAGTAACGCCAAGAGAACGGCTGAACCAATATTGATGAAATTTTAAGAGGTTGTTCGTTGTGGATCAAGAAGGGTTTAGAAATAAAAATATCTTATACTTTTCATAAAAAGTCAGCAAATTGGATAATTCCAAAAAGTTACATTTTTCCATAAACATTTTTTTTTTTTTTTCAATTTTTGTTTGTTTTGTTTTTCAATATTTTGATTTGTAAATTATTTGAGTAGTTCAATTTCGGTCGCTTGCTTTTTTATTCCGGTTATTCAAAAGAAAAATTATTGAAAATTATCAAGTGAAAACTTTCCGTGTATTTCACACAAAGAGTTCAATTGCAGATTGAAATTTGATACGAAGCCACTAAGAGGTCACCGTAATATCGGTCGGCGTTCTTTTTGCCATCAACGTATGGCTGCCCAAGACAAGGCAAGGCAAGAAGTACTCCCAAGATGCGGCAACATACGTGCGGAATTATCAATCGTCACGATGTCGCAGCACGACTTTTCAAACAACAGTTACGATGTTTGATTAACTTTATCTTGAAGCAAGAAATATGTGGTGCTGTTGGATGCTAGATGTACTCTGTTGAGTGGCAAAATAGAGGTTTTCCGTACGCACACATTCTTCTTTGGATGATGGTTACACCAGATCAAATTGATGAAATCATTTCTCCAGAAATTCCTGATGTAGAGAAAGATCCAGTATTATATGAAGAGGTGGAAACCAATATGGTGCATGGACCTTGCGGACAATACAATCCCTTTCCGGTTTGTATGTCTGACAATAAGTGCACGAAACTCTATGCATGTGCTTTTCTTTCGGAAACACAAATTGGAAATGATGGATATCAAATCTATCGGCGTCGGTCACCAGACGACAATGGCAGAACATTCAGCATTCAACTTAGAAAAGTGAATATCAAAGTTGACAACACATGGATCGTACTATATTCACCATTATTATTCAATTCATATTCAAAACTCATATCAGTGTTTAGTATTGCAGTTTGGTAAAATCGATAAAATACGTTTGAAAGTACGTCACCAAAGGACGCAACATGGCGGTTATTGGCCTTAAACCATACGGTCGATACGTGAACTGCAATAAAGCGCTTTGTAGGATATTTACTTTTGCAATTCATGAACGCTTTCGGACTGTTTTACGTCTCGCAGTTAATTTGGAGAATGGCCAACGAGTGTATTTCAACCCAGAGAATACAGTATAGCCAGTGGAAACATCGCTAGCCACAAAATTAACATTGACGAGTTTTTTCTCAACTTTCGTCAGTCATCTGTTTGTGAGAACATTGCTCTATTCCGAAATACCTTGATATTAAGCATGGAATGCATCGTCGAAGAAATAGTTACGCAAAAAGCAAGGCCCACCAGTAGATTGACATCCACGTGTCTTATCAACTAATAGATTAGGACGAACTTATACAATCCACCCGAAAAACGACGATTGTTTCTACCCTCGGTTGCTATTGATTAATGTACGCGGTTAAACTTTATTTGAGTCATTGCGTAATGTGAATGGTTCGATGTGTGCAAGTTTTGGAAAAGTAAGCCAGCAATTACAATTCCTAGAACACGTTAATCACTGAATGAAATGAAAATGAAGTTCGCATACTTTTCGATAAAAACATGGACATTGCCAAAGACATTTTACATCGTCTTCGCTAAAAATTGAAAATGGTGCAATTTCGGTTGATACTTCCAGTGGTTCGATATCAATTCCATCTTCCCTTTACCTGGAAGACTCAAACTCAAATTCTGGGAGACTTGCGCTCGTACAAATCGATCGATCGTTTCGACAATGAAGACGACGCCGTGAATTATCCAGTGGTATTTCTATATTCTTTGGAAATGAATGGTATGCCACCGCACCATTTGCGTCGCAAAGTAGAATCCGTCGTTATTATGTTTCGCAATCTTCATGCGCCATGTGTAATGGAACCCGACTGATTGTGACGCACCTATCGAATACAAGGGGGAGAATGCTTGATTCTACGAGTTCCTATGAGTTCTAACGATTTCCCATTTCAGTCCAAACTTATTCCGTTTCCAGTGTAAATTGCATTTGAGATGATAATCGACAGGACCTAAAGATAGTCGCATAGTGTGAGGCATAAATTTGGAAATGCTATGTTTTTCACACGGTTGTGGCATGCTCACGAGTTCGAAAACCGTCTTTTCTGTACACCGAAACAGAAACCAAAAAATGTTGTTTATAAAGCTGCTTTACCTTGAAAACAAAAAAACACACACAAATGAAATGATAAATTTGACTTTCTATTCACTTCAAAATGCATAATTTAACGCAGGACAACGGCTGCCGGGTCAGCTAGTATTACATATGTTCAACATTTTCAGGTTCCAGGGTCAGATTTGACCAATATTAAAATTTTGTTTCACTCATGTTCCATTTTATTTCGTGTTTAATTTATGCCACTGTAAATTTCCGAAAATGTTGTTACGTTATTTTGCAATTCAGGTGACAATATGTATGTCACATGAGCATTTGCAAACTTTCTTTGTGCGCACATGCACTCAATCAGCCCCTGAAAGTATGCGGTTATGCCACAACAGCACAAAAAATTGCTAATGCCTGGCATTTTCAGTAATTATGACTTTTTAAATACTTTTCACCACACAAAACCAACAAAAATCCAACTGTGTACCTTACCACGTGACTAAAGCGACTGGTAACTGGGCGAAAGCAGTGGGTAGAGGAAAGAAGAAGGATGGGAGAGTAGAGAGTGTTTTAAATTTAATAAGGAAATTAAGTGGGTGAACAACGGTCTCCACGTTATGTAACGGAAACAAGATAAAATAAAAACAACAATGGAAAGAAACAAAATTAAGGGTAAGAAATTCCAACAACGCAGTATTAATTAAAAATGTCTGCGAACATGGGCGTACAAGGAACGCTACCGCACACCAACGCCGAGAGAAGGAGGAGGAGGGCACGGCTCTGCATTCGTGGTCGCAAGCTAACGGTAAATTTTGGTGGGCAAAATTTCGTTGCGGTGCAAAAACAGGATATAAATAAATGCTTTCAGCAAACAAATTTTCATCAACAACAACAACACGACTACAGCAACTTAAGCGCTATCAACAAAAAAAACCGAACACTTACTGGAAATTTTGCGGAGCATTGGCAACATTTTTTAAATTACTATAAATTGCTCATAATATGTTTAAATATACATGTATGTATAACGTCGGGAACGTGTTGAGAATATAACTAGCAAGCGTCAAGTGGCAAGTGCATACATGTTTTGTGGCTACAACGCACAGTGTACCGTTTAGTACAAGCTAGGGGGACAAAACTATTTTAGTTTGAAATTTAATTGTTTTGGTCGTGTTGATTAATGATTTTAAGTTTCAATGAAAACTTAATATATATATATTTTTTTTAATTTATGAATAGAAAACAAAAAATTTTGTAAAAAATATATTTAGTTATTTTTTGTTAAATTTCAGAACATACAATAACATTTCTTTGAATGCACAATGTAAAATACGCACTAATATGTACATAAGTCCATTACATTTCAACTAATGAAAAACGCGATGATTAGTAAGGGATTTTTTACCAACAGACCTAATAATAACAATAACATAAAAATAAGAATAACACACAACAACAAAATATTTAATACTACTATATCATTACTCATTGAATGACTCGTCATCACTGCTAGATTCATCTGAATCAGATACTAAATAATCTCTATCGTCATGGTCACACGTTACCTGATGATGATGGTATTGAAGGCGGGGCAATTACATTTAGAACTTCCTCCAGTATTTTATCTGTTCTCTTTTTGAGAACTTCTCTGAGTGAGTTGATTACCGGATCGGATGTTATTAAAAGCATATGTAGTAAATCTATATTATGTTTTACCGAAATTTGAGAACCGCGATTATCACAAAGTGTTGGAAGAAGTTGAGATACTTCTTTCAAAACCTTGTTAGTTTCTGATGTAGTAAAATCAGTTGTTTCCTTTGAAAAAATAAGCTTAATTGGCCGAAAATAGAGTGTGGACGAAGCCCGCGGATTTTTCCATAAAATATTTTGGCTAGCATCTCACTCAATCTCAATGGAACAATAGCAAAAACAAACAGTAGCATCGCAGTTCTCAAATTTCTGTTTATAAGTTTCCGTCACATCCTTATTTGCTGATTAGTGTGAATGACGACCTAGAAGATATATTTTCTTTCTTTTTAAAAGACGACTCTTCAAAATTTATTTTTTGGTCTACCTTGAGGTCGATTGCTTCCAGTTGATGAGGTAGGACAGGGATGTTCCATTTGTAGGTGAAATTGTGAATCTGCTTCTTCTAACCCACTGCGATTTTTGTTTCAAAAACGTTCAATCATCATATTTGCTCCAGCCCATTTTTTTTGAAAATTTTGACGAAACACTCGAAATTTTTAACTTTATCTACTTCTGTGTTTCAGGCGTTACATCTGTAGCACTAAATTTAGTGAAAACATAAATAACCAATCGTGAATTTCGTTCTATTTTACATTTATTGAAATAGAGCAAACTCGATCTGGAAAAAAATAATTAAAAATTATTGAGGAAAGATGTGGTACTCGATCAAAGGTCATTGTATAGCTTAAGGTTACCGTTATATAATATTCAAACATTAGCTTGGATATATGTGGATAAAAAAAGTTGCATACCTTTAAATCTTGAAAATAAAAAGAACACAAACATTTTTATATGAGTTTTCAAAACCCCGTACAAGGTATTAGCTAAACGCAAACCATGTATTAAATTGCATAAAATATACATACATACCTTCTAAATTAAATTCCATTTCATCAACAGCCGTGTTTTCCTCTCCAAACCTTGTTAAATCACTATTTATATTGTATTTTTTATTTAAGTTGAAAACATAGAAATGACAACACCGTATCACTTCGATTTAACTTGTTGTAGTTAACCGTATTAGAATATTTTTCGCAATTCTTACTTAAAATTGTGACATATCAAGGGTTGTTATAATCAGAGTACTGTCAATTATTTGATTGTTTACATTGACTTTTGTCCGCCTACAATGATCCAGGCGAATCACTGTGCAACGGTATGTCTGTTGCGATTCGTACTTTTCTTGCAGTCATTGATTATTTAACAATTTCTTTTATTGTAATACATTATTTTATTTTATTTTCACCCACTGCTTGCCCCACATGAGTTTATGCTGCTGACAATTATTTTCGGAAAAAGTTCAAAACCTAAATTGGACCATTAATTAACATTTTTCGACAGCAAGTAGCAGCAATAAGCGTCGACAACAACAACAAGAACAAACCCCTATAACAGCAACACAGCACATAAGTGCTTGCTGCACTAAAAATGAAAGAAGAAGAAAGTAAAGCAAAACAGAACGGAATTGGGTGTGCAACAGTCTGTGTAAAATGTCAGCATACTATTTGATGCCTGCAGACTATTTGGCGACTGTGGCAGACAAAAAAACAAAACAACAAAAAACGTTTATTCCGATTGCGCCGAGGTGATAATACCTTTCTTCTTCTTCTTCTTCTTCTTCTTCCAGTCGTTTCTTCTTTTCGTAACGTGGCGCCAATTGGATATCCCAAGCGAAGCCAGGTCCTTCTCCACTTGGTCCTTCCAACGGAGTGGAGGTCTTCCTCTTCCTCTGCTTCCCGCGACGGGTACTGCGTCGAATACTTTCAGAGTGTTTCGTCCATCCGGACAACATGACCTAGCCAGTAGCCGCTGTCTTTTAATTCGCTGAACTATGTCAATGTCGTCGTACATCTCGTACAGCTCATCGTTCCATCGAATGCGATATTCGCCTTTCGATCTTTCGCAGAACCCATCTCTCGAAAACTCTTAAGGTCGACTCATCGGTTGTTGTCATCGTGTACGCCTCTACACCATATAGCAAGACGGGAATTATGAACGACTTATAGAGTTTGGTTTTTCTTCGTCGAGAGAGAACTTTACTTTTCAATTGCCTACTCAGTCCGAAGTAGCACCTGTTGGCAAGAGTAACCCTGCGTTGGATTTCCAGGCTGACATTGTTGGTGATGTTTGCGCTAGTTCCAAGATAGACGAAATTATCTACAACTTCAAAGTTATGATTGTCAACAGTGACGTGAGAGCCAAGTCGCGAGTGCGACGACTGTGCGTTTGATGACAGGAGATATTTCGTCTTGTGTTCGTTCACTGCCAGACCCATTTGGTTTGCTTCCTTGACAAGCCTGGAGAAAGCAGAACTAACGGCGCGGGTGTTGAGGCCGATGATATCAATGTCATCGGCATGCGCCAGCAGCTGTGCACTCTCATAAAAGATTGTACCTGCTCGATTAAGTTCTGCAGCTCGAACTATTTTTTCCAGCAGCAGATTGAAGAAGTCGCACGATAGGAAGTCGCCTTGTCTGAAACCTCGTTTGGTATCGAACGGCTCGGAGAGGTCCTTCTCGATTCTGACGGACGTTGCTCAACGTCAGCTTACACAGCCGTATTAGTTTTGCGGGGATACCAAATGTAGACATCGCGGCATAGAGGTATGTAGCTCCTTTTCGTTCTGTCGAAAGCAGCTTTGAAATCGACGAAAGGGTAGTGTGTGTCGATTCTCCTTTCACGGGTCTTTTTCAAGATTTGGCACATGGTGAATATCTGGTCGGTTGTTGATTTGCCAGGTCTAAAGCCACACTGATAAGGTCCAATCAGTTTGTTGACGGTCGGCTTCAATCTTTCACACAATACGTTCGACAGAACCTAATATGCGATGTTGAGGAGGCTTATTCCACGGTAGTAGGCGCACATTGTGGGGTCTCCCCTTTTATGGATTGGGCATAGCACACTTAAATCCAACCGTTGGCATGCTTTCTTCCGACCATATTTTACAAAGAAGCTGATGCATGCTCCTTATCAGTTCTTAGCCGCCGTGTTTGAATAGCTCGGCCGGCAATCCGTCGGCCTTGCCGCTTTGTTGTTCTTCAGACGGGCAATTGCTACTCGAACTTCTTCCTGGTCGGGCAATGGAACGTCTGCTCCATCATCATCGATTGGGGAATCGGGTTCGCCTTCTCCTGGCGTTGTAAGTTCACTGCCATTCAGCAGGCTGGAGAAGTTTCCCTCCATAATTTAAGTATGCTCTGGACATCGGTGACTAGATCACCTTTGGGGGTTGTACAAGAGTATGCTCCGGTCTTGAAACCTTCTGTAAGTCGCCTCATTTTTTCGTAGAATTTTCGAGCATTACCCTTGTCGGCCAGCTTATCAAGCTCTTCATACTCACGCATTTCGGGCTCTTTGTTTTTCTTTCTGCAAATGCGTCTCGCTTCCCTCTTCAACTATCGGTATCTATCCGATCCCGCACGTGTCGTGGTCGATCGCAACGTTGCGAGGTAGGCAGCTTGTTTTCTCTCCGCTGCGACACAGCAATCCTCGTCGTACCAGCTGTTCTTTTGCCTTTCCGAAAACCAATGGTTTCGGTTGCAGCTCTACGCAAGGAGTTTGAAATGTCGTCCCACAGTTCCCTTAAACCGAGTTGTTGACGAGTGCTCTCAGAGAGCAGGAGTGCAAGCCGAGTAGAAAATCTTTCGGCTGTCTGTTGTGATTGCAGCTTCTCCACGTCCAACCTTCCTTGTGTTTGTTGACGTGCGTTTTTTGCTGGACAGAGGTGGGTGCGAGTCTTGGCTGCAACAAGATAGTGGTCCGAGTCGATATTAGGACCTCGGAGCGTACGCACGTCTAGAACACTGGAACGTGTCTTCCATCTATTACTACATGATCGATGGTGGTGGCTTTTCGATCCGGAGACAGCCAGGTAGCTTGATGTATTTTCTTGTGCTAGAATCTGGTACCACAGATACCATATTTCGTGCCCCGGCGAAGTCGATCAGCCTCAACCCATTTGGGGATGTTTCGTCGTGGAGGCTGAATTTACCGCCAAAGATACTTTCTTTGCCAAAAAAAAAACAAAAAAAAAAAAAAAAAAGATAATACCTTTCACGAATACAAAATCGGCTAGTTTGTATGGCATATTATAGTGATCCGATCTGAACATAGTCGTGCGAGATTGCATTATTGCCTTAAGCAATATCTGTCAAATCAATAATCGGTAAAAAAAACTGGAGGATATATTGAAACAAACGGGAAGAGAGACGGTCATCGACTCGTCATGCTGATCATTTATGTATATATGGTATAATTTATAAGAGAGATATTGTGTTCTTGGTTGGTAGAAAAGGGAGGCGCATTGGCACCGGCCACATTTAGGCCATCATTAGCCCATTGTGCTCTCGGCTAGGAGACCAATATAGCATTTTCCAACAACTCAGTACATTCGACAAAAAATGTGATTACTTTCCTCTGCAGCCACCCATGCTCTGCATTCCGCTGAATTCACTTTTTCCATTTTCTGATTAATCCTATACTCCAATTTGCCTAGAAATATGAGCTTTTTGATCTGTCCACCATCAAAACTACCCCAAAATAAATTTGTTATATGCCCAGTGCTGTTTATCTTTCTTTAGACTCCATTGCGTCAAACAACCTTTGAAGGAGCTGGGCAGCCCTACCTGCGAGAGTTCTAGCTTTTACCCGGTTGCACAACCAAACATATGAAGGATCTGGACTTGCTGATTAAAACAGAGGAACACTTGACAGCCTGAAACTGAATTGTTGTCGTTTAGTTTGTAACTTCTTTCCGTTTATGTTCAGAAGAAGCCAACTTCTTACTTTACCCTCTGATCGGCGTTGAATATGTAGATATTGCCGTTGGAAATGTCGATCACAGAACTATTGGTCCCATATTTTTTCTACTGGGGAATGAAAACGATGCATTTAATTCTTCCTAGGTGTCTTTTTTCTCGGTGGCCCAATTTCATGAACAAGGTCGATAATGGTCTAAAATCATGACATACTTCACTTGCGTTGGCTAGATTTCGAGAGTAACCCCCTAAGTTTTCATTGTGTTGCATATTTAGGAAACCGAAACTACGTTCAAGAAGAAGATTTAACAAAACTGTCAGGAGCGTATCAATTTCTAGGTTATTCTATAGAATGACCTTAAGTATCCATGAGGTAAGATGAGATCTGGCTTCGAAGGCTTCGAACTCAATTAATGTTAACGAATATATTACTTCAATTATTTCATTGTTCCTGTGCAAGAAAGCATAGCAAACTTCACCTTATGGAAAGAACTCTCAGTAATTATATAAGTACATCAAATGCAGGTATAGCAAATGTTCGAAAAGTATTCCTTCAAGAAGTGTCTGATCACTTTTACACCTACTGTCTGGGTACTATGTAAAAGTCTATTAGAATATTGATATGAATAGGCGCCTGCTTTCATTAACCCAATAGTTTTTATAGTTTTTTTAAACTCTAAAGAAGCGGATAATATTTGTCAAAGTATTATCGATACATTGTAAAATCAACTAACAGGTACTGTTAATACCTTATAAGTTACAATTACACCAGCCAGGTACTACGACAGCGCCACCATTCTAAAAACATTCACGAAAATACTAGTAATTTTTGATGAGTTCAGGGGTAACGAAAAGTGTACTTTTCCAAATTCGTTTACATTTCAAAGTTTAAATGGGTTTAATTCTACAGATTTGCATATAATTAGAGCTCCTCGTCGATTCCTTAACACCGTCACATGCATTTAGCTGACGATCTATTTTTCATAGTGGAGGCAATTGAATCTCGTTGGAAGGCGGTGAACGTAATTAGCCAGGGCGAACAAAGATGCACTCAGGAACACACACTTAAACACACATTGTCGGCTAATGGCGAGCTTGTTAGATAAATAGGCTAGATGATATGTAGACAAATGAGAAAATGGAAATCGTGTAATTGTGTCTTAGAAATATGTTAAAGCAAGATTAGCTAGCCAAAGCCAATTGTCGGGGGGAAAAGCAAACAAGGCTCTTTGAAGCTATGTAAATGGCAGACCCATACCAGATACAAGGTGTTTCAATTGGAGGGTCGATTAGATGTTATTGAAATTGAATTCTGGGGGCTAAAATAGCTGGAAGTCATGGGAAGAGTTGTTAGTTAAAGTTGCTAAAGCCTACTTTCAGAAGATCTTATATCACAAATGTTTTAAGTAGCTCCTATTCCAGTAGAGTCTATTAGAGTTTTTGGTACAAGATATCAAGTTGTGCTTTCAGGAGATTTAGGGTGTATAAGTCAACGACAGACATATTGGAATTCTGACCACAAACATCAAAATTAGTTTCTTTTAAAGAGGAGCCTAAATTTAATTTAATAAAAAGCACCATCTTCCAGAATGGAGGAATATAAATGGAACACTAACCATAAGAATTAATGTTCGAGTGGAATTTAGATAAGTTTTTAAACCGAAGTACCAGGAATCTTACTGATCAACGAGAATTCAACTAATAATTCTGTTAGCGGGTTTCGAATCGATATACTGAAACTTCCCCAGTCTCTTCCTACCCCCGTCGGAAGAAATGGACTCTGAGTAAAAGACAACTAAAGATAACCGGTCCTATTTAGATTTCGTCAAGCCTCAAACCAGTGTTGCCCGTACCTTTAAGGTCAAGTTCCAACGTTTTAAACCAGGAAATTTCAACCAAAGTTTTCCATCCAAACTGAGCAACCTTTTACATATATACCAACACCGAGGTCGACTTCTGGCTGTCAACTGGAGCTATTGAACAACATACCTTGCTGCGCGTCTGGTGGACTCTTGCCCGCAACGGACAGGAAAATGAATTGGCTCAATTCTTTTACCAACTTTTTGGTACATTTCTGCTATTCAGCGCTTCGGAGTGGCGCCAACAACAGGACCCGTAACTTACAGGTATGTGGACCGTTGCTAACTTGCTAACGCTTACTGGCGTTTGTTGTTGTTGGAATTATTTTTGTTCACTTTTCTGTGCTGTTGTTCCTTCGGCCGTGTTGGCGCTTTATGTGTATATAAGTAATAAATTGCTGCTGCTCTTGCCTCCACGCGCTCAGGTGTTGGCTGCAAGTAATTTGCCGCTTTGGGTCAGTCACTTGCAACTTGAGTGCTCCAATGCTGTGTTAGGGTCAGTGTAAATTGGCAGATGGCAGATAGCAGATAGCAATGTGTTGCTAATTGATTTAAGATGTTTTAAGCATTTGGTAATTAGCTGCAAGCAATGCGAGTGAAAGTTGAAAAATAGAAGTATTTTGCGAAAAAAATATTTCAAAAATTAGCATATCTTAAGGCGCAGTGGCGGTTGTAAAGACGATAGACTGTTTTATTTTGAAAGTTGTTAGCGGAATTTCTTCAGAAGGTTGTAGAAATGAGAGCTAACTTTAGAATCCTTTACTGGCGTAGACACCACATTTATAGCCGAGTTAACAAAAGCGCTCCAGTCGTTTCTCCTTTTCGCTTATTGGCGCCAATTCGAGATATCAAAAGAATATCTCCAACGGAATGAAGGTTTTTTGGCCAGTACTGAGTCGAATGCCTTCAAAGCTGAGGTGTTTTCATTCAATCGGACGACTAGACCTAGCCACCTGTTGGTAAGATTATTCTGCGTTGGATTTCGAGAGTGACGTTGTTATTAGTGTTAATGCCGATTCCAAGATATACGGAATTATCTACGGCCTCGAAGTTATGACCGTTAACCGTGACGTGGGAACCAAACTGTAACGAGATGACTGTTTGTTTCATGGCAGGAAATATTTCGTCTTACCCTCGTTCACTACTAGACCCAAACGCTTCGTCCCCTTATCCATTCTGGAGAAAGCAGAACTAACGGCGCGGTTGTTGACCAGCAGCAGTACACTCTGAAAGAAAAGTGTCTATTTATTGTGTCCTGTATTATTTTCTCCAGCAATATATTGAGGAAGTACTTCCTATTCTTGCCTGAAATCTCGATTGGTATTGAACGGCTTATGATTATGATAGATCTTTTGGTTTTGCTCAACGTTAGGTTACTCAGTCGTATTAGCCTTGCGGGGATACCAAGTTCAGCATTAGCGGCATAGAGGCACTTCTCCTTCGTGCCCTCGAAAGCCTCTTAAAAATTAACGAAGATATGGTGTATGCCGATCTTACTTTCACGGGTATCTTCCAAGATTTGGCACATAATGAAACCTGGTCGATAATAGATTTTCCAGGTGTAAAGCTACACTGATATGGTCCAATAAGTTTGTTGACGATGCGCTTCAGTCTTGCACATACTACGCTCCATAAGACCTTATGTGCGATATAGAGAGGCTTATGTCACTGTGGGGTATGACTTTATATGCCAAAACCTTGCAAAGAAGCTGATGCATACACCTTATCAATTCTTCCTCGCCGTATTTGAATAGCTTGGCCGTTAATCCCTTGGCCCCTCCCACTTTGTTGTTCTTCAAACGGTTAATTGCTATTGGAACCACATCATAAGAGGGTAATGAAACAACTATTCCATCGTCATCGATTGGGAAATCGGGTTCGCCATCTCTAACTCTCTGATTATCAGTCATTGGATCGCTTCTTTGGGTCATATAAGATTATGCTGCGATCATGAAACCGTTTTCTTTGCGTTAAATTGTCGAGAAGTACCCCGCTTCTCAAGTTCTGTCCTTAATCTCTCTACTGCGACACGACAGCCCTCAGCGCACCAGCTGTTCTTTCGACCTTTCCGCAAACAAATAGTTTTGCTTGCAGCTGTATATAAGGAGCTTGAATTTTCGTCCCTCAGTTCTTTTAACTTTACATTATTAGTTCTTGAATTTGGAAAAACTAAACTCCATTGAACTCTCTAATGTGTATTTTAAAATTTATGTTAAATAAAAATACGAATTTTCAGAGATGGTGTGTAATAAAAAATTGTCGCAATGGACACTTTTGTAGAGTGTTCAACTCATTGGAATATGTGTCTAAAATTTAAAGATAAAAACTTATGATAGTCGTGTATTTTCAATGGAAAGTTTTAACATGCCTTTCAGGAAATGTTTTTAGAGTATTTCCAAGGAAATTTCATGATGGGGTGGAAAAAAATTAATAGTTAAAAAAAAACAGCATAATATAATGGGTTGTCAAAAACAGTCTTACGGTATTTTTATTGAATCAATTCGTGTGGCACCCATATATCGAGCTTCTTAGTGACTCCAAGCTTCTTCAAATGGTTTATAACGGTTTGATGACTACTATGCCGCTCTCTTTCGACCAATTCAGCAATTTTATCGCAATTTTCGATGACAGGCCTTCCGGAGCGTGGCTCATCTTCGACCACCTCTACACCAGAACGAAAACGTTGAAACCATCGTTGTGTGGTGGAAATGGAAATTGTATCGGGTTCATAAACTGCACAAATTTTATTGGCGGCTTGAGATGCATTTTTGCCTTTATCGTAGTAGTACTGTAAAATATGCCGCATTTTCTCTTTAAAATCAAAGTGATGACATAAAATACCTCTGAGCGATAGAAATTTAAAGTTGAAAAATCAAGATAGTCATGTATTTTCAATGGAAAGTTTTGACATGCCTTTTAGGGAATGGAAATTGTATCGGGTCCATAAACTGCACAAATTTTATTGGCGGCTTGAGATGCATTTCGTAGTAGTACTGTAAAATATGCCGTATTTTCTCTTTATTTTTCTCCACGTTTGCGACGCTATAATTCACGAACTACGTAAAAGAAACGACAATCAATAAAACACGTGTTAGCGCGTGAAATGAGCTTTCCAAAAAGGTATAGCATGACCCGATGCGACGAATGAAGCTAGAACTTCGCGCTTTCAGCGCCAACTAGCGAAATTGCCGCAAGGCTTTATTGACAAGATCAGCATACCGAGCTAAGCCAACTTAGCTATGTCCGTCTGTCTGTTTATATATACGCAAACTAGTCCCTCAGTTTTAAGCTGTTAACGTGTTCCATACAAATTGAACGATCAGCAATAAATACTTGTGTGAAAACTTTTTGTATTTGACGAAATTCTAAATTTGGCAAAGATTATTGACTAGACAACGGTGAAATTTTTGAAGAAATATACCATATTTGTACGGAAATAACGTTTACCAAGAAAACGAAACAAAAACATCACAGGAAAAACTTTAACTTCGGTTGTTCCCACAAATACAAAATATTCCTCAAAGGAACTTGATTTTGATCATTTAGTTTGTATGGCAGCTATATGCCATAGCGGTCCGATTGGAACCATTTTTTTGTTCCCGAAATGATCTGAGGCCTGAAATGTTAAGATATTTATTTATTCAGATCTTCTTCTTCTTAATTAGCGTTGACACAGTTTAGATTTTTGAAGCTAAACTAAAACAGCTTAATGTCGGCATTATTACACTACACCAACAACAAAAATTCGAGCCCTTTCTATATTACTTACATGCAGTCTTCATTTCACTTCAATCAAATGAGGAAAGCATACCCACAGGCGCACTCTTGAAAACCACTCATCAAACACAACAAACAAACACGCCCACCAACTCAAACGGTTTCATCATTAAATTAAGGCGTAAGCAAACAAGTTAACGGCAGATTTGTCAGCCAATACTTAATGATTTTATTAAGTATTAGCGTTAAGTGTATTTGCAATACATTTGCAAAACAAAAGCGTAAATAGACAACAGTTCCTGTGAGAGAAAGTAAACACTCGTGCACAAGCAAGAAAAAGAAAATAAAACAAAGTAATAAAGGAGGACAAGGCTAATTATCAATTGTCTGACATATGAGGATATTGAAATTGTCGTCAAAGCGACAATTCATCAAGCACAATCTTCGTAAAGAGACGCTCGTAAAAATAAGGTTATAACTATATTATGTCAAGTCAAAAAAAATGTTTTAGAAATTAAGGTTAACATTTATTTTTCTACTGAAAAGATAATTCATTGAGTTGCCACCAAATAAAATGACGAAGAAAATATTTGAATAAAATAGATATTACAGGTTTTATTCTATGAAATTAAAAAAAGTATAAATAAAGTACAAAATTACAAAAAAAAAAAAAATAGGCATATGTTTCCAACTTTCCCAAAATACACAACAAAAATTCATAAAAAGTATGTACAAAAGAAATATCACAATATTTTTTGGAAAAAAGTGTTACATCATGAAAAAAACAACAGCAAAAAGTTACTTATTATTAACAGGGTGTCCAGGTAACAGAAATAAAAAATAGGTAAATATGGTAACAAAATTGTCTTTGTGTGTGTCTTTTTAGCGAGTCGTAAGTTCCGCCCACAACGGAGCAGTTTGAAGATACAAATCGTATATATTATAGCACAACCAGTGAAAACCGTAAATTATCGTGGCCCGAGTCAGCTGGCACGATCTATCCTTTGGGCGCGCACTGTAACTGAACAGTAAAAAACACTACTCCCTTCTCTCTTTGACGTGGGATGACGTGAGAATCCACGACATTTTGATTTTTGCCGCAGAATCGTGGCATCGATTGCTCTCTCACAACGCAGGGTTGCCAATATCGATGTACTGCAGTAATTATCAACTTTTATAATTCAATCTGTTCAATACGTTTGAAATTTTCTTAAAATAACTCACAATCAGAGTTGAATGCTATTATTTATAAATATATAAACAATTTTTGATAGTTTGTTTTCAATTTTGATATTTTATATTGTAAAAAATTGTAATTGAAAACAAAGATGTGCTCAAAACTATATATGCGCATTGAGCAATGGCAACAATGTTCAAATGAAAATAAACAAAGATGGCTGATTACTGCGTTTTTACCATGTTTTTCACTGTGCACACATTTTGCCAATGAGGAAGGAAAAGGAAGGAAGGCAGTAGTGGTTTTCAGTAGTTGTGCTATTAGATTTGTTCAACTGCAGATACCTCCCTTTTTGCCTTAGAGAGCAGATACAGCACATTAGACAAATTTTCAGATGTATTCCAGACATAACTTACGAAGTCAACAACCCTGAGTCTCACTGACCTCGCTTATGGTAAAAAACACGGTTATTGTTTTTGCTAAATCTAAACAGAGCGCCCATGGGCACACCTAAGGTTATTGCCCTGGTTAAATCTAAACAAATGGGTCAGTGTTGTTGTCCTTTCTATATGTAAACTAAGAGGTCGTTGAACGCATCAAAGGTCATGGACCTCGGAAGGATAGTTGATATCGGTAAAGATTTAGAAACGGGTCATTGACTTAGGGTTGTTGTCTTTAGTAAATATAAAATGAGAAGTCATTGACCTCAGTAAGAGTGGTTAATCCCGCTAACGGTACCCTTGCAGGATCTTGTTAGTATCAGAAAATTGATTAACACAATTATTTGCAAATTTGTACATACAAATTTTCATTTTTTTCCATTTGAAATCTGCCAGAATGTAAGATAGCTTTATGAAATTGAACACACACCTTAATCTGAACATAATGTTAGCATTATGCTAAAAAGTGGTCCTAAACTTAATGTGCCAAAGTAACTGTACGAAATTTTGATTTATTTATTTCTAATTCCAGAACTTATATGACATGATTTAAGACAACTCATTTATTTCTGAAAACATAAGACCCTTTTAATTGAAGTTCACTCTATTCTACAATATAAACATTGCATGGTGAAAAAAAACTCAAACTCCAAAGCAAATACAAATAAAAATTAATAACCTTGCCCACTTAAACAACCAACCCTAACTCACATAAGCAAATAACTGTAATATGCACGCCCATATAACATGTATTAACAAGTACAAAGCGCCTTGCCGCTGACGAGTTAAAAGTTGCAAATATCATGAAAGGAAAATATTGTTACTCATACGCCACGTTTGGCGCTCACAGCGTTGGTTAGAAGAAATCCGCACACACATACACACTCGCACAAGCAACAAAAATGAATTCCCTCCAACACAGCGTGCAACGTTTGTGGATGACTGTTGATTTTCTAGTTGCTTGCAGTGTTTTTGTACAACAAATATATTTATCTCGCAAACAATATAGCGCGCGAGCATAGGCGCACACACCAAATACATTTACAGATGTCTACAGCTAACGCGCGGCTGATTGCCAACCAGTTATCCCAGCCACGGCGCAATATATTGTGTTGTATGTGTGTGTTTTTCCCCTTTGCATAGTGTATTTGCATAGCTGTTTTTGTTACGCTTGATAAAATTTTATTACCTGCAACAATAACATGATGAAATAATACAATAACAAAGTATACGTAATGCGGTTTCCGCAACCAAAGCGGAAATGGCACATTTAAATGCTGCGCCATGTTAAATATTGGCATAAGGAATGATACGCTGCCTTCTATGGCGGCGACAATTGGGAACAACAACAAACAGTTCAACAACAACTACTACTGGATGAATATGAGCGATTTCGCGTGGGAACGCGGAAAGTAAGAGTCGCTGCTGCAAAACTATGCAAGCGGAAATATAGAGGGCAACATTTGATGTTACAGGTGCTTGACTACGCGTCCCTTATGCTATGCTTGAGCACTTAGAGCACTGTATCGTAACATAGCGGCCCTTATTGACTACAGACTGCTCGCTACAAACTTTGCGTATAGCTTTAAGCGCACTTATACAGCACTAAGCGGTTAAGGAAGTTAAATTCTTATCAGTCTACGAAACTCTTAGGCTTTCACCTTCACTCATAGCTCTGCACTGCTTCGAAAACTATTTTTTTAAATTATAAATTTTCATACTAAGAACTAAGTTATTGAATTAAACTTTTCCATTTATTACTAACTTCACTTACTTTCACTTTAGCGCACTTAACGTTGGGCTATGCTTAACTGCCGCTATACCACTTTCAACTTATGAGAACTACAAAATTCTTACAAACTTCTTATCGAACAATCTCAAAATTGTACCGCAAATCGTTTTAACACACTCTGACAATTAAAAACCCATTTCCTTCATTCACAAGCGTTCTACATTAGCGCAAGAGGTTTCGTAGCATACTTTTGTGCGTAGTTTGCGCGTGGCAATTATAATGTGCGTCTTATAGTTCGCTTGACTTTCGCTTCTGTATTTTAGAAATATTAAATGAGTTGCTTCAGTTTCATCAAAAGATAATGAAATCTTTGCAAGCTGCTCTTCAAATCACAGATTGTGGCTTCTGGTGATTGCGCCTAAATATTGACTACTGCACATAAACTTTTACGACTACTGCGTTTTGATTAGTTTGATGCTTTAGTACGAGGTGTATGATGTCTAAGGACTTAAGGTAAGTATTGGGGAGACGTACCTTTTGGTTTTTTACTATAAAATAGAGGAATTTAACGATAAGAGAGGAAAAGATTGGAACTCTTTGTTTATTCACACGCCTACCTCATAAGTAGAATCAATTCTTTTAGGGAACATTTCTAATGGCTGTAAAATACCTCGAGTAGTCGAATGATGGTAACAACTGTAGAACTGCCCAAAAAATATTGCACTCACATGAAAATTCTGTAGGCATCGGCCAAACGAATTTTGAAATTAGACTTAATGGAAACTTGATCTCTACAATCACGACACTCTTATTGGTTTTCATACAATTTTAATTTTTTTCAGAACCATAATCTTGAGTGTAATGTTAATACTTCCCAGAAACTCAAACCACTATTTGTTAAATTTAAAAAATGTAGATGTGACGTAAAAAATTTATTGTTGAACAAAATGACACTAGTAGCAATAGATTTCTAACCTTGAATAACCCCGAAACGATTTTTATAATTCCCAAAAAACTGGATTATTTAAAATTATTATTATAATAGATATCTGAAAAATAGGCAATTGGGAATTTATTTTTTTACTGTTTGAAGCAAGATTTTTATCTGATTTTCTTAGTATGGATTCAATCCTGAATTAATTTTAAAATTCCGAAAACTCGTGACTATTAAACTTATTCAATATATATCTGACAGGTTTAGCAACCACACATTTCTTATGTTGAAGTTTCGAAATAACAAATTTCGTTTTATTTTATTTTATTTTGCTATTAATGAAAAGAAGTTTATCGAATTAAGGAATTAATTAATTAATTAAAAAATTATTATGCTGATAGATATCGAAGTTTCTGGATTTTTTAATTTGGTGTTAAAGAAATTATTTGTATCTAATTTTGTCCCATATTCACTTGAAAATCCCGAAAATTCGGTTTTATTAGAAATTGTTATTCTGATAGCTATCTGAAGGAAAATAGCAGATTTCCAATTTTGAAGTTTTGCGAGTTCTTTTATACTCCAGAAAAAAAATTATGTGTACCTTAGTAATTAACTTTTATTTCAAGTATTCAGTCCCATCTTCGTTATAGAAACCCGAAGCGGACTTAATAAAAATGTGATTCTTAACAATTGTCTACTGAAACAAAAACTCCAAATAAATTTAGCACTTACTTTAAGTCGTTGGAATCCTTAAGGTGAAATCCCGAAAATAGGATACAAAAACGCTAAATAAGCAATCATGATGGCAGGAGATGTTGGAAAATAAAGTTGAGCCGATGCAGTGCCACAATTTTAATGTAAATAGCATAAATTACGTATGGGAAATGCATGCATTATTCGTGGCGAATTATGTGGAAAAACTGTATGTTGCATGTATGTATATGTGCATATTTTATACACTCTTAATATAGGTATGTATGTATGTTTGTACAAGTGTCAGTGTGTTGACTTTTCAACCGCAGCAGCGTTACTAGCCATAAAGATACTTGGAAAACCACTAGTCAACCTTTCTAATTAATGCTGCTGCTTCTTCTTATTTGCTTTGTCAGAGTAACGGTAAACAAACTTCAAGAGCATTGCTCACCGTAGGCAAACAGGTCTGTAATGAATCTATTAAAGCAACTAAACATTCAGCAATGACTATCAGTAGCAATACGACAGCCACGACAACAACAGCAATAACAAGAACAGAAAAAAATGCTACAACAAGCACTTAATAGCAAATAAGCAGAAGGAAAACTGAAAGAGGGTAACGGTAATTTACTAAAGGCAAATCGAATGGTAATACAATCTGGAAAATTGCAAAGAAGCTAGCATGCAAGCAGCACAATGTGCGACATGTAGCATGCAACAACATGTGTGTAGTTGACCCGGTTGGATGTTACGTGGCAATGACATCAACTAAACACATGCACTCGCACATAAAAGCATATGACAACACACAAACAGTGTTCAATTCCATTTTCACGAATTTCAATGATCATTTCGGCTGATTATTAATAAACCCACGCACAGTCTCGTTGGAACTACCGGTGATCACGGATTTTGATTTGCCCTCATGTTGATCGTCGTTTATGTCCACACGACCATTTTGAAAACATTAAAATCACTAGTGTACTACGCTACGGGATAGGCAATCATCCCCATAAACTTGTTTCATCAATTGAAATGTTTCGGTAAAAGTTTTACCAATTTTAAAACAAAATTTAATGTTGGCTCTTTGTTGGAAGCTCATTTTCACACCGATTATACAAACATACTGACACTTAAAAGGCAATAACTTCACTTTCAATCAATGAAATGTCTTTAAATTCTCACTGAACAATCGATAAAGATAGCATATTCCAACGCACCTGTCGACAAATGGATGGCGCTACTAAGGGGCGCTAGGTTCAAAAAGTAATGTTTACTTTGGAAAGCAGCTTGAGCTATATTACAATATAGTATAGTATTATTGACTAATTTTTACTAAATAAGATATTATATATTTATATTTTCTAGTTGCCTTGAATCTCTAATTCCGTCATTATTACGCCAGTACCTATCTTTTATTTTATTTTCCTCCTGCCTTAGTTCCTCTTTTATTGTATGAGGCCCTATTGATAAAAGGGCTGCGATTTCGCCAGCGTGGCTGAGACCGCTTCATTTGCAAATTTGTCTGCCATTTCGTTTATTTCAAGTAAGTTCTGGAACTGAAACTTTATTCCGTTCGTCTTCTTCATTTAGTAGAAGGTTAGTTGGTATTATCCTTGATTTGATATTCCTTGATGGCGAATACTTCTGCTTGGAAGATGCTGACCTATTTACTAAAGGGGATTGATAGCTTTGTTTTAGGGCCCATAATCTCCAACTTGTTTTTCTGCTGTCCTGAATTTTTTTTATATTATATAAGTTAGCCTAGTATATAAAAATAAAATACTAACAACAATTCTGGTTTAAATAATTAGGAGAGATACTTAAAAGCTAAATGTTAAGAAATACAGTTTCTGCTACTGTTGTCTTACTAGGTCGGAAGGCTTCTTGCGTTTCAACCGGATTTCTCGCCCAACAGTTACGATTGGGGCTGGAGGCTTCCTCATTAACTTGCTGTCTAAGCCTCAGTTCGTGAGACTTTGCTAACTTGGAGATTTCAATTACCACTGAATTCACGCCTAGATCAAGGGTCAGGTCAACAGATCTAATGTACCAAGGAGCATTAACTAAAGTCCTTAGTACCTTACTTTGAAAGCACTGAATACTGGCAATTCAGCTTTCACTTGAGCAACCCCTTAGTTGAGCTCTGTGGGCCCAAACTGGCTTTAGAACTTGATTGTATAATATCAGTTTGTTTTTTATTGATAGCTTGGATTTTCTGCCAACTGGGCCAGATTTCATATCAAGCTCGCTCCTTTTTTTTGACATGCTCTTTCCAGCGTAGCTTAGCATCCTAGGTACTTAAACTGTTATGATGTGGTATAGGAATGTTATTTACATAAATTGAACAATATGCCGGCTTTTCAAGGTAAAGTCGACATGAATTGATTTGGTGTCGTTTAATTATATGCGCCACTTAGATGCCCACTTAGGAATTCAGTTGACTGCTGTCTGCACTCGTTGACTAGATACTGAAGTTGACTCTCCAGCTGCTAACAAATCTGTGTCATCCGCAAATGTCGCTGTCATACAGCTAGAGTCAGACGGGAGGTCACTGGTAAAAAGCAAGTAAAACATTAGCCCCAACACGCTTCCCTGATGAACACCGGCTTTTATCGGTTGCAAGTTTGAATATGCATCTTCTTGTTTAATGCGGAAGTATTTATTTTTTAAGGACGAAGCAATTATTTCGCAAAATTGTTTGGGTAGCATGTATTTCAATATGAACAGTAGACCCGTATGCCAAACTTTGTCAAAAGCTTGAGACACGTCCAAAAAGATCGCCGTACAAACGTTCTTTTTATCGATTTTATTTTCAACGAAATTAACGATTCGGTGTACTTGGTTTGTTAAATGGTGGTCACGGAAGCCAAATTGATGTGTTGCTATTAGATTTTTATGAGCGATTATTGGTTTCAGCCTATTTATGAGTACATTCTCAAAGATTTTAGATAAGGCTGGCAGCAGCAAAATTGGTCTATATGATGCAACAGCGTGTACTGGCTTACTCGGCTTGGGTATCATTTACAAGATTTTTTATAAAATTTTTTGGTAAATTGTGTAATATTTCTCCAATTATTAAATCGTACCCAGGTGCTTTTTTGAGTATTGTGTTCCCGATAAGATTTTTAATTTCTTTATTAGTAACAGGAGAAATGCTGATGTGTGTATCCATCGAACTATTTTCGCAGTTTATCTCATACCCATCGTTAGGCGTAAATGTGTTTCTTAAATTATTTGCAAATACGGCAGCTTTCTGTTCATTCCTTTTGGCCCATGCAGTTTTGTTTAGCTTTAATGGTGCTATATGTTTTATTTGTTTATTAATATTTCTTGCAGCTTTCCAGAGTGAATAGCCGGTGGATTTATCAGCTGCGAATTTAGCCACATAAGTTTTGAAGGAAAACTTTTTAAACTCTTTAATTTGTGCTCTTAGTTTCGCTGTACATTTCTTAAGCTCAGTTTTGAGAGCAGAGGACCTAGTTTACTGCAATCTCCGCCGAAGCTTGCGCTTTTTATGGATACTTTTTAAGTTGTGTTTTGGGTATTTGGTACCACTTAGATTCAAGCGGGTATTTGGTGTACTCTTCCAAGCAGTATTTTGAATTATTTTTGTGAAATCTTCCACCTTACAGTCCAACTCAATACCAATCGATGTGTGCTTAAGCTTTGGGTCGGATTTATTCAATACATTTTTAAATTTATTCCAATTAGGCTGTTTATTGCATAACGTTGGCTTGGCGGCCGAAAAAATTGGCTTTTCACACAGAGTTAGCAGCACTGGAGAATGGTCAGAGCTTAGGTCTGAGCAATCTTTAATACATAAATAGAGTTTCGGTAGTTTATTAATTATAAAAAAGTCAAGAAGGTCTGGCAATTTCTGTATATCTGTAGGCCAATAAGTGGGTCTTCCTGTAGAAACAAACTTGCGTCCAACTAATTGTATGGCTTTGAGAAGTTCTCGACCTTTGGCTGTAGTTAAACGATATCCCCAATATGTGTGTTTTGCGTTAAAGTCGCCACCAATGATGTACCTTCTGTCATATCTTTTTAATAAACTCATATACGTTTCTAATTTTATGTTATGTCTAGGTGGACTGTACAGAGCATTAAGATACAATGTGTGATTCTGCTATTTAACTGAAATTGTTGTAGCTTGAATTTCTTTCGTCTTAATCGGATCTTCCTCGCAGTGTTCAATATTTCTTTTGCTGATTATAGCACTCCCTCCTCGTGCTGAGTTTGCCGGGTGTGGTGTGTGATTTAATTCATAATTTTTAAATTTAAAAAACGAATGATTCGTAAAATGCGTTTCAGATAATAGACATATATCAATATTTCTATCGTGTTGAATAACTTCTAATTATTTTTTACTTTTAGAAAGACCATTAGCGTTTCATAGCATAATTCTCAAAGAGTAACTGTTCATCAACAAATTCTATAAGGCACTCAAGAGCGTTTGAGATAACGGACTATTTTTTGAATTGTATTTGTATGGCCTTTGCGCAAATGTAACCTTAGAAACGGAAGGAAGGGATTTTACTTCTCCCGTGTTCACAACGGATTTGTTCGTCGTAGCATTGCATTTTCCTCAACTGTATTACTATGCATTTTATTTCTCAGTTTTGGAAGTACTTTTGCGACGAACAACCACGGAAGCTTGCAGGATGGAAGTTACAACATTTAGCAGGGTCTTTTTCAGCTTTTCTGCATTCAATAGTGGGATGTTTGCTTCCACATTTCACACACCTCAATGGCTTACCAGAGAAGTTTTTCGTATGTCCAAAAGCTTGACGGGTTTTGCACTGTGGAATTAATTTAGATGCTTTAATAGGCTCAAATTTGACAACGGTACTAAGAATGGCTTTGATCTAATAAAAATATATCTAGAGGTTCTTTAGTCTTTCATTTAAGCTTATTATTTGCATTTAAGACATTAAAACCTATAAATTGTAGATCATTAAGAATGGATTGGGTATCGCATGAATGGTGTACATTTTTATCATTACCTTTATTGGCCTATTATGTTTAGTCTCGTTGTAGGTGCCGTTGCTCTATTAAAAAGTTCTTATTTATTAGATCTGTAATATTAGAATGTAATTCATTAAAATCCTTTACGTCGTTTATTATAATAGAAGGTGGGTTATGGCGGTACTTTATATAATATATAAATATATATGTATATACATATACCTAATTACATATCATTGTGAAAATATTAATGTAGAGCTCCAACTTTTTATACAAAATATTTATTATTTATTATTTGTAAAATAATAATAATTATTATACATTACACATAAGGAGCACTAGCTACAGAGGCTCAGCTCACGACTTAATTAAAAAAGACTTAAATAATAAAGATGGAACCTTGCATGTAGAAAATATTTACAAGCAATATGTTTTTATGGAATAAAAATTATATGTTATAAATATATTTAAAAAGGAAGGATAACTTAAATATATTTCTTTAACTTTGTATGAGATAGGAATTCAGACATTTTAGTGATGTTTACAATAGATGTTATTTTTAATAAATCAAGAGCTTTATTATTCTGAAATATACTGGTCCTTGCTGAATTGAAGAAGGGGCATTCATCCAGTAGATGTGGTATGGTTAAAGACGACGAGTTACAATATGGGCAGGATGAAATACGGCTTCCACTTAATAAATGGGAATGCGTTAATGACGTATGACCAAGACGAAGGCGAACGAAGGCTTTTATATCTTGGCAACGGCCTGATGGCAGATAAGCAGGTTTTTTCCCCTCTTGGTTGCAGATGGCGTAGTGGTGTTGCACATTCTTCCAAGCATTAGCTTTTATGACTTTTTGGTTAGAAGCGATTAAATGGTTTATATCCTTTTTTTCGATGTAGTCGAAAACAATCAATGTCTGTTTTGCCGCCAATTTGGCGTTTTGATCGGCCCATTCATTTCCGCTAAAACCGGCGTGTCCAGGGATCCGCATAATTTTTATGTTTGTGTTCCCAATTAGTAAATTTCTAATTTGCGCAATGAGGTAGGACTTGTTGGACGCATTTAGGAGAGCTGAGATTGTAGATTTGCTATCAGTACATATTAGTGTTTTTAAGTTAGAGTTTTGTACTAGTGATGGCTGCTGCCTCTGCGGTGTATACTGAGCTGTAATTTGTCAGGTGTCCAGCTTTTAACGTATTTCCAACGTTATCAACAATAGCAAAAGACGTGTAGAAGTCGGCCTTCGAAGCGTCAGTAAAAATGAGTTTCCAATCTACGTAATGCTGCACAGAGAGCTCTTTGAACAAACTTTGATATACTCTGGAATTGGTGTTCTTTTTGAAGATGTAGATCGAACGAAGATTCTTTGAGTAGCCATGATGGGGCAAAAGAAATAGACTTTTCCTCCGTTGTAGTGTTAATACCAAGATCCTTAGCTAATTTAATGTATTTAGAAATAGTGGAAGAAGTATTGGAGTTTGTATCGTCGGTCTTTTTGGCTTTTACCACATCATGTAAGAGCTTGTTATTACATGATAGTAGTCTTGGAAAAAGCTTTTGCGAAGTATGTAAAACTCTTTCCTCGATGGATGGGAGTCCGGCTTCCGTTAATGTGAACTTTATTGGTGATGTTGGAAATGCCCGAATACTTCTTCTAACATCTGCATGATATAGCGCAAAGATTTGCTTTAAGTTGGTTTTGGCACAACTGCCGTAGATAGGGAGACCATAATCAATCTTGGATAAAATTAAAGCTCTTGTAATATTGATGAGAGAAGAAATATTTTGATGACAGATACTTAAATTTATTAAGCCTAGAAATTAGTTGCTTACGTAGATTTGTACAATGTTCCTTAAAAGTAAGTGTCTTATCGAATATTAAACCTAGGAATTTAAGACTAGTAGTATTTACAATATTTACATTATTATAGCTTAGATTGAAGTTATTACATTTGTTCTTTCTACAGATATGGAATATTTTACATTTGTTTATAGAAATATTCGCACCGGAACAATTGGAGATATCAGTAAGGATTTTTAAAAAAGTATTTTTTACAGTATTTAAATTATTTTGCTTGGAAAAGATAAGCACATCATCCGCATAAATAATATGCGAAATGAGTTATGTTTAGAGATTATCGTACTGATTTCGTTAAATGCGATTATAAATAGTATGACATACAATGGTGATCCTTGTGGTATTCCGTTGTACATATTGTACGTGTTCGAAAAAGTGTTATTGATTTTAGTCATGAATTTCCGATTGATTAGGAAGGATTTAATAAAATTAGATATTTTTTCATCAATTTGCCTCTTCTCAAGCTGTCGTAGAATAATATGAGAACCAACTCTGTCGAAAGCTTTTTCGAAATCCAAACTGAGAGTGGATATGTGGTTTCTTTTCGATAAAGCAGTTTTGGCGAAATCATTAAAATAGAGTAAAGCATCCATTGTGCCTTGCCCTTCCATAAACGCCACTTGGTTTCGACTGAGAAGGTTTTTATTTAATGCGAACCACGATATACGTTTTGAAACGATTTTTTCTAATAGTTTGCCCATGCAACAGAGGAGTGATATTTTCCTATAACCAAGAACATCTGTAGACACTATATTAGATTTAGGAATTGCTACTATCACCGCATTTTTCCAATTTTGAGGGTGGGACACCTTGAGATAAAATATTGTTGTACAACTTAATAATTCTATTTTTGAGACATAAAGGACAGTTTTTTAGTATGGGATATGAAATCCTATCTGCACCGGGAGTCTTGAATGACATTGAAGATTCGTATATCGTATATCACAGCCGCTTCAGCTGTAAGTATAGAGCAGTACGGTGGTAAAACACCGACGGTTACAATGACACCTTGGTCGTTTGTCACTGCAAACGAAGTGTGGGTGTCCGATTTTGATCGATCGGTGTAGATAATTTTACACTCTGGTTTATAAGCGTATACTGCGTCGTTAAATAGCTGGCTATATTGTTCTGCGTTGGTGGTTGATTTTTGATACCTGAATAACGTACTTATTATGGATGATTTTAACGTCAGCCAGTGAGGATGAGTGTTCTCCTTTATTAATTGTGGTGTTGATATTATGTCAATTTTTTTTTTATAATGTTTATACATTGTACGATCGTGGATAGTTTTTTGGTGGTACGATATGTTTTCATCGCATTAAACGAAAGGGAGTTTTTGCACTGGAGGAGCTTTGGTATGAGCATCATTGTATTCTGCTTTGTTCGGAGATGGATGCTGGGTAGACCTGCTTCAGTTAAGACCACTTTGGTTGGAGAAGTAGGGAATGCGCGAATGCTCCTTTTTACCGCCATATGATAAGGGGTTTCAATGAGTGCGAGATGGGATTTAGCACAGTGTCCATAGATTGCGAGTCCAAAGTCTATTTTTGACAACATCAATACTTTTACAATATTTACGAGAGTTGAGATATGGATATGACAGTGTTTTGAAGAGAGAAATTTTATAATGTTTAGTCTATTAAGTAAACTTAATCTAACATATTTACAATGTTCCTTAAATGTTAGTTTTTTATCAAAAATTAAGCCAAGTATTCTTAAAGTTGTAGTGTGAGGAATTTGTGTGTTTTCGAAGGATAGGTTAGGGAAGGTGCATTTTCTTTTTCTGCAAACGTGAAATGTTACGCTTTTGCTTGCAGAAACTTTTGTTCCTGACGTTTTAGACCATTCTGCTATTTCGGTTAGGATGTTGCTAAAAATAATTTTTACTTGGTTTAAATTTTTTAAAGCCGAAAAAATTAAAACATCGTCTGCGTAGATGATATGATCTACACATCGGTATGAGGTTATTAAGTTACTTAATTGGTTAAAGGCAATAATAAATAGTGTTGTTGAAAGAGGAGATCCTTGGGGTATGCCATTATGTAGGGGGTATATGTTGGAGTTGTGGTTACTAACACTTACTGTAATCTTACGATTTGAAAGGAATGACTTTATGAAATTATACATTTTATCTCCAATGTCCCATTTTTTTAATTCTTGTAATACCGTATGAGCTCCAATTCTATCGAATGCTTTCTCAAAATCTAGACTGAGGACGGATAAGTGATTTTTGGTAGATATTGTTGTTGTAGCGTGGTGTTCAAAGTAAAGAAGTGGGTCAATGACGCCAAGACCACTTTGAAAACCAAACTGGTTGGGGCTTATCAGTCCTTTTTGTTTTAAATACCACATGAGTCTTTTTGATATAATTTTTTCCAAAACTTTTGCAATGCAGGGTATCAAAGAAATAGGTCTGAAGTCTGAAATTGAGGAACTTGATTTGTTGGGTTTAGGGATGGAATAATTGTCGCTTTTTTCCATTCTTGAGGTACAAGACCCTGCTTTAATATGTTATTGTATAGGGTTATAAGTCTGATTTTTAAAGAGTATGGAAGATTTTTTAGGAGGGGGTAGGAAATTTTGTCTGATCCAGGGGTTTTTCCGGACATTTTGCTGATAGTAGAATCGAACTCTTCTAACGTAATGGGAGATTCTATCAATGTAGCTTCGAAATACGGGGATGGGTTGTGGTATGTTTGGGAAATGATTTGATTAGAAAGTGTAAAAAAATTCGGGTGAAAGTTGAAATTTTTGGAGTTGTTTGACAATGTTTGTGCAAAGTTTTCTGCAATATGCTGCGGATCGTAAATGGGACCTACGGGAGATTGAATAAAATCAATTTTATATTGTTTATGTCCTCCTGAAAGAGATTTGATGTTATTCCATATTTTTTAGAGCTTGAAGTGGGTTTTATATTAGCGGTTAGTTTTTCAAGGGCTATGCGTTTAGCAGACTTTAGTTATCTTCTGAAGTTAGAGTTTGCTTTTTTGTATCCAATTAAGTTTTCAGTTGTTACGTTCTGTTTGAATTTAGACCAAAGAGCTTGTTTTGTATTTCTCAAGGCAGTTAATAGATTGGACCAATAGGGTAGTTTGGCGGAAAATTTTTTTGTGCTAGTTTGGGGAATGGAGATATGTGCAGCGGATCGAATAATCCTTTTTATTTCTGATGCTTCTGCGTTTATGTTTTCTGATATTATTTCAGCACTTGTTGATGTGTTGATCAGGGAGCAATATTTTAACCAATCAGCTTTATTAGTAAGAAATTTTGATCTCGGCTTAATGATGTATTGCATCGGTGTGATGAGGGTAGTTATGATAGGAAAGTGGTCGCTATTGTGAAGGTCTTCTAGAGTATAAGAACAGAGTTTATGGGCTATGGAAGCTGAACAAAGAGCGATGTCTATATGAGTAAATGTTTTATGGGAGGAAAAGTGAGTTGGTGATCTATCATTAAGAACAAAAAAGTTTTTTGAGAGAATAACATCCTCCATTATTTGGCCTCTTCCATTTGAGAAGGTAGATCCTCATAGGGGGCTCCATGCATTAAAATCTCCAATGATTATTGTGGGTGCAGGAACAGCGTTAATGACACCTATAAGTTCTCCTGCAGTAAACTTTTGATTCGGAGGGATGTAGCATTGTTCATTTTTATTTGATACAAACGAGGGGTGGAAGTTAGAATCGCTCGAATAATCAGACCATACAGAGGCGAAATGAATTGCTATATCTTTTGAGTCGAAAATTGGGCCATTTGGAGTATTTATACATTTAAGATTCACTTGTGTATTTTAGCCTGAGAGTATTTTTATGTCGGCCCATAATTTCTTGGGATTTGTTAACGGAGATATAGCTTCGGTAAGCTTTTGCAAGCAAGCCCTCTTAGCTTCTTTAATATTTTTCCAAAACACTGCATTGGCTTTTTTGTATTTAATTAGATTATTAATAGAGCGAGTTCTTTTGTAAATTAACCAAAGTGATTGTTTTTCATCTCTAAGTTTAGATAACTCCGTAGACCAATAAAGTACATGGTTTTTGAAGCTTTTTTTACCCGTTGTTTTGGTAATCGTACTGTTTCTTTATTTATGTTATCGTCTATGGGATTTGCAGCAGAAAAATTTTCGCAGAGTTGTTGAAATTTGGACCAATTTGCCTTGTCTAACAGAAATTTTGGCTTCGTCGACCCTTTCCTGGATAAAGGCGTTGATAAGTGAGTTATGATGGGGAAGTGGTCGCTGTTATATAAATCAGTTAGTGTTTGGCCGTTAAGTTTGTAGGCGATAGCAGAAGAACAAATGACCAGGTCTACATGCGTGAACGAATTATACGTAGGAGAACCGTCGTTTAGAATTGTCAAGTTTTTCGCTAATAAAAGGTCGTCTTTGATTTATTAACTATAACGAAATTGTTTTTGTTTTCTTTTGTTGTGGAAGAGGATAAGCTGTTGGGGATTTTTGTACAGTGTCTGTGGAGAGTGGTAGAGGAGGGGATGGTGAGAGGTGGGAAATCACGTTAGTTATTTGCTTGTTTGTATTCTCTATTGTAACAGAAGCAAAAGAAGTGTTTGCGGGGGTTGGGGTAATTGTTGTTTGTAAAGCCTTAGTGCTTCTCGCATTGAGCATTTATTTTCTGTGTTTATTATACCCTGAACAGGGTATATTAAGTTTGTCACGATGTTTGTAACACCCAGAAGAAGCGTCGGAGACCCTATAAAGTATATATATAAATGATCAGTATGTTGAGCTGAGTCGATTTAGCCATGTCCGTCTGTCTGTCCGTCTGTCCGTCTGTCTGTATATATACGAACTAGTCCCTCAGTTTTTAAGATATCCTTTTGAAATTTTGCAAACGTCATTTTCTCTTCAAGAAGCTGCTCATTTGTCGGAACGGCCGATATCGGATCACTATAACATATAGCTGCCATATAAACTGAACGATCGGAATCAAGTTCTCATATGGAAAATTTTCGCATTTGACAATGTATCTTCACCAAATTTGGTATAGATTATTTTCTAGGGCAACAATGTAATTTCCGAGAAAATTGTTCAGATCGGTTAACTATAGCATATAGCTACCATACAAACTGAGCGATCGGAATCAAGTTCTTGTATGGACGACTTTCACATTTAACAAGATATATTCACGAAATTTGGTATGTATGTAGGACTAAGAATTGCAACCGTGCGGACTGGACATTTTTGACACGCGACAACACTGACTGAACACGCGAACGGAAAAAAACTAATAACGGACGCCACTTGAATAGCGGACGGCGACCAGTAAAGTACATTAGCTACTTGAGAGTTATATTGTAAAGCGTAAAAGTATAAAAGTATAAAAGAAAGCGTTGTAAAGTATAAAGTAAAGTATAAGTCGAACATTTGTGAAGATATAGTGAAGTTGGCTAAAGTGAGATTAAATAAAGGAGATTGATACGATTTATTTGTGGGCATCAGTTTATAATTATATATCGGCCGGCTGGCCGTACGCTTCCTCGTCATTGAATGCTCAACGTGAGCATTCCTACAAATTGGGGGCTCGTCCAGATTTATTGAGGGCATATTCCTACAAATTGTTTCAACGCAGCAGCATTTGGCGTTAGATCGAGACTCGGTAGAGCAGCGAGTCAAACGTAAGCGTTGGAAGCAGTTACAAAATACAGGTGAAGTACAGTTCTAGTGCAAGAGTACAGTTCTAGAAACATATCACGTTACGGTACATATACAACAATCAAGTCGGAGTTGGTTTGCGTCGGCAAACAAACAAACAGCGAAACGGTTGCGCCGCAATAGCGCACCAGAAGCAGCGAAGAGTCAAGCGTTTTATAGAAGCATAGCAAGCAGCAAGTTTTTTGGAGGTGCACAAAATACAGGTGAAGTACAGCTTTGATACACTTGAGTTTTCTAGAAGCATAGCAAGCAGCGACGTTACGGTACGTGTACAACAATCAAGTTGGAGTTGGTTTGCGTCGGCAAACAAGCATACAGCGAAACGGTTGCGCCGCAACAGCGCAGCAGAATCGGCAACGCATAGGTTGCGGTTGGCTCGTGGTTTCGAACGAGCAGTGTGAAAACGGTTGCGCCGCAACAGCGCAGCAGAATCGGCAACGCATAGGTTGCAGTTGGCTCGTGATTTCGAACGAGTGTGTGAAAACGGTTGCGCCGTAACAGCGCAACAGAATCGGCAACGCATTAATCGAAGGCAGTTCTGGTTGTCAAGCGAAACATTCATCAAAACGGTTGCGCCGCAATAGCGCAACAGAAGCAGTGGATACGGCAACACAGGTGCATAGGCGTAACAGACAGCGAGCGTTACGCGTTACGATCAAGTTGGCAACGAACGGGTTGCAGCAGCAGAGTCGGCGTGAAGCGGTGAAAAGTGTATTGGCAACGGCAGCGTACATCGAGGATTACAGGTTACGTTCATATTATTAAGTTTTTAAATTGCTTATAATTTATTTCTATATTATAAATTTAAATTAATTTTTATTAAATTAACATTGTAACATAAGGTCATAATACTTATATCATTCGTTGTATTGAATATTGTAAAGGAGTACTCAAAATAGAGGCTCAGACCATATTAAACATGACAGTGACAATGTTAAAAGAAATGTTAAAAGAAGCAGGGCTACCGACAAATGGACGCAAGAAGGAATTACGAGACAGACTTCTGACACACTACGGTCTTCTAAACGATGACGACGAAAGCGAGAGTGAGGTCGAATCAGTGGAACCGCTTTGTGAAAGTGTGTTGGGTAAAGGTCCGGTGCCACCCACGGTTCCCCATTTTACATTTAGAGAAATTGAAGAAAGTTTAGCGTCATTTAACGGTACAGACGGGCAGGAAGTAAATCAATGGGCAGAATCTTTTGAAGAAAACGCACATATAGTAGGCTGGTCGGAAATAAATAAATTTATTTACGCAAAACAGCTTCTCAGAGGAGCAGCTAGGGCATTTATTCGAAGTCAAACCGGTATCCGTGATTGGATATCTTTGAAACAAGCTTTAATTGACGAATTCGAAATATCATTTTCATCAGCTGAGGCACATAGGCTTTTAAGGAATCGTCAAAAGAGACAAAACGAAACATTTATTGAATTTTTATATGCCTTAATGGAAATAGGGAAACGGGTAAAACTGGAGGAAGCCAGCGTAATAGAATATTTTATACTAGGGATTCCCGATTCAAAATTGAACAAGTCGGTTTTATACCAAGCAAGGAATATAAGGGAATTAAGAGAGCAAATAAAAATTTATGAGAAAATTAAATATAAACTAAAGGTGGAAGTTGAAAACAGAGTTAGTATCAAGGAAGATAGGAAGGAAAATACTCAACGTTCAATTCTAAACCGTGCATGTTTCAAATGTGGCGAAACTTCGCACATAGCAAAGAATTGCACAAGTCAACAATTTAGATGTTACAAGTGCAACAAAGTCGGCCATAAACGCAACGAATGTCCGACAGTTCAAACGAAAGGGGGAAGAGACAATTTAAATACAATTACCGAAGTAGCGTTCAAACCTTCAGATGCAGATTTTGGTCTAAAGTTTAAAATGGTAAAGGTAGGGAATGTAACTTTTCCTTCGTTGGTTGATACAGGTAGTCGTTTGTGTTTGATAAGGGTAGATACAGTCGGAAAACTTAATCTTAAAGTGAAGCCAAACAAAGATAAAAGAGTGTTAGGCGGAATCGGTAATTCAGAAGTGGTCACGTTAGAAACCAGAGCTAAAGTAGATGATATTGAGATAAATATCATTTTTCATATTGTCAACAATAGGGATCTTCAATATACGGCATTAATAGGACGTTCAATTTTGGGTCAAGTCGATTTAATTGTTAGCGAGGAGAGCGATAGGTTTCTAAGGAAGGATAAACCAGATATTTGTCAGGAGGACAACAAAAAGTATAATGGTAAAATTGCAGAAGAGGCAGAAATAGCAGCTTTTAGTATGATTTGTATAGATGAACAGGAGCCGGAATCAACGTATAATTTGTCACATCTCGATAAGGGAAAAATGTTAGAAGTGGAAGAGCTGATTGCTCAATATGAGCCAAAAAGAATCAAATTTTCCCCGGTGGAAATGAAAATTGTTTTAAAGGACGATGTACCGGTGTATCAGCCACCTAGGCGTGTATCATTTCAAGACCAAATAATCGTAGATGCTCAAGTAAAGCAATGGCTAGATGAGGGTATTATTACTTCAAGCGTATCTGATTACGCGTCGCCGATTGTGCTTGTGTCTAAAAAAGATAAATCAAAACGGTTATGTTGCGATTATCGCAAATTAAATGAGAAAATTTTGTGCGATAATTTTCCAATGACATTAATTGACGAGGTAGTCGAGAAGCTCCAGGGACATAAGGTTTTACCACATTAGATTTGGCTAACGGATTTTTGCATGTTCCTGTCGAAGAAAGTTCTAGAAAATATACATCGTTTGTAACAATGAAAGGCCAGTTTGAATTTAAATTTGTGCCGTTTGGTATCTCAAATTCACCAGCGGTATTCTGTAGATTTATCCATTCAATTTTTAAAGACCTAAAAGATGAGGGAAGTGTAGTCACTTATATGGATGATTTAATTATTCCATCCACAGACGAGGAAGAGGGGTTAATAAACTAAAGAAAGTTCTTAGAGTAGCATCAGATGCTGGACTACAAATTAAGTGAAAAAAGTGTAATTTTTTGAAGCGTAAAGTAAATTTTTTGGGGTATGTAATCGAAGATAGCACAATTCGTCCGTCTGATGAGAAAACCAGAGCGGTTAAAGCTTTCAAGCCACCTAGGGACAAGAAAGCCATTCAACAGTTTTTAGGGTTAACATCATACTTTCGGAGATTTATTCAAAACTATGCGCTAGTGGCTAAGCCATTATCAGATCTTTTGAGAAAAGATCAACATTTCAAGTGGGAGGAAGAGCAGGCGATTGCTTTCGAGCAACTTAAGTCCTCGCTATCACGATCTCCAGTTCTAGAATTATATAATCCAAATGCAATTACGGAAGTTCATACAGATGCATCAAAGCACGGGTATGGCGCGGTAATGTTGCAAAAGACGGCAGAGGATGAATCATATCATCCAGTGCAATTCATGAGCCAGAAAACAAGTTCAGCGGAAGAGAACTATCATTCTTTTGAACTTGAAGTACTCGCCATCGTCAACGCACTAAAGAAATGGAGAGTTTATTTATTAGGTTTGGAATTCAAAATTGTAACGGATTGCAACGCATTTGCTATGAAATTAAGGAAGAAAGACGTTCCGCCACGAGTAGCTAGATGGGCAATGTTTTTACAAGAATTTAATTATACTATAGAACATAGGTCAGGATCTAAAATGAAGCATGTCGATGCTTTAAGTAGGTTAGCGTGTATGTTAGTAGACGAATCGTTACAGCATAGATTAAAAGAGGCACAGGAAAAGGATGAATGGGCGCGGGCAATTCGGAAAATATTGGAAAACAATTCGTACGAAGACTTTTTTATCTCTCGTGACATATTGTACAAGGATCCGGCAAAGGAACTAATTGTGGTACCTAAACAAATGGAGAACGAGATCATTTTGTTAGCACATAAGCAAGGGCATTTTTCAATTAAAAAGACATGCGATTGTGTAGGGAAATACTACTACATTCCAGGGCTCGAGGGAAAAGTCAGAAATATAGTAAGCAGTTGTGTCGAATGTTTAATAATGAACACAAAGTGTGGTAAAATGGAAGGATTATTGTCGCCAATTGAGAAAGAAGATTATCCCTTTGGGACATTTCACATAGATCACGTAGGTCCGATGACAACGACCGGGAAACAGTACAAATACATTTTAGTTGTGATCGACGCTTTTACAAAATTTGTGTGGCTCTACCCAACAAAAGATACAAGCGCGGAGTTGGTCATAGATGGGCTTTCGAAACAAGCTGGCATTTTCGGCAACCCGCGTAGAATTATATCTGATAGGGGATCAGCGTTCACTTCACAAGCTTTTAAAAGTTATTGCGATAATAACAGTATTCGGCATCTAAGGAATCGTCAAAAGAGACAAAACGAAACATTTATTGAATTTTTATATGCCTTAATGGAAATAGGGAAACGGGTAAAACTGGAGGAAGCCAGCGTAATAGAATATTTTATACTAGGGATTCCCGATTCAAAATTGAACAAGTCGGTTTTATACCAAGCAAGGAATATAAGGGAATTAAAAGAGCAAATAAAAATTTATGAGAAAATTAAATATAAACTAAAGGTGGAAGTTGAAAACAGAGTTAGTATCAAGGAAGATAGGAAGGAAAATACTCAACGTTCAATTCTAAACCGTGCATGTTTCAAATGTGGCGAAACTTCACACATAGCAAAGAATTGCACAAGTCAACAATTTAGATGTTACAAGTGCAACAAAGTCGGCCATAAACGCAACGAATGTCCGACAGTTCAAACGAAAGGGGGAAGAGACAATTTAAATACAATTACCGAAGTAGCGTTCAAACCTTCAGATGCAGATTTTGGTCTAAAGTTTAAAATGGTAAAGGTAGGGAATGTAACTTTTCCTTCGTTGGTTGATACAGGTAGTCGTTTGTGTTTGATAAGGGTAGATACAGTCGGAAAACTTAATCTTAAAGTGAAGCCAAACAAAGATAAAAGAGTGTTAGGCGGAATCGGTAATTCAGAAGTGGTCACGTTAGAAACCAGAGCTAAAGTAGATGATATTGAGATAAATATCATTTTTCATATTGTCAACAATAGGGATCTTCAATATACGGCATTAATAGGACGTTCAATTTTGGGTCAAGTCGATTTAATTGTTAGCGAGGAGAGCGATAGGTTTCTAAGGAAGGATAAACCAGATATTTGTCAGGAGGACAACAAAAAGTATAATGGTAAAATTGCAGAAGAGGCAGAAATAGCAGCTTTTAGTATGATTTGTATAGATGAACAGGAGCCGGAATCAACGTATAATTTGTCACATCTCGATAAGGGAAAAATGTTAGAAGTGGAAGAGCTGATTGCTCAATATGAGCCAAAAAGAATCAAATTTTCCCCGGTGGAAATGAAAATTGTTTTAAAGGACGATGTACCGGTGTATCAGCCACCTAGGCGTGTATCATTTCAAGACCAAATAATCGTAGATGCTCAAGTAAAGCAATGGCTAGATGAGGGTATTATTACTTCAAGCGTATCTGATTACGCGTCGCCGATTGTGCTTGTGTCTAAAAAAGATAAATCAAAACGGTTATGTTGCGATTATCGCAAATTAAATGAGAAAATTTTGTGCGATAATTTTCCAATGACATTAATTGACGAGGTAGTCGAGAAGCTCCAGGGACATAAGGTTTTACCACATTAGATTTGGCTAACGGATTTTTGCATGTTCCTGTCGAAGAAAGTTCTAGAAAATATACATCGTTTGTAACAATGAAAGGCCAGTTTGAATTTAAATTTGTGCCGTTTGGTATCTCAAATTCACCAGCGGTATTCTGTAGATTTATCCATTCAATTTTTAAAGACCTAAAAGATGAGGGAAGTGTAGTCACTTATATGGATGATTTAATTATTCCATCCACAGACGAGGAAGAGGGGTTAATAAAACTAAAGAAAGTTCTTAGAGTAGCATCAGATGCTGGACTACAAATTAAGTGGAAAAAGTGTAATTTTTTGAAGCGTAAAGTAAATTTTTTGGGGTATGTAATCGAAGATAGCACAATTCGTCCGTCTGATGAGAAACCCAGAGCGGTTAAAGCTTTCAAGCCACCTAGAGACAAGAAAGCCATTCAACAGTTTTTAGGGTTAACATCATACTTTCGGAGATTTATTCAAAACTATGCGCTAGTGGCTAAGCCATTATCAGATCTTTTGAGAAAAGATCAACATTTCAAGTGGGAAGAAGAGCAGGCGATTGCTTTCGAGCAACTTAAGTCCTCGCTATCACGATCTCCAGTTCTAGAATTATATAATCCAAATGCAATTACGGAAGTTCATACAGATGCATCAAAGCACGGGTATGGCGCGGTAATGTTGCAAAAGACGGCAGAGGATGAATCATATCATCCAGTGCAATTCATGAGCCAGAAAACAAGTTCAGCGGAAGAGAACTATCATTCTTTTGAACTTGAAGTACTCGCCATCGTCAACGCACTAAAGAAATGGAGAGTTTATTTATTAGGTTTGGAATTCAAAATTGTAACGGATTGCAACGCATTTGCTATGAAATTAAGGAAGAAAGACGTTCCGCCACGAGTAGCTAGATGGGCAATGTTTTTACAAGAATTTAATTATACTATAGAACATAGGTCAGGATCTAAAATGAAGCATGTCGATGCTTTAAGTAGGTTAGCGTGTATGTTAGTAGACGAATCGTTACAGCATAGATTAAAAGAGGCACAGGAAAAGGATGAATGGGCGCGGGCAATTCGGAAAATATTGGAAAACAATTCGTACGAAGACTTTTTTATCTCTCGTGACATATTGTACAAGGATCCGGCAAAGGAACTAATTGTGGTACCTAAACAAATGGAGAACGAGATCATTTTGTTAGCACATAAGCAAGGGCATTTTTCAATTAAAAAGACATGCGATTGTGTAGGGAAATACTACTACATTCCAGGGCTCGAGGGAAAAGTCAGAAATATAGTAAGCAGTTGTGTCGAATGTTTAATAATGAACACAAAGTGTGGTAAAATGGAAGGATTATTGTCGCCAATTGAGAAAGAAGATTATCCCTTTGGGACATTTCACATAGATCACGTAGGTCCGATGACAACGACCGGGAAACAGTACAAATACATTTTAGTTGTGATCGACGCTTTTACAAAATTTGTGTGGCTCTACCCAACAAAAGATACAAGCGCGGAGTTGGTCATAGATGGGCTTTCGAAACAAGCTGGCATTTTCGGCAACCCGCGTAGAATTATATCTGATAGGGGATCAGCGTTCACTTCACAAGCTTTTAAAAGTTATTGCGATAATAACAGTATTCGGCATCTAAGGAATCGTCAAAAGAGACAAAACGAAACATTTATTGAATTTTTATATGCCTTAATGGAAATAGGGAAACGGGTAAAACTGGAGGAAGCCAGCGTAATAGAATATTTTATACTAGGGATTCCCGATTCAAAATTGAACAAGTCGGTTTTATACCAAGCAAGGAATATAAGGGAATTAAGAGAGCAAATAAAAATTTATGAGAAAATTAAATATAAACTAAAGGTGGAAGTTGAAAACAGAGTTAGTATCAAGGAAGATAGGAAGGAAAATACTCAACGTTCAATTCTAAACCGTGCATGTTTCAAATGTGGCGAAACTTCGCACATAGCAAAGAATTGCACAAGTCAACAATTTAGATGTTACAAGTGCAACAAAGTCGGCCATAAACGCAACGAATGTCCGACAGTTCAAACGAAAGGGGGAAGAGACAATTTAAATACAATTACCGAAGTAGCGTTCAAACCTTCAGATGCAGATTTTGGTCTAAAGTTTAAAATGGTAAAGGTAGGGAATGTAACTTTTCCTTCGTTGGTTGATACAGGTAGTCGTTTGTGTTTGATAAGGGTAGATACAGTCGGAAAACTTAATCTTAAAGTGAAGCCAAACAAAGATAAAAGAGTGTTAGGCGGAATCGGTAATTCAGAAGTGGTCACGTTAGAAACCAGAGCTAAAGTAGATGATATTGAGATAAATATCATTTTTCATATTGTCAACAATAGGGATCTTCAATATACGGCATTAATAGGACGTTCAATTTTGGGTCAAGTCGATTTAATTGTTAGCGAGGAGAGCGATAGGTTTCTAAGGAAGGATAAACCAGATATTTGTCAGGAGGACAACAAAAAGTATAATGGTAAAATTGCAGAAGAGGCAGAAATAGCAGCCACCTAGGCGTGTATCATTTCAAGACCAAATAATCGTAGATGCTCAAGTAAAGCAATGGCTAGATGAGGGTATTATTACTTCAAGCGTATCTGATTACGCGTCGCCGATTGTGCTTGTGTCTAAAAAAGATAAATCAAAACGGTTATGTTGCGATTATCGCAAATTAAATGAGAAAATTTTGTGCGATAATTTTCCAATGACATTAATTGACGAGGTAGTCGAGAAGCTCCAGGGACATAAGGTTTTACCACATTAGATTTGGCTAACGGATTTTTGCATGTTCCTGTCGAAGAAAGTTCTAGAAAATATACATCGTTTGTAACAATGAAAGGCCAGTTTGAATTTAAATTTCTGCCGTTTGGTATCTCAAATTCACCAGCGGTATTCTGTAGATTTATCCATTCAATTTTTAAAGACCTAAAAGATGAGGGAAGTGTAGTCACTTATATGGATGATTTAATTATTCCATCCACAGACGAGGAAGAGGGGTTAATAAAACTAAAGAAAGTTCTTAGAGTAGCATCAGATGCTGGACTACAAATTAAGTGGAAAAAGTGTAATTTTTTGAAGCGTAAAGTAAATTTTTTGGGGTATGTAATCGAAGATAGCACAATTCGTCCGTCTGATGAGAAAACCAGAGCGGTTAAAGCTTTCAAGCCACCTAGAGACAAGAAAGCCATTCAACAGTTTTTAGGGTTAACATCATACTTTCGGAGATTTATTCAAAACTATGCGCTAGTGGCTAAGCCATTATCAGATCTTTTGAGAAAAGATCAACATTTCAAGTGGGAAGAAGAGCAGGCGATTGCTTTCGAGCAACTTAAGTCCTCGCTATCACGATCTCCAGTTCTAGAATTATATAATCCAAATGCAATTACGGAAGTTCATACAGATGCATCAAAGCACGGGTATGGCGCGGTAATGTTGCAAAAGACGGCAGAGGATGAATCATATCATCCAGTGCAATTCATGAGCCAGAAAACAAGTTCAGCGGAAGAGAACTATCATTCTTTTGAACTTGAAGTACTCGCCATCGTCAACGCACTAAAGAAATGGAGAGTTTATTTATTAGGTTTGGAATTCAAAATTGTAACGGATTGCAACGCATTTGCTATGAAATTAAGGAAGAAAGACGTTCCGCCACGAGTAGCTAGATGGGCAATGTTTTTACAAGAATTTAATTATACTATAGAACATAGGTCAGGATCTAAAATGAAGCATGTCGATGCTTTAAGTAGGTTAGCGTGTATGTTAGTAGACGAATCGTTACAGCATAGATTAAAAGAGGCACAGGAAAAGGATGAATGGGCGCGGGCAATTCGGAAAATATTGGAAAACAATTCGTACGAAGACTTTTTTATCTCTCGTGACATATTGTACAAGGATCCGGCAAAGGAACTAATTGTGGTACCTAAACAAATGGAGAACGAGATCATTTTGTTAGCACATAAGCAAGGGCATTTTTCAATTAAAAAGACATGCGATTGTGTAGGGAAATACTACTACATTCCAGGGCTCGAGGGAAAAGTCAGAAATATAGTAAGCAGTTGTGTCGAATGTTTAATAATGAACACAAAGTGTGGTAAAATGGAAGGATTATTGTCGCCAATTGAGAAAGAAGATTATCCCTTTGGGACATTTCACATAGATCACGTAGGTCCGATGACAACGACCGGGAAACAGTACAAATACATTTTAGTTGTGATCGACGCTTTTACAAAATTTGTGTGGCTCTACCCAACAAAAGATACAAGCGCGGAGTTGGTCATAGATGGGCTTTCGAAACAAGCTGGCATTTTCGGCAACCCGCGTAGAATTATATCTGATAGGGGATCAGCGTTCACTTCACAAGCTTTTAAAAGTTATTGCGATAATAACAGTATTCGGCATCTACTCATTACGACGGGGGTGTCAAGAGGAAACGGACAAGTGGAACGAATACATAGGGTAGTAATACCAATGTTAGCTAAGTTATCTCATCCGAATACTTCACAGTGGTACAAGTATATCGGGAAGGTTCAGCAATTTATAAATAATTCCCCAAATCGATGTACAAAACAGGCCCCATTTAAGATTTTAACAGGTTGCGACATGCGAGTAAAAGAAGACCTTGACTTAAACGAAATTTTAGAAAACGAAGCAATTATGGAGTTAAACGATGGACGTGAGAAGTTACGTGAAATAGCTAAAGAAAACATACAGAAAATTCAAGAAGAGAATATGAAGTCATTTAAAAGAAAACGTAAAAAGGCAATAAAATATAACATTAATGATTTGGTCGCAATCAGACGGACACAATTTGGTAACGGAATGAAGTTACGACCTAAATTCTTAGGACCATACAAAGTAACTAAACGATTAAAACACGGTCGATACAAAGTAGAAAGGGTTGGAAATAATGAGGGACCTAAAACAACATCGACCGCTGTGGACTATATGAAAAGGTGGTAGCATTATTCGAGGCGAATAAGTAGTCAGGAATGGCCGGGTTGTAGGACTAAGAAATGCAACCGTGCGGACTGGACATTTTTGACACGCGACAACACTGACTGAACACGCGAACGGAAAAAAACTAATAACGGACGGCACTTGAATAGCGGACGGCGACCAGTAAAGTACGTTAGCTACTTAAGAGTTATATTGTAAAGCGTAAAAGTATAAAAGTATAAAAGAAAGCGTTGTAAAGTATAAAGTAAAGTATAAGTCGAACATTTGTGAAGATATAGTGAAGTTGGCTAAAGTGAGATTAAATAAAGGAAAATCTATTTGTGAAGCGAGATTGATACGATTTATTTGTGTGCATCAGTTTATAATTATATATCGGTCGGCTGGCCGTACGCTTCCTCGTCATTGAATGCCCAACGTGAGCATTCCTACATGTATTATTTTCTTAGGCAACAATGTAATCTCCGAAGAAATTCTTCAGATCAATTAACTATAGCATATAGCTGCCATACAAACTGAACGATCGGAATCAAGTTCTCATATGGTAAACTTTCGCATTTGACAATGTATCTTCACCAAATTTGGTATAGATTATTTTCTAGGGCAAAAATGTAATATCCGAGAAAATTGTTCAGATCGGTTAACTATAGCATATAGCTACCATACAAACTGAGCGATCGGAATCAAGTTCTTGTATGGACAACTTTCACATTTGACAAGATATATTCACGAAATTAGGTATATATTATTTTCTAAGGCAACAATGTAATCTCTAAAAAACTTGTTCTGAACTGGTTACTAAGCATATAGCTTCCATACAAACTGGACACATAGTTACTAACAGAAATGCACTTGTGAAGGGTATTTAGCTTCGGTGCAACCGAAGTTAACGTTTTTTCTTGTTTTTAGAATATTTTTGGATTGTAGGTATTTAGGACAGGAACGTGAAGAGGAAGGATGATCGCCTGAGCAATTTGCACAGAAGGTGCGGTTGCATGGCGATGGGAGATGAGGAGGGAAATTGCACATATCACAGGCTGGATTGTTGTTGCAACGTTTCGTTGTGTGGCCTAGAAGCTGGCAACTTTTAAACCTCAAAGGATAAGGGAAATTTGCTCTTATCCGCATTGTGCGCCATAAGACTTCGACTTTTTCAGAAAAGTTTGTGGAGGTCAAATGAAGGAAGTACCACTCTACTAGGTCTTTGTTTGCCATCTAGATTTTTAGTGAATTTATAGACGGAAGTATCTCCCTGATCTTTTAAATTGTCAAAAATTTCTTCTTCAGAAATGTCGTTTAGGAATGGGGCGTAAATTGTACATTTAGAGCAATTCAGATTGTCATGTAATTTCACTTTAATGACACAAATACCATTCAATTTCTTTATTGTTAGAAATTTTTCGATCTTCCGATTTTTAACAAGCAAGAGTAGATTTCCATTACGTCATTCGGTGATAGATAAAATTTCCTTACTTATTGATTCTAAGCTTTTATGTACGGTGAAACAAGAGTATTTGGAAAGTGTTTTGTTCGAATCTGCTGCAGATATTAGAACAAACTTTGGGCAATCTTTTTTAATTTGAGGTAGTTCTGGAAAATTTTCAAGTGGTTTATACGTAAGTTTTTTCCTTTTGGGATTGGGGCTAGAGGCAAGCAAAGCAAGCCCATTTTCCCCGAGATTAGGCGAATATGCGAGTAAAACGTAAAGCACAAAAGAATAACCGCGATTAAGAAAGCATGTCCGCTCCATGAGAGAGATAGTCGAAGACTGTTAAATAAAATAATGTAAATTATATTTTAATGTACATATAACATATAGATGTTAAAGTTTTAAAACTAGCAAAAATTGTTCAAATACCGTGAGTAGGGTTGCCATATTAATCAAGTTTTTAATAGATTGACTTTTCAAACAAAGTTATTATATTATACTAATATAATTTTTAAGATGTTTATGCATGTAGATGTGAAAATACAGAATTACTTCAAAGATTTAGTCTAAAACTGTGGATGAATGAAATTAACTACATGAGCCGGATAAAGGCATTTAGAGATCGTGTTAAGCTACCCTGGGACAGAAATAATTGAATTATTCAGTTTAAGCGCCTAAAAGTGTGCAAGTAAATATATAGAATGTCGGTGGTGTATTTTTGGAGAAAACATGCTAATGAAGTATATAATCAACTAAGATGAGTAGAAATTGGCTCAATACTTTCGGTGGATCCGACTGTTTCGATTAGATAGATTAGATTTAGCAGTAAAGCAAAAAAATGTTTTAAAAATATATGATATAAAAAATTGGCATTGGTTGGTTGCACATCAGCAAAACCCACTTTCCGGCATATGCAATAACACATATAGCACTTCAAGCACCAGCTAACCAAAATCGGTGAACATGCCAGTGAAATTGCATATGAAATAAACTTTAAGCTGCTTGAAAATGAATTATATAGTACATTTTTTTTTAACCCCCATCCTATTTCTTAGATATATAATATTTTGTATGCTTTAAGGAAGTATGTCAGGTCGATACTGGGGTATCTAAACGCGCGTATCTATAAATAGTTGCAAGATATCTAAGTATACACTGTTATCTACAACGATACTTGAGCTACATTGGGCCACAAACCTACTGTAACTACATAGGTATGATATCTTGCGAGTTCTCTTTAAAGAACACTGCCAGTAAATGCTTGAATAAGAACTGCATATATTTATTCACCTGATTGTGTAAACATATGTATGTATGTATGTACTTTCTTATGTATGTATCAACGCATCGTGCACAAGGCAAAGCTATCATCACGCCGCACAACCTGTCCTGTTTTCTGGCAATCCTTTTCCGCTTAGTATAACAAGGCAAATATTTGTACATCAATTATATGCAAGCAAGCATATTCGCACATATACATGTGCAAGAATATGCTACACCGAAGCTATGAATTATTTGTGGGAAAATATGTATTATTATGAAAGTTGTAGCAGTTCTTTTTTGTAGAGCAATTATATGCCATGTTGATAGCCCATATCAAAAGAGGTATAATCTACATAGTAGTATATCCAACATGTTCAGTCACTTTTGAGTTCGTTTTGAAACTTAGTTTCAAAAACCTCATTCGGCTTTCCTGGTCTAATTCGGTCTTGCTGGTCTATAAACTTCACTCGGCTTTACTGGTCTCATCCGAGTTTCTAGTGTACATATATCTCTTAATATCGACCAGTTTTAGGCTCCTTGTGAAACTTGAGCTCATAAAACATCATTCGGTTTTCCTGGTCTTATTCGAGCTTACAGAGATATTCCGGACACTGATTAGAGCAAAGTTTTTCCGTTCATTTATGAGTTACCATCTTCGAAGTCCATAACAAACGACAAAGCAACTTTTTATCATTTTCACACACACATTCACATCTTATCCGAACTTGCAGAATACCGTTTAGGAATTACAGTATCAAAAATCTAAAAATTGTATTCGGCTTTATGGGTCTCATCCGTGTTTCCACTGTACGTATATCCATTGAGGTCAATCAGTTTTGAGCACTTTGTGGATCTTAACATCAGAAAACCTCATTCAGCTGGTCCCTGGTCTCATCAGAGTTTGAAAAGATATTCAAACCGGAATCTGAATAGAACGAGCATCCTCAATCCGCTTATGAACTAATCCGGGTCCGATCCGCTTACTTAAACCCGACTGTCGCTTCTTATTATGAGCATAAGACAGCACTGCGCTTATTGATGCAGAGGCCGTAGCAGCTGCAATACTTTTGTACATATACTTACACACATACAATCAATTTGACATTATTCCAATGAAAATATTAGAAAATTTGGTTCGAAGCATGCCAAAATGTCTTCGTACAGTAATTCAGAATAAAGAAGGCGATATTAATCATTAAATTTACTTTTAAACTAAACATTTTGTATTTTTTCAAACCACTTTTGTTTAAGACTCTTTTTTTTTAAAGTAAAACAAAATTTTTTATTTCTCTTGCGGGGAAAAGATATGTATATTAACTTATAATTTGTTACTTAAATACCCATGTAAATGTAATATTAATGAATGAATTATTAATTGCTAATTTTAATAAATTTACATTGAAATAACGTCTATGATATTTATTCTTTCATTTGATGCTCATATGATGTAAACACACACGCCATTAGCGCCGCTCATATCTCGAGCAAACACTTGAATGCAATTTAAGCCGCCACCGTCATCTACAAACGCAACACATGAATACACACGGCGCCACTATTTTTATGAGCTGGAACGTGATGCGCGCTTTTATACAAATCATTCTATTGTCATTGATAAAGCGGCGTGTTATGGCACGTAGCCAGAGCGGTCAGTGACAGTTGGTATTTGTTGGACCTTTAAAGAATTGCCGCGATAACATTTATGCCGCATATTGCTTTCACTTTATAAAGTTTATATCGCCCCTTGTAACTTAGTGTTCGCGCGCTTAGAAAAAACAAGTAATCTGGTAGCATAAAAGTGCTTTTGTGCGTTCGAAAAATCATACAGGTGCATAGAAAATACCGATGTTGTGGAATATTCTAGTGAAAACGAAAATAATGGCGTGCTTCATTCCAAATGCATTTTGCTTTTCTTTTTTTTTTTTGTTGTTTTTACAGACTTTAAAAAATATATTGAACTTTAATATAAAATTACCATAAACACAAAGCTGCAGTGTTATTAGAAAAGTACGCTCATTAAATTTTATTTAGGTATTTGTTATATTGGCAATTGGTGTATGAGGCTTAAGTAAGTTCAACCAATTCCAATCAATTTTTACGTATGAACTTACTAAAAACAAAAAACTATTCTTTGTGATTACGAATTATAGCTGTTAAAGTTGAGGCCGCTAACTTCGAGTTTCGGTAGTAAATTTTAATCATTTCAACTCGTTGGTAGATCGTATATCTTTCCATGATCAAATGATAACCCTTACTGAAGAGAAATGCTTGTAGCGTCCCTATTGAAAAATCCGTTTTATCAAATACACTGATTAATTCTTGCAGTCTACATTTTTGCTATCTAGGGCCCGATTTCGCCGCGAGATGAAAAGGCTTTGAGTTAAGTTTTTGAATGATTTATTATTGGAGATTGTATATGAATACCTTAACTTTAGGAGAAAGCGGGGCTAGAATCCGAATTCATTCATTTCATTTCAAAACTTCTTTCAACCATAGGTGTCCCTAGCTAATGCAATTTGTTTTACTAAACAACAGTCTTGAACCTTAAGGTATCGATTAATGATGTTTAAATATCTTAGTTTTACTCAAGTTATAGCTTCGGCAGATGGATGGACAAACAGATATCCTAATTCCAACTCTTCATAGGTACACAGATTCCTATATCTATCTCAGTTTTATGTGATACAAGTAGATGTTAAGTGAAAAAAACGAATATTTGATCCCCAGTACCTATACCACAAATATCGGTCAATGTGACAACAATTGAAATTCGGGAGAAATGTTTTCATGACAATGGTATGTCTGTGTCTCAAGAATGCGAGTTCGAAACTCTCGTAAACAGCTGAATGCAATATTTAAAATATTTTCAATGAACATGGATAGAAGATAAACATTGCGATTGTTAGCCGATCAATTTCAACACGTTAACTTCTTGTTTTATTTTTGAAAATTTTAAAACCAGCTGTCAGTGTTGCTCGTTTTTCATTCACAATTGATTAATACTGGCTATTTTTAAAAATGTTGCCAATGAAAATGCTGCTAACTCTCTAAAGATCTCTTTGAGGATTAAACGGGAGTTAGCAACGGAGTTATCTTCACTAAGATGTCGGATTTTGAACACCCAGCTGACTTTAATCCATAAGATTGGCGATTGATGGGAACATTTTATTAGTAAATCGCATATCTATAGTATGTTTGGCAAAAATATATAAAATCGGGTCGATACTACCCTCAACTCCCGTGTATTACATAGGTATAATTATTTTCGTTTTCCAGACAAAGTTTTCCTCAAATTTGCCGATAAGTTTCTGATATACTATATATGCCATACATAAAATTGTTCGTTGACAATTTACTCTTTAATATATTTCCCTGATACCTGCAAGTTGTAAGAGTATAAAATGTTCGGTTGTACCCGCAATTAACTCTTCCTTTCTCGTTCTGTTTATTATTTGGAAGTTAAAAAAATATTTAGTGATCTATTACAACGTTCAGAATATATTTTAGGTGGCAGAAATGCTTTGTTAATTATCTAACACGTGGCAATCTGCCTGCTAAAAGACTGTGTAATTGTGCGTGCTAAGAAAAATTAAATAATTTTGGTGGAAAAGGCAGTAAATTAAATAAAACTGCCGAAAAGGATGTTAAAATCGAAGAACTAACAAAGAAGCTAGAGGAAATGGAAAAAATGTGTAAAAAACTCTCACTGGAAGTAAATTCTTTAAAAGCCGAAAATATAAAGCTCAAGTCCACCAATGTAAAAAAAAATCCGATTTTGGAAAATAAGATTGAATTCTAAACGGATGAAAAAGAACTAGCTAGAAAAACGGAATGGATTCTTAAAAAAAGGACGGCTACAAAAACGAAAAGCGGAGCATTCTTCTATTCTTCTGGAAAAAGAAGATAAAGCCATATTAAAACCGATTACCTCAAAAAATAGTTCGCGGCCTCCACTAAGATGCCAACGGCAGTAATAATTTTTATGATCTCAAATCTATTATTATGACTTAAAAGAGCAAGGATTAAATGCACTAAGTGCATCCAATCATCTTCAATGGAAAACTAAAGCTCCCCTTGACATGTTTTTGGTAACATTCGATCCCATCAATAACATAAAAAAGATTTACGAAACCAAAATTATATTAAATTCAATCGTTTCTATTGAACCGGTAAAACTGCTTAAGATGATACCTCAATGCAAACATTGCCAGTCACTTGGCCACACACAAAATTATTGTGCAAACAACCAAGATGCGTTACATGCGCCGGTAAGACCATAAGACATTTGAATGTTTGAAACCAGAGAAGTAGCAGCCTAAATGTTGTAACTGTGGCGAAGCACATCCAGCCAACTATCGCAGTGCCTTGCTGCCAAAGAATTACAAAAAATGCGCGCGAACACAATCGACAAAAAAGGTAATGGTCTAGCCCAGAAGGTAGAAGTCCTGTAGATTTTGGGAAGAAAATCAATGAACATCATCAACAAGAAGATCTTAAAATTACAGCTGAAACACCAAAAAAATCTACTTTTGCGCATGTTTTAAAAGCAAATGATAATGATAATCAAGAACAATAACAGTAATCTTCGGTATGCACAAGAATGCAAAAATTTATACAATTTTCAACAAGCAAGACGAATTCAACACTTCCCTACAAAATCGCTTATGCAAGCTTAAAAATAACTTTTTAATACCAAATATGTCTAAATCTATACAAATTCTTTCATAGAACTCAAATAGTTATCAAAATGATTAATCCGATCGAATTGTATTGAACTTGGAAAATATTGAAGTGTATGATATCGGAGACACATTTTACGTCACAAACCTATTTTAAAATCAAAAACTATGAAACTTACCATACAATTCACCGTGACGGAAGCGCAATATTAATTAAATATATGATTAAACATTTTGAGAAAGAAAGACTTTCAACTGATAAGTTTCAAGCTACAACAGTTACTATTTACGGAGTAAAAAGTCCGCTCTCACTTACCTCTGTGTACAGTCCTCCAAAGCATTAAATTCAATTTGAAGAGTACCAAACTTAATAAACAGGTATAGATTCATAATGGGTGGAGATTTCAACGCACAGAACACGCCTGAAGTTCAAGGCTTACGAGTACAAAGGGGAGAGAACTGTATAACGCAGTGCAGTCAACCGGAAGTTAAACATTTTCGACGAGCTTACCAACATATTTGTCATCAGATAAGCAAAAGCTTCCAGACCTGATAGGAAAAAAATATAATAAAAAATATCCCGGAACTACTTGTCGATCAATCAGGATTATGACCTTAACTCGGATCATTCTCCAATCTATTTAACCTATAGTAAAAGCGTCATCTTTAAAGACAAAACCCCGGCTTTGTATAATAAACGTACGTATTGGGAATACTTTAGAATGATCATGGAATATTATGAAAGTAAATATGACCCTTTATTAAATACAGACCAGTTGGAATCTCAAATTTTACACTTTACAACAAGTATGCAGCACGCAGCTTGGAAAAATACAACAGAATTAAGGAAAATTGCTGTTGATTCTCAATATCTCAATGCTAAAGAGAAATAATTAAATTAAAGCTACTACGTAAGTGGCATCAAACTCGTTGCCCAGCTGATAAATATATTTTAAATAAATTTTCTAAAGATCTTAATCGGAAAATTAAGAGGCTTAAAATGAAAGTTTCGCAAAATATCTTCGGTCCATAAACAATGGAAGAAATTCGGACTACTCTCTCCGGAAAAGTTGTAAAAGACTACAAACACGAGAAACGCAATTATGTCCCATTAAAATAAGTGCTGATAGCTGGGCAGAGCAGAAGTATTTTCGGATTATTTAGCCAAATTTTTCTCCCCATGTGAAACACACGTAGATTATCCTACTGCTTCCAGTCAAGAAAGCGAACAAATCTGATGTTGCACAAGCAGTGAGCTAAGTGAGGAAATCAAAATTTGGAAAACAAAAAATTGCCCGGTTTGACCTGATTACTACCGAGGTCTTAAAACAGCTTCCTCAAATGAGTATAGTAAAAATTATCAACAATATTAACGCTGCTTTTTTATCCTTAATACGTGCCGTGGAGGATGGAGTCATGTGTAGAAGTTCACGCAAGTGAAGAAAGTTCTCTGATCGCCATTCACTTGGGAGTGGCCAGAAACGATTCTTTTACATATGACTCAAACAGCTCACAACTTCCGGTCTTTGACCAAGTATCCTCTGGGTAGCCTAAGAACATCCGTTTGAAGGCGAGCTAAAGTGAGAAGGCGAAATATCCCCTACTTAGGGTTGTGCGCTGGGTTTGGGACCCGCCACGTAAAAAAACACCGCCAATGAAAACCAACAATCAGCCTCGGATGAGAGACCCCCATTTTGATGACGGCCATGGCAAGCGAAATAAGGACTATGAGTTGAGGGCATGCATCTGGAATGTCCGGTCCCTTAATTGGGAAGGTGCCGCTGCCACGCTGGTTGATGTCCTCGTAAAAATAAAGGCTGACATCACCGCCGTCCAAGAAATGCGATGGACGGGACAAGGGCAGAGACGAGTAGGTCCTTGTGGCATTTACTACAGTGGCCATATACGGGAGCGCAAGTTTGGTGTGGGATTCGTGGTGGGAGAGAGACTCCATCCCATGCCCCGACGGAAGAGAAGGACGATGTGACCAAAGAAGCCTTCTATGAGCGCTTGGAACACACCTATGAGCGCTGCCCCCGCCACGATGTCAAAATTGTGCTTGGCGACTTTAACGCCAGGGTGGGCAAAGAAGGTATCTTTGGCACTACGGTCGGCAAATTCAGCCACCACGAGGAAACATCCCCAAATGGGTTGAGGCTGATCGACTTCGCTGGGGCCCGAAATATGGTTATCTGTAGTACTAGATTCCAGTATAAAAGAATTCATCAAGCTCCGGATCGAAAAGCCACCAACCAGATCGATCATGTTGTGATAGACGGAAGACACGTCTCCAGTGGTTTAGATGTGCGTGCGCTCCGAGGTCCTAACATCGACTCGGACCACTATATTGTTGCAGCAAAAATTCGCACTCGCCTCTGTGCAGCAAAAAACACACGCCAACAAACACAAGGAAGGTTCGACGTCGAGAAGCTGCAATCACAACAGACAGCCGAACGTTTTTCTACTCGGCTTGCACTCCTGCTCTCTGAGAGCACTCGTAAACAACTCGGTATAAGGGAACTGTGGGACGGCATTTCAAACTCCTTACGTACAGCTGCAACCGAAACCATTGGTTTTCGGAAAGTGCAAAACAACAGCTGGCACGACGAGGAGTGCCGTGTCGCAGCGGAGAGAAAACAGGCTGCCTACCTTTGCAACGTTACGATCAACCACAACACGTGCGGGATAGGATAGATACCGAGAGTTGAAGAGGGAAGCGAGACGCATTTGAAGACAGAAAAAGAAAGAGGCCGAAATGCGTGAGTACGAAGAGGTTTATAAGCTGGCCGACAGGGGTAATGCTGAAAAATTCTACGAAATGATGCGGCGACTTACAGAAGTTTTCCAGATCGGAGCATACTCTTGTATAACCCTCAAAGGTGATCTAGTTACTGATGCCCAGAGCATACTTAAATTATGGAGGGAACACTTCTCCAGCCTACTGAATGGCAGTGAACTCATAACACCAGGAGAAAAGGAACCCGATACCCCAATCGATGACGATGGAGCAGACGTTCCATTGCCCGACTATGAAGAAGTTCGAATAGCAACTGCCCGCCTGAAAAACAACAAAGCGGCAGGGGCCGATGGATTGCCGGCCGAGCTATTCAAACACGGCGGCGAGGAGCTGATAAGGTGCATGCATCAGCTTCTTTGCAAAATATGGTCGGACGAAAGTATGTCCAACGATTGGAATTTAAGTGTGCTATGCCCAATCCATAAAAAAGAAGACCCCACAATCTGCGCCAACTACCGTGGGATTAGTTTCCTCAACATCGCATATAAGGTTCTGTCGAGCGTATTGTGTGAAAGATTAAAGCCCACCGTCAACAAACTGATTGGACCTTATCAGTGTGGCTTTAGACCTGGTAAATCAACAACCGACCAGATATTCACCATGCGCCAAATCTTGGAAAAGACCCGTGAAAGGAGAATCGACACACACCACCTCTTCGCACGAAAAGGAGCTGCCTTTATGCCGCGATGTCTGAATTTGGTATCCCCGCAAAACTAATACGGCTGTGTAAACTGACGTTGAGCAACACCCAAAGCTCCGCCAGGATCGGGAAGGACCTCTTCGAGCCGTTCGATACCAAACGAGGTTTCAGGCAAAGCGACTCCCTATCGTGCGACTTCTTCAACCTGCTGCTGGAGAAAATTATTCGAGCTGCAGAACTTAATCGAGCAGGTACAATCTTTTATAAGAGTGTACAGCTGCTAGCGTATGCCGATGACATTGATATCATCGGCCTCAACACCCGCGCCGTTAGTCCTGCTTTCTCCAGACTTAACAAAGAAGCAACGCAAATGGGTCTGGCAGTGAACGAGAGCAAGACGAAATATCTCCTGTCATCAAACAAACAGTCGCCGCACTCGCGACTTGGCTCCCACGTCACTGTTGACAGTCATAACTTTGAAGTTGTAGATAATTTCGTCTATCTTGTAACGAGCGTAAACACCACCAACAACGTCAGCCTGGAAATCAACGCAGGATTACTCTTGCTAATATGTGCTACTTCGGACTGAGTAGACAATTGAAAAGTAAAGTCCTCTCTCGACGAACAAAAGCCAAACTCTATAAGTCGCTCATAATTCCCTTCCTGCTATATGGTGCAGAGGCTTGGACGATGACCACAAACGATGAGGCGACGTTACGAGTTTTCGAGACAAAAGTTCTGCGAAAGATTTATGATCCTTTGCGCGTTGGCCACGGCGAATATCGCATTCGATGGAACGATGAGCTGTACGAGAAATACGACGACATTGACATAGTGCAGCGAATTAAAAGACAGCGGCTACGCTGGCTAGGTCATGTTGTCCGGATGGACGAAAACACTCCAGCTCTGAAAGTATTCGACGCAGTACCCGCCGCGGGAAACAGAGGAAGAGGAAGACCTCCACTTCGTTGGAAGGACCAAGTGGAGAAGGATCTGGCCTCGCTTGGAATATCCAATTGGCGCCACATAGCGAAGAGAAGAAACGACTGGCGCGCTGTTGTTGACTCGGCTATAATCGCGTAAGCGGTGTCTACGCCAGTAGAGAAGAAGAAGACGTGCCAACTTACTGAAAAATTGCTGAAGTTATCATGATTCCAAAGCTAGGAAAACTAGGATATGATGTATCTTTCTTACAGCTTCGAAGCTTTTTGAGAAAATTGTCATAAAACGTCTCAATAAAAGCATTGAACGAAAATCCATAATTCCACCGCATCAGTATAGGTTCCGAGCCTACGATTGATCAAGCCCACAGGAAAACACACATTATTGAAAAAGCCTTTGAGGAAAAAAAATTCTGTTCTGCCTTGTTTTTGGATGTTGCAAAAGCGTTCGATAAAGTTTGTAACAAAGAATTGCTTTCGAAACTGAAACTGATTTTACCGAAACAGCATTATGACATCATAAAATCGTATTTATCAGATCGATACTTTCGCGTTAAACAAGGAGACAAATATTCTATTCTTAGAGAAATAAAAGCAGGAGTTCCGCAAGGTAGTGAGGTGGGCCCTTTTCTTTATATTCTATTCACGCACGACCTACCAGCAGACGGCAATTATATTATACAACAGCAACATTTGCAGATGATACCGCGTTGCTTGCTGTTGCACAAATACCGTATTTTAACTCCCCTAAATACTTAGGATTGACGCTTGATTCTAGGCTACGGTGGAAAGTTCACGTAAAAAGCAAACGCAAGCAACTAAATTCCGACTCAAAAATTATAAGTGGTTAATCGGTAACAAATCAGTTAGGCTGTTCACGATAAGGTGGTTATCGGCTTATGTGGTTATGTGATTAAGTGAACAACAACAAAATGCGGTATGACAAAATAACCAAAGTTGACCAATCTAGGCCCTTGTTTACAGATTATGTGGTTATTTGCTTATTTCCAGTGTTTGAAAGTCGTTGGAATTTTACTAGATGGCAGCACAAAAAATAAATAAAACTAAGCGAATGGCATTTCCACTTAGATTTTCTTATTGGAAAATCTGCTATTAACAGCTAGTTTTTGTTTACAATCAGCAAATTAAAACCGAAATAAAAAGCAACGAAAAGCATCAAAAATTATCAAAAGTAAATAAGAATCACAAAGTACAAAATAGATATACACTTTTTGTCATTTATTTATACTCTAATTTTAGTGTCTACAGAAACACGAAAGCGCCTGCGAGAAAAGGAGGTGAAAAAATTGACGGAAGCCGAAATCAAATTTCATTGAACTAAAATTGTAAACAATGAACAGCTGTTTTTGTAAACATAAGCGAATAACCATACAACATAGGGTGCTCACGGAGCATAGAGGATATTTTTAATCTAATAAGCACATAACCCGATAACCACCTTACCGTGAACAGCCTAAGTGTTATCCATCGAAAATAAGTTACTTCTCTATAAGCAAACACTCCCACCGACTATGGTGCACAACTCTGGGGATGTACTAACGAAAACAATAAGAAAACCAACAATTTCAAAACAAAGTACTAATTAGTCAATTGCCAAAGCGCCTTGCTATTGTAGATGTGCTGATAACGCAGAAATATTAAAAATTGTAACAGCACATAGTGCCAGATTGCTACAGTATTGTAACGGAGGAGTACCCATGTTAACTTTTAGAGATGGACCACCAAGACAACTCAAACTCCCCAAACCCAGTGGTCTTTCAAATTAGCCAATACTCTTATAGTAGTTCTGTAATTTTGTAGTTATACGTTTAAGGGGGGGGAGACAAGTGTAAACAAAATTGCGCATCCTGGTGACATTGCTCCTGACTCTTCTGGTGGTCTGAAAAAAACACTCAAAAGAAATTCGTAATCAGTAAGGATGCTGTTATAGTCTCTACCTCAGGGAACACGAAAAAAAAAATTTGAAAAATGGCGACTGCCTGAAAATAAAAATCATTTTTTACGCTTTTTTTTGAAATTCCTGAATTTTTTTTAAGTATTAAAAACAAAAATTTTGACACAATACTGGTAGGAACTATAAAGGATTATATAAAAAAGGTTCACACAAAACTTCAAGTAAATCGGTTGTATCGAACTTGAGGTAATGCCGGTACCGTTTGGAAAAAAGTAGTTTCGAGAAAAGGGCGTTGAAAAAAGTGAGTCCGGCCGAACCGGGCTAGCTACTGAGTCACTAAAGTAACTGTAGCTCTTAAAATAATTTTGATTTTTAAAAAACCTTTGGAAGATATGTTCTTAAGGGTCTAAACTTCAAATATATGAAAAAAAATCGAATTTTTCAAAATTCTAGAGTAGTAGTTAAGTCACATTCAAGTTGCTTGTTAGTCCTTTCTTTTATATATGTATAAACAAAGTTAAAGAAAAAAATTATCTTTCAATATTTTTTAGTAGCAACAAAATGTGTAGTAGTAAGTACTAACAACAGGTGTTTTTCTCATGTTTTGAGTGAAAACACAGTATAGTCTATAAATAAATGGTCTTTCTACAATTTCAGTAGTAATATATTTAATTTAAATTTCTTCACCTACTTTTCCTCTACCTTCGCTTAGTAGCCTAAAGGTATGCCTCGTTTTCTGTTTTACATATAAATTTAGAAGCATATAAAGCGTTTATTTTAAATTAAACATCACACTTCCCAAAAACACTCGTTTGCTCAGGATTTGCACATCGTCACCAATCTAGTAAGCTTCAACTCAAAAAAGAAACTACAAAAGCTATAACTGTCTCTGCCTCGAACCATTTTTTGTAAATTTGTTTTTCTTTTATATTTTCAATTTTGTTGAACTTTCGTACATTTCTTTTCCAAAGAAATCTATTAACGACAGCCCACGGTTGAAAATTAGCGGATTTACATATACGAATTGCTCGATAAGTTGACAGTTTTTTAAGATTCCCATAAAATCATTAAGTAAATCTGATCTGCTGCCTGAAAAAAACTATGTTTATATCACTTTTTTAACAATTTAAGTTTTTGCATACGGCTAGTTCCAGACATAGGCAAGTCTATGAATAAGATTGTTCAAAAATTTCTGACAAATTGTATCGTGGGTATCGTTTTGAAGAAGACAGTTTCGAGAAAAATGAGTTTAAGTTATTACTTCCGGCGGGAAATAATTTGAATTTTGAAATATTCTTTTGTCTACATTTTGATAAACAGTTAAACTTTGAAAAAAAAAAACAAATAAAATCGATTATCCTTTTAAGCATCTGAGTAAAATTGCACTATTAGTATACGTACAACAATATATCGTTACACAGACTAATTTTTGCACCTCATTTGTTATTTTTAAGAATACAGACCCCACAATACTCCATCAACAAAACAACTGTGAAAAATGTATCTTTCTCGACGAACTTTCATCAAAGAAGTCCAAAATATTCCAAGATTGAGTCAACGTTTTTTTAGTGAATTAAAAATTTACAGGCAAATGGTGAACCGAGTTTTTCGATGTTAATATAGCGAATAAAGATAAAGTAGATGAAACCGATCCAATATAATTAAAATGAGTAACTAATTTCTTAAATGAATTAACGGGTGATTTTTTAAGAGCTTGATAACTTTTTTAAAAAAAAAAACGCATAAAATTTGCAAAATCTCATCGGTTCTTTATTTGAAACGTTAGATTGGTTCATGACATTTACTTTTTGAAGATAATTTCATTTAAATGTTGACCGCGGCTGCGTCTTAGGTGGTCCATTCGGAAAGTCCAATTTTGGGCAACTTTTTCGAGCATTTCGGCCGGAATAGCCCGAATTTCTTCGGAAATGTTGTCTTCCAAAGCTGGAATAGTTGCTGGCTTATTTCTGTAGACTTTAGACTTGACGTAGCCCCACAAAAAATAGTCTAAAGGCGTTAAATCGCATGATCTTGGTGGCCAACTTACGGGTCCATTTCTTGAGATGAATTGTTGTCCGAAGTTTTCCCTCAAAATGGCCATAGAATCGCGAGCTGTGTGGCATGTAGCGCCATCTTGTTGAAACCACATGTCAACCAAGTTCAGTTCTTCCATTTTTGGCAACAAAAAGTTTGTTAGCATCGAACGATAGCGATCGCCATTCACCGTAACGTTGCGTCCAACAGCATCTTTGAAAAAATACGGTCCAATGATTCCACCAGCGTACAAACCACACCAAACAGTGCATTTTTCGGGATGCATGGGCAGTTCTTGAACGGCTTCTGGTTGCTCTTCACCCCAAATGCGGCAATTTTTCTTATTTACGTAGCCATTCAACCAGAAATGAGCCTCATCGCTCATCGGACACGGACGCGAAACACATTTCGAACCGAACACTGATTTTGGTAATAAAATTCAATGATTTGCAAGCGTTGCTCGTTAGTAAGTCTATTCATGATGAAATGTCAAAGCATACTGAGCATCTTTCTCTTTGACACCATGTCTGACATCCCACGTGATCTGTCAAATACTACTGCATGAAAATCCTAACCTCAAAAAAATCACCCGTTATTAACTGAGTCAATTTCAGATATAATGCGCTCAAACTATTTATTCTCTTTAAAACGAAAATTCTAAGTTTTGAATTGATCTTTATAAATTTATATACAGTTATCGAGATAAGTTTGTATTTGTTTTTAATAGTTCGCGAATAACAATTTCGCAAACGTCTGTCTGTCTGTCCGTCCGAACTAGTCCCTCAGTTTTTAAGATATCGTTTTGAATTTTTGCAAACATTAGCAAACGTTATTTCTCTTCATGAAGCTACTCACTGCCGATATCGGACTACTATAACATATAGCGGACATATAAACTGAACGATCGGAATCAAGTTCTTCTATGGAAAACTTTCAAATTTAGCAAGATATATTCACGAAATTTGGCACAGATTATTTTCTAAGGTAACAATGTAATCCCCGCAGAAATTGTTCACATCGGATTACTATAGCATAGAGCTGCCATACAAACTGAATGATCGAAATCAAATGCTTGCATTGGAAACTTTCTCATTTGAGGATATATCTTCACGAAATTTGGTATGAGTTATTGTTCATAGAAATAATGCAATATCGAAAAAAATTGTTCAGATCGGCTCACAATAGCATATAGCTGCCATACAAACCGAATGATCGGAATCAAGGGCTTGTACGAAAACTTTCGCATTTGACGTGGTATCTTCACAAAATTTGACAAGGATTACTGCGTAAGGTAATAATATAATCTCCGAAAAATTGTTTCGATCGGATTACTATAGCATATCTTCTTCTTTACTGGCGTAGACACCGCTTGCGCGATTATAACCGAGTTAACAACCGAGCGCCCGTCGTTTCTTCTTTTCGCTACGTGGTGCCAATTGGATTTTCCAAGCGAAGTCAAGTCCTTCTCTACTTGGTCCTTCCAACGGAGTGGAGGTCTTCCGCTTCCTCTGCTTCCCCCGGCGGATACTGCGTCGAATGCTTTCAGAGCTGGAGTGTTTTCGTCTATCCGGACAACATGACCTAGCCAGCGTAGCCGCTGTCTTTTAATTCGCTGAACTATGTCAATGTCATCGTATATATCGTACAGCTCATCGTTCCATCGAACGCGATATTCGTCGTGGCCAACGCGCAAAGGACCATAAGTCTTTCGCAGAAAACTCTTAAGGTCGACTCATCGGTTGTTGTCATCGTCCAAGCCTCTGCACCATATAGCAGGACGGGAATTATGGGCGACTTATAGAGTTTGGCTTTTGTTCGTTGAGAGAGGAGTTTACTTTTCAATTGCCTACTCAGTCCGAATACCACCTGTTAGCAAGAGTAATCCTGCGTTGGATTTCCAGACTGACATAGTTGGTGGTGTCAATGCTGGTTTCTAAATAGACGAAATTATCTACAACTTCAAACTTATGACTGTCAACAGTGACGTGGGAGCCAAATCGCGAGTGCGACGACTATTTGTTTGATGACAGGAGATATTTCGCCTTACCCTCGTTCACTGCCAGATCCATTTGCGTTGCTTCCTTGTCCAGACTGGAGAAAGCAGAAATAACGGCGCAGGTGCTGAGGCCAATGATTCATTGGCGTACGTTGGCAGCTGTATACTCTTATAAAAGATTGTACCTGCTCGATTAAGTTCTGCTGCTCGAACTATTTTCTCCAGCAGCAGATTGAAGAAGTCGCACGATAGGGAGTCGCCTTGTCTGAAACCTCGTTTGGTATCGAACGGCTCAAAGAGGTCCTTCCCGATCCTGGCGGAGCTTTGGGTGTTGCTCAACGTCAGTTTACACAGCCGTATTAGTTTTGCGGGGATACTAAATTCAGACATCGCAGCATAGATGCAGCTCCTTTTCGTGCTGTCGAAAGCAGCTTTGAAATCGACGAATAGGTGGTGCGTGTCGATTCTCCTTTCACGGGTCTTTTCCAAGATTTGGCGCATGGTGAATATCTGGTCGGTTGTTGATTTGCCAGGTCTAAAGCCACACTGATACGGTCCAATCAGTTTGTTGACAGTGGGCTTTAATCTTTCACACAACACGCTCGATAGAACCTTATATGCGATGTTGAGGAGCTAATCCCACGAGATATTTGGAAGAAATTTGGCATGAATTATTGCCGAAAGTAATGGTACAATCCTCGAAGAAATAGTTTAGATCGAGTCACTATAGTATATAGCTACCATATGAACTGACCGACTAAAATTCTTGTAAGAATTTTTAAGTACTTGTGAAGAGTATAATGTAGTGCAACCGAGCTAACTTTTTTTCTTGTTTACTCTATATATATATACATAGGCTCAATTTAACTAATAAATTTGACAGTTTTTGTGTGTGGTGCACCGTAATACATATGCCATTGTTGTTGGTTTTTGGTTGAAAATGCTAACAACAGTCAAAAGTCACAACAGAAAATAAACCAGTTGGAATAATGTAGTGCCACAATGACAAACGTCGTGTACGCTATATTCGCTGGGTGCAGGTATTCCCCCTCTTTCCATACGAACAACATTAAATGGCAGTCACATATAGTGAAATGGCATATAATTGAGATATAGTGCATTTATAAATGCATATTTTATGTATGTATGTGTGTATAGGTATAATATATAATTTTGCTTATATATTTGATATGTCTGTGTGGCATAGTAAGCTTGCACTTTTACAAGACACATACGACATAAATGCATTAGAAAATGTGTAATTTTTTAATTTTTTTAACACAAAGGAATGTGTGTGCATGCGCGCTTTGACAGGACAGAAATCGATTTAGAGCGAAAACAATGGCCAATCATCATATTGATATCTAACTATACGCTATGGATATGAGTCTTAGATATGTATATGTATATAAATAATATGTAAATATATAACATTCACATGTTTATCCGCACACAGCCATATATTTACACATATATATATATATATATATATATATAAATTAGGTGAAGGACCTTTATCGATATGCATTTGAAATGTGTATAGCAGCAAGTGGTTGTGTATGTGTGCGTGAGTGTGTATGTAGGCGTGAACGTGTCAATTGCAAATACCAATGTTATTTGATAACCAAACACAACTAATCTATTATCAAATAGTTTCGCATGTTAATAAATTTCAATTAGTTTTATCAAGTGTCGCTTAAGCGACGTTAACCTACTAAAGAAAGAAACGTAAGAGCGAAACTTTTTTTCTGCAGAGAAACATGGTAATTAATGCTGTAAAACAATAAAAGTACTCGGCGCTCCATAGTGGATTTAGTAGTTTACAAGAAAAATCTTCTCCGCTTTGGTATACAAAAGTTTTTGGATTCAACTGGTGGATCTTATCAAAGTCACCGTCACCAATAGCAGAAAGCGAATATACGTTACTATCAAGAAAGTTAGATTAATATCTAAATTATTATAGAAACTATTTAGTATTCGATAATAGTAAATATAGAAAAGAGATGAAAATTGTTATGGTATGAAATAGAGCTAACAATATCAGTTATTTTCTATCAAAATAACTATTCCGTGGGAAAGAAAACTAACATAAACTACCAATAATAAGAGAGTGGTTAACCCAGCCATGTAGTATATAAATTTCCCAGACGCAATTTCAGAAGACAAACTGAACGAGTATAGATATTTCGCGTACTTCTGTTCAGTAAACATATATAAATCTGATGGTAACGCAGAGCCACTGCAGTAAGTAGTTATTCACAAATAAGATATATAAAAAAAAATCTGAGGACAAAAGACAAATCAATATAAAGAAAGGTAGAATTAAATTCTTTAAGAAGCTGATGAGTAGAGAGTCAAACAAATTGTGATATTTTAATGGTTTCGATAGACAATTGAGTGGTTTTAGACGTTCTTGCTTAAATGATGCTTATGATATTTTAAATATTATGAGAGCTTAAATGCCTATAAGATAATTCCTTTGGAAAGTTTCGACAAAAGAAAATATACGAAACAATATACCGATTACTTAAAGAGGTTACATGTACACTAACTCACCGCAGATTTGAACGTGATTTCGACCATAAACTAAACTAAAAAGACTTAAAACTTTGTGATTAAAGAGTATACCATAAATATGAATAAAAAGTCACATCGTGCATTTTTTAGTTTACTTTAATAGTAGTACTAGACTGTGACAGTTAAATTGATTGCGAAGACTCTAAGCCAACTATGCGATTCTTGTAAATGTCGAATATTTACTTATTACAGCGCCATAGGATGTAATTGTTTGTGAGTGGAAAAGGGTATAATTAAGAAAGGTTTTCGCTATCTTATAATTTATAAGAGAAGTTCTCAACTGGAACATGGAAGCAATGTTTTGATAATATCTTGCCACTCAGTATCAATATTATCGGTTCGAAAAATTCTTCGAGGGCGGTACAGTAAGCACTTAGCCTTAATAGCGTCACTACAGACTGTTATAATGGGATCGGCATTTTGTTTTGACAGTAGACCAAGATAGCTGCTACAGTTGCTTAATTTAGACAACAATCGTACTTCTGAGCAGTATTTGACGCTATGCCAGCGAAATCTGAAGAAGAACTTATGTGTTGTGGGTCGAAACAGTTTACATCAGTAGACGATCCTGTTCCGAAGAAGACAAAATTCGTCCTATTCGCAAATTAGAGAAATGCGAAACGGCATAGCTCTCAATATAAATAGTCTTTAGTATATAACTAAGTAGCAGAAATGACTTCAACACCGGTTTCGGACTATCGCATGTTTCCCTACATAATTGGGTTAAGATATATTGCAGTAAATTACTCATATTTATTTAAATTATTCATTCATATTGTGTAACTATTTGTAGGTTAGTAATTTTCTTTATTGGTAAACTTTTGCTCCGTTTATGTAAACGACTAAAATCTGGAGTGATTTGGGGTAATCTTGTGTCGTGAATTTTAGTACCAATGGTAATGCCGCATTCAACATTATTTTCTTCTCTTCTCTTAAATGTAATATCGTGATAGTAATTAGAGTTTGTGCGGCGGGCAATATCAAAGGTGGCTCAGTACCCAGTAGTGGCTCTTTGGATGCAAGTGAATTCCCTGATTACAAAAATAACATTCAAACACTCCAACAGCTTAAGCCATGGCGCTTCCGTTACCAAAGAGCGTACTTGGCATCACACTACACTACGGCCGTCGTAGTATCTTTATTGCCAAGAACTTTATACTCGTCTTTAGTGACACACCTTCAAAATCCCCTAATGCTACGCTGATCACCGTATACACGAAGAACGCATAGGTTTTGAAGTCGGATGGTAAGATTTCTGGTTAAAACTAGTGTACAACAAGCTCTTCAAAATTGTAAGCTACGTATACCGTATACACTGAAGAACTTTCTTAAGGCTTGAAGAATAAAGTTTGAAACTAAAAAAGTGGAAATGCTTACATCGAACTAACTAACAACTTTTGATAAATACGAATCATAAGGCTAATCGTTAACCAGATGATCGAAATCTAACTAATTTCCTATATAAATATACATGATATAACTCATACACTGACTCAAGAATTCGGCAAAAGATTTGCTAGAAATGCGAAAATTTTCATACGTAGTATATGGGAGATGGGATTCACATACTAAACAAATGTTCACTGTGTTTTATTAGAGTACCTTCCATCGATCATATGGAACAAAGTCACCCGAATGTTGGAAAATCATGATGTAAGTTATATGGGAAATAGGTCAACTTTTCGCCCAATTTTATTTATTTTAAGCAGAAAGACACTGTTTGGAGGACAATAAGCGTTTTTATTTCCTGTTTAGGTGTTTTCAAAAAAGGGCAACGAATTTAATTTATGGGTTGAGAACATTTATTGATTTCTGTTTGATATCGTATTTGGTTGCCAAACACGCTTGCGATTACCACGACATTCAATTACGACTGTCTGCAATTAACAGCTGTAGAAGTTGATTAATTTACAGCTTTTCTTCTGCCTCAAGTACGGTGGCTACGTTATAAAGATCAGCGGAGATAGTGGTACATATTCTACTTGTATGCATCTACACTAAAGTAGGTATGTATGCTTGCCTATGCAATATGATAAGAGTGCGTTATCAAAGTCACTCAAATAGACAAAACCGTTTTGGCGCTCAGACTTAAAGCAAAAAATAAGGTGACATTTGAATTTAAACTGCGCGCGTCGAACGATTTGGAGAATTTTTTTTTAGGTTGGTAGTACTGTCAGTAACATTTACGTCAAATTTCATGTCAAAATATTCATTAGTGTTTGAGATTACATGTCGTTTTGTGAGCTGCTAAAAGTGAGTTTTTCGTTTTTTGCAATGTCGAAATTGGTTGAGCAAAGAATTTGCATTAAATTTTGTTTACGGGATCAATTTTCTGCTGCGGATACGTTGAGAATGATGCAGAAAGCCTTCGGTGGTGAGGCTATGTCTAAAAACAATGTTTACAAGTGGTATAGTGAGTTCCAAGCCGGCCGTGAACGTGTCGTAGACGACCACCAACCTCAACCGACGAAGCTCACGTTCAACAAATCAAAGATTTGGTGTTGAAAAACTGTCGATTAACAATTAGAGACCTTGCTGATGAAGTTGGCATATCGAAAGGCTCAGCCAATACCATTTTGAAGGATGTTTTGGGCCTCAAGCGCGTCAAATCTCGAATGGTATCGAAAACATTGGATTTTTTGGAAAAAACTACAACCCGAAACAACCGATCAATCGAGCGAATATCGTGCGAAAAGAGAACCGAGACCAAAAACATCGCGCCAAAGTCGCTCAAAAATCAAGGTCATGTTGACTGTTTTCTTCGATTATCGTGGTATTGTGCATTGTGAATTCCTTCCAACCGGTCAAACAGTCCACAAGGAATATTATTTGAACGTTATGCGTCGTTTGCGTAACGCTATCCGCCTAAAAAGGCCGGAATTGTGGAAAGACAATTCTTGGTTTTTACACCACGATAATGCACCATTCCATACTGCCCTCGTAATTCGTGATCATTTCGCCAAAAACTCACCCATATCGTTCCGCAACCACCGTATTTACCTGATCTGGCGCCGTGCGACTTCTGGCTGTTCACTAAGCTCAAAAGACCGCTCCGGGGACACCGTTTTTATATGATAGAGGAGATTCAGGCCGCAGCGAAGAACGGAACTGAAGGCCATCCCGGAAAGTAACTACAACCAGTGTTTCGAAGATTGGAAAATCCGTTGGCATAAGTGCATTGCTTAGGGAGGGTATTACTTTGAAGGGGATGAAATTGATTTGGAAGAATAAATAAAGAATTTTCAAAATAAATACAATGTCACCTTATTTATTTGGTATATTAGTATATCTAGTTTTGAACATTCTTATAGTGTTGTTCTATACAATTAAGTGCTAAGAATATTGGTACTTAATAAAATATGTACAGAGGTCTTTATTTCTACTACTTAATTCGCATAAAAATTATATATCTAACGGGTGATTTTTTTGAGGTTAGGATTTTCATGCATTAGTATTTGACAGATTACGTGGGATTTCAGACATGGTGTCAAAGAGAAAGATGCTCAGTATGCTTTGACATTTCATCATGAATAGACTTACTAACGAGCAACGCTTGCAAATCATTGAATTTTATTACCAAAATCAGTGTTCGGTTCGAAATGTGTTTCGCGCTTTACGTCCGATTTATGGTCTACATAATCGACCAAGTGAGCAAACAATTAATGCGATTGTGACCAAGTTTCGCACTCAGTTTACTTTATTGGACATTAAACCAACCACACGAATGCGTACAGTGCGTACAGAAGAGAATATTGCGTCTGTTTCTGAGAGTGTGGCTGAAGACCGTGAAATGTCGATTCGTCGCCGTTCGCAGCAATTGGGTTTGTGTTATTCGACCACATGGAAGATTTTACGCAAAGATCTTGGTGTAAAACCGTATAAAATACAGCTCGTGCAAGAACTGAAGCCGAACGATCTGCCACAACGTCGAATTTTCAGTGAATGGGCCCTAGAAAAGTTGGCAGAAAATCCGCTTTTTTATCGACAAATTTTGTTCAGCGATGAGGCTCATTTCTGGTTGAATGGCTACGTAAATAAGCAAAATTGCCGCATTTGGGGTGAAGAGCAACCAGAAGCCGTTCAAGAACTGCCCATGCATCCCGAAAAATGCACTGTTTGGTGTGGTTTGTACGCTGGTGGAATCATTGGACCGTATTTTTTCAAAGATGCTGTTGGACGCAACGTTACGGTGAATGGCGATCGCTATCGTTCGATGCTAACAAACTTTTTGTTGCCAAAAATGGAAGAACTGAACTTGGTTGACATGTGGTTTCAACAAGATGGCGCTACATGCCACACAGCTCGCGATTCTATTGCCATTTTGAGGGAAAACTTCGGACAACAATTCATCTCAAGAAATGGACCCGTAAGTTGGCCACCAAGATCATGCGATTTAACGCCTTTAGACTATTTTTTGTGGGGCTACGTCAAGTCTAAAGTCTACAGAAATAAGCCAGCAACTATTCCAGCTTTGGAAGACAACATTTCCGAAGAAATTCGGGCTATTCCGGCCGAAATGCTCGAAAAAGTTGCCCAAAATTGGACTTTCCGAATGGACCACCTAAGACGCAGCCGCGGTCAACATTTAAATGAAATTATCTTCAAAAAGTAAATGTCATGAACCAATCTAACGTTTCAAATAAAGAACCGATGAGATTTTGCAAATTTTATGCGTTTTTTTTTTAAAAAAAGTTATCAAGCTCTTAAAAAATCACCCTTTATTTCCAAACAGATACACTGTTATGAGTAAAATATCGGCCGACCTATGCAACATAAAGTCACTTGGAAGTTTGAAAATCTTTATATATTAGGTATTTAGGGGCTCAGAGAAGTACATATATATCCTTGGGTTCAAATATTAGATACCTTGAACAGTTTTAGTTGGGTTTGACCATTTTTGGTCATAAAGTGGAAAATTTTTAGCCCGTTATACCAATTTCTTCCTTATTTGTGTAGTAAAAAGTGAAGAAATCAAATGGAATTTTAAATTATGTTATATAGGAGGTAGGCGTGGTTTTCGCATTGTCACATAGGAATATGAATGAAGTACTACGCAATAAATTTTGTCGAAATTGGTTTGATCAGGTCCCGAGACATACTCGTAGGATGTCACCAAAAGGGCGGAGGCACGCTCATTGTCAGATTTATAATCCGGCTCCCATAAAGCCTTCCAACATCATCATGAAGGTAAAATGTGATGTTTCTGGCGTAATTAGTTATTCATTTACTGCGCTTTAAGTAGTTTTGAATAGTAGCATTATATGGGGAGTGACCGGGGTTGTCTTCCGATTTAATCCCCTTTCACACTGTTTCTTACTGAAGTTTTCATAATATTTGCGTTTAGCGAATTTGGTTGTTGTAGTTTAGGAGATATATACAGTAAACTTATTAGAGGGCAATCCAGGTGCCAAATTACAGTTTTATATCTTAATTTAGGGCTTAGTTATTTCACTGATTACGGCCATCTACGAGCGCGTAATTTTCTTGGTACTAAGGAAGTCACATACAAAATTTCATCTCAATTTTTATGCAAGTTACGGCTTGCACGGACGGACGAACAGGCAGACAGTCAACCGAATTTCAACTCGTCCCCACATTCTGATCATTTATGTATTTAATACATACATAGCTGTATATCTATATCGATTAATTTTAGGTGATACGTACAACCGTTAGGCGAAAAAAGCTATAATACTCTTTATTAACATATTGAAAGAGTTTAAAAATGTCGCGAAATTTTCACAGAAATTTTAATTTTTTTGTGAAAATGTCTGCAAGAATTTCAATTTTAATTTGTTTTTCCATGTATTTTTTCACTTAAGATGATTCCATAAAGAGTTATCTTGCCAACGCGAGCGCATTTGTTATCAGTGAGGTCATTAGAAATGGCGTCACAATGGCCGAGTTTCAAATATTTTTTTCCAAAAATTTCAGAATTTCTTTGTTAATAGTGTATGCTTTTATCAATAAAAAATTCGAATAAGATATTTAGTTTTTTATATAAGAAATATCTAAGGAAACCCATGTAACCTTTTTAACCTTTAACTGGTGACAAGCGGTCTCACAGGCCGAGCGGAGTCAGTGAAACATCATTTCACCCCTTGATTTTAGTTCCTACTTAGATTGTATTAGAAAGTTAATAATTAAAAATCACATTTAGAGCTTATTGAGTAGTTTTATTTTATCATTTTATATATTCATTTAATGGTTTGAAAGACTGCAGTAAGCTATCGTATATAGTTTCGATGCTATAGACCATGTAAAGCAGCGGCCTCTTAGGGCGCTCGTCACCAGTTAAGTTACACAAAAACCATGTCACCAGTTAAAGGTTAACCTACCTTCTGAAGGAAAAGGCTCAGTGACGCAGGTAAAACCACAAGAAGTCCATGAAAAATTTAAACCTATATACGAGTATTAGTAAAACAACCAATTCGTTTTCCCCATAATATCCAAATAACCCAGCTTTAAAATTTTTTCATTCTCCTTCAAACCGTTTGTTTATGTTGATTTACCAAAATAACCGGTAAAGGTACCCTAAACTTTTGCCCGACATTCAGATGTTTGAAAACTCATGAGAGCTTACTGCCACTCGCACACTTCCTGTCGATTTAGATTAGAGATCCTTAGCTGTATAAATTGGGAGCTCTCCATGAGCGTCTTATTTATACCCTGAATTTTATCATTTTCCCTTCAAACTGTTTGCTTATACTGATTTCTTCCAAAATAACCGTTAAAAGTACTCTTACTAGTACTGTGCTCGACATTCAGCTGGTTCAGTTGTTTGAAAACTCATGACAGCTTACTGTCACTCGCACACTTCCTGGTGATTTAGATTAGAGAAACTTAACTATAAATTGAAAACTCTGAACGAGCGTATTTTTGAGAAGACTTGCACTCAGCAAATCAACACTGCTTTCATCCTCTATATTCAGCAGATTCTGCGGTTTGAAAACTCACGAGAGCTTACTGGCACTCAAACACTTCCCGGCGATTTAGATTAGAGAACTTTAATGGTATAAATTGAAAGCTTTCAACGAGCGTCTTATTGAGAAGCTTTGCACTCAGCAAATCAACACTTGCTTCCATCCTCCACATTCAGGTGATTCAGCTGTTTGAAAACTCACGAGAGCTTACTGGCACTAGCAACTTGACTGGCGATTTACATTACAGAACCTTAACGGTATAAATTGTAAGCTCTCAGCGAACGTTATTGAGAAGCTTTGCGTTTAGCAAATCAACAGTTGCTCCACCCTCCATCATAACAAAGTTTTGCATAAGCAACATATGGTATGAAAGTTTAACCGCCAGCCGCGAATTCCCGATGGCTCAGCTAGCGCTTGCTATATATTGCTTTATATTTAAACAACTGTTATACGAAGGCAGAATTTAGTTTGTGTTAAAGCATCTACGGTAAAATACGGTGACAAGTGAGTAATGGATTACGCGTCTAACTCTTGTGCTTTTCGTAAAATTTTTGATTCAAAACAGATCTTTTGGCCTTGCTGTTGCAGGAGGACGGAAATGCGTACACGTCCAGCCGTTGTTGTGTGGCAAGGACACGAGCGTGCATTTTGTCGGTTGCCGGTTTTGTTTTACTTGGCCAGAATAATTGGTTGGTTGGACACGTTAAGCTAACGGCTACACATATGGTAATTACAAACGGTTAATCAAAGTTTCGTTTCATTGATTGCAACGCTGATTTCGTTTTGATAGAAAAAGCTGACGTTTTAAAGGCAAACTCAGAAAAAAAACAAAGTCAGAAAAGTCACTGGATATGCCGTATTTTGTTGGCTGAGCGGGTTGTGTAACGCGATTCAGTTGGTCGTTGACTAGCGTTTGCGTTGTATGAGTGGCGCAGCCGAGAACGATTGTCGTGAGTCGTTAAAACGGCTTTTCTGTGTTTACGTACTTGGCAGCGCAATCCTGCCAGTGATTTAAGCAGTGTAAGGGTGGCTGAATATATTTTTATTTTTTCTAATAGCAAGCAATAAAATATAATTTTATGCTTATATGAAGTGGGTTGTTTTGTTGTCAGGCGTGCTGAAATGTTTTTTTAAGTGCTTTGTATATGTGTAATTGATTATTTTCCGAAAAATTTGCAAGTATCTATTTTCCCTCCTGGCATGTAAAGTTCCTTCAATCGTGAATTTATAGTAAAATAAATAAAAAAATTAATAAGTTCAAAAAAAAAGTAATTTACATCACTATTATTTTTCCAACTCAAGGGTTTTCGGTTAAAGGACTTTACATCATTCTTAGTGCATGGATATCCTTCCACTTTGCATGTGACGTTGCAATCTACTGATGAACTGACAAATTAAGTCTGAAGCACCAGATTTATTTTATAGAATGAATTCACGGTATAAAGGAGTTGAAAATAAGTATAAGTGCAACGTTACAAAAAAACAAAGCAACAAACAATAAATTAATGTTTTAAATGACATAAAAGATATTAAAAAATCTTATAATTTTATCCTATTAAAAATTTATTCTATGCGTAACTTGTATATAATTTCTTTATATAATTATCTAAGTAATTAATTAAATAGACGAAATTCGGATATCTTTTTTGCCGCGAGGTGAAGATACCTTTGGAAAGTGGAAGTCTCCCTAATTAAAAACAAGATAAAAAGGTAACTTCGGCTGCTCCGAAGCTAATGTATCCTTCACAGGTGCATTTCTTTTATTAACTATGCGTTCAGTTGGCATGGAAGCTATATGCTATAGTAATCCAATCTGAACAATTTTTTAGGAGATTATATTGTAACCTTAAGCAATAATCGATGTTAAATTTCGTGAAGATACCAGGTCAAATGCAAACATTTTCCATACAAGCCCTTGATTTCGATCGTTTGTATGACAGCTATATGCTATTGTGAGCCGATGAACAATTTCTTCCTTTACTACATTTTTTTATGAACAATAACTCATACCAAATGCGCTATAGTTAACCGATCTTAACAATTTCTTCGGAGAAAGCATTGTTGTCTTAGAAAATAACCTGTGCCAACTTTTGAGAAAACACATTGTCAAATTTGAAAGTTTTCCATACAATATCGTTCAGTTCGTATGGAAACTATATGTAATCGTGGTCCGATATCGGCAGTTCCGACAAATGAGTAGCTTCTTGAAAAGAAAATGATGTTGGAAAAATTTCAAAACGCCTTCTCAAAAACTGAATAAATCGACTCAGCTCAATCGGCTCAGCTCAACATACTGATCACTTATAGTATATATATACCTTATAGCGTCTCCGACGCTTTTTTCTGGGTGTTACAAACTTTGTGACAAACTTAATATACCCTGTTCAGGGTATAAATATTCCGGATTATAGGTACCGCAAAGGCTTAGACTATTCGACTTAAAGTTGAAAAAATACTGAAATTCCAACATGGTATTTCACTACATTAAACACACTTTATTAAACTAAACTGTAAACATTTAAACAAATTCACATTACACTTTTAGCAGGTGTTTTAAGTAAGAAATCTATAATTTAAAAATAACTTTTTACACTCTCACTGGACATCATTTATGTGCTAAGAATTATGAGGAAATGGAGCGCTACCATATGAGCATAACGCATTTCGCAGAAATTTCTCTTTCCTTATTTAGCAATTTCAGTTCTAATAATTAAAGCAAGTACCTATAGTAGATTATAATTCAAATTAAAATGAGTTTAAATAGCCTTTCCATTAATATAGATATTTTCTTTTTAAAACTTAATAAACAAACAAGAAAAAACGTTAACTTCGGCTGCACCGAAGCTAATATACCCTTGGCAGGTGCATTTCTTTTAGTAACTATGTGTCCAGCTCATATGGTATAGCTTTTAGTAGCATAGTAATCCAATCTGAACAATTTTTTCGGAGATTGTGTTATTGCCTTAAGCAGTAATCCATGCCAAATTTCGTTTAGATACCACGTCAAATGAGGAAGTTTCTCATGCAAGTATTTGATTCCGATCATTCAGTTTGTATGGCAGCTATATGCAATAGTTAACCGATCTGAACAATTTCTTCGTATATTACATTATTATCTTAAATAATAACCTGAGTCAACATTTGTGAAAATACATTGTCAAACGTAAAAGTTTTCCTTACAAGAGTGTGATTCCGATCGTTCAGTTTGTATGGGAGCTATATGTTACAGTGGTCCGATATCGGCAGTTCTAACAAATGAGCAGCTTCTTGAAGAGAAAATGACGTTTGCAAAATGTGAAAATTATATCTTAAAAACTGATGGACTAGTTTGTATATATAGACAGACGGACAGACAGGCAGACGGACATGGCTAAATCGACTCAGCTCAACATCTCCGACGCTTCCTTCTGAGTGTTACAAACTTCGTGACAAATTTAGTATACCCTGTTCAGGATATAATAAGAAATATTTTATAATAATATTAAGTCATAAATTACTTATATTACCCCAAGTATTGGTTCGACCAGGATTATTTTTTTAGTCCGATGGGCGCCAACGCAGAAATGATTATTACGCGAAAGTACTTTAGTCACCACGGGTATTGGGTCGACCAGGATACTTTATTCATAACGTTAAAATTCTTAATTTATTCTTCAAAATCTATGTCATCTCCCACAATGTAATCCCCTTGGCCCCAATACTCTTCAGGCGCGTAGCGATTCACGAGCAATGTCTTCAACTGACTCAAAACGGTTTCCCCGGAGCGTTTGAGTCTGGTGAATTGTCAGAAGTCACACGGAATAAATTTAGGCGTATATGATGACAGCGACAACATATTGGTTAACAATTTAGCTAAAACCTCACAAAGAACTAATGCAGTATGCTACGGTGTATTGTCGTGGTGCAGAAACAAAGAGTTGTCGACACACAATTCCGGCCTCTTTTTACGAATATCTTCACTCAAATGACGCATAACATTTTATTTTTTGTTGACAGTTTAGCCGATCGGAAGGAATTCGGAATGCACCACACCACGGTAATCGAAGAAATCTGTCAACATAACATTGATTTTTGGCCTGCTTTGACGCGATTCACTTTTGCCACGATATTCGACCGATTGATCATCTGTTTCCTGATTGTAAGCATAGATCCAAGGCTCATAACAGTAATAATATATTTCATGCCATCCTTTCCTGGTTTGTATTAGGTCATATTTGACGTGAAATGTTGTCGAGTAGTCAAATGGTGTCAATTACGTTTGCTGGCATATTTGGCAAAGCACGGTCATATGAAATGACAACCAAATGAAAACAATTTATCTTCGATTTATGGCAACATTAGATATTTAAATTTGATTTGCCGCGATGTTGGCATTGGTTTTTTTGTATTTTCAAAAAGTTTTTGGACGATTTCGAGGTAAGGTTTTTATTATATTTTAAGAATAAAATTTATTTATTTTTGTAATTTTTTCAACGCCTAGTTCAAGAAGGTGAATCCAGAGAAGTAACATGGAACTTCGTTTCCATTGAAAATAGGGACAGAACCCTTCGAGAGGCTCAATAGTATGAGGTAGCCGAAATATTAAAGATGCCCCGATCGGAAGTGGCAGCCAAATGGAACAACTTTTGCTACTCTTTACGCGTACGTTCTTATAAAAGAGTACACAAAAAATTATTTAACAAATATTTATTCCTGGCGGCCTTTAACCGTATAAGTCACACAAAAAGTGAACAAGGTGCTGTACGAACGCCCATGACGAGCCCGCTCTACATATGATTGAAGTTTCTAGAGCCGACTTTGCTTGCTGAAGCGAACTATACTTCAAATCTAATAAATGTGAGTATATACATAATGCATAACAAATTTGTAAAAATATTACTATTTTTCCATACGAATGTTTGTTATTATAGGATAGTCTATCGGCCTCGATGCAACTACTAATATAAATTATCAAGGTAAGAGCAGTTGCACAATTGTTTGTGTTAATAAAACCTAATTTTGCTGTTTTGCCTTATAGCTCCAAATCATGGCGTTCAAATTCGCAAACCTATTTTTCTATGCTAGTCAAATAAAATGTTCCTTTCCTATTTTATTTTATTTTATTTCTTTTTTTCAAAGTGAGAAAACAATTTTTAAAATACTATATTCATTGGTAAATTGAATATGTATGTATGTACATATTTAACAGTTTAAATATTGAATAAAACTGAGTGATGGAAACTTTTTTTGTTAAAAAATTATGGAATTATATACTTGTAAGAGAAAAAGGGACGACAAATAAAAGTTATGCAATATTGTCCTATTATATTTCGATTTAAACTCTCCATGAGGAGTCATGAAATACTACATAAAACTTTCATGAACAATCGTGTCTGCTGGCCTCCCTAAATCGCTGCTTCGTTGAACTAATGGAAGTATTCCATTTTCCTTCAACTCAATTTCCCAATTGCCTGGATCAGTAATGTTGTTTGTGTTTTTGCAGATAACATCGGTCAACACGATTTTTGAGTTTGATATTAACATGTTAAATTTTAGTTTCTCCTATGACAAAAGTAAGGAAACATTTTTTTTCCGGTTAAAATTTGCTTTCGTAGAAATTAGAGCAATTTTTCGATCTTTGATTTATGAAATAAATTAAAATAAACTTATCGATGTAGATCAGCCCAAAGCAAACTTAAAGAACTAAAGATTAATATTTAAGTATTTTTCAATGTCTAGAATCAGTATTAAAGCATGAGAACAGAAACCCCAAAAAAAAATTTTTTTTTGTTGACCGGTGTAATCGTAGTTGTATACACTTGCGTATTATTAATAAATAATGTAATATACAAATAGCAGGACAATAACTTACGCCTGTTCGGGAGTAACGTGACGATCCGAAATGCGGAATCTAAATGGTTTCATCAAGCATGTTTTTAAAGGAAAAGCGTCGTCAGCCACTATGACAAAATGTATTTTATCACGTTTATGTGAAAGTGGCTTCGAATACGAAAAATTATCCCTAGAACACACACCCAGAAAATACCACGTAAACACACACCCGGGATACGTTTGTACCCGGGACCTCATTTTGCGTTTTTTTTAATGCTTATTCAACCGATTTCTATGATTTTTTTTTTGAAATGTATATTTTAATATATGTATAACAAGTATTTTGTCTTTTGTTTCATTTGAATATTCCTACTGGTTCCAGCGATATGGGCAAAAAAGTCAGAGCATGCAACAGTGGATTTTTGTTTTTGTTGTTGTCCTGATAAATGCAAAATAAAATAATATAATTTATAATAATATACTTGCAGAGTAACAAGGAATACCCATTTTGGTTTTTATTTCATTGAAATATTCTACCTGGTTCAAAAGATATGTGCAAAAAGGTCGTGCAAGGTATGGGTACGTAGGTAGAAAATACACTGGTATAACTGGTTTTTGTATTTTATATACAGCTGCAAGGGTTGTTTTCACACGAGGTGTTGTTGTAAATGCTGCCTGTTGATATTTTCATTATTGTTTTGGTGCTCAAAAGTGTAAGAAGTGAAAATATAAGTGAAAAAAAAAATATAACTGAAACTATAAATAACTGGATACGAAATGACTTCAAGAAGAAACGAAAATTAGTATATGTTTACATTGTTGCTTATTTTACATTTTTTACCTTCTATATGCTGCATCGTCCACAACTCACTGATCGGTGCTACTTTATCAGTTAGAAAGCGTGTTGCACGAGTGTTTTTATCGTCAAATCTTAGGAACCGCAATATCGAACAGAAACGGTTGCCCCGGGGATATAAAAGATAGTTTTTGACGCGCCATAAATCTCGAACATGTTCTCCATTGCTATGGTTCGCACCAGTCATAATAAGTATGCCAAAAAATGCATACAGCTCTGTTATTGACACAGGCGTCCATGACTTAGGAGTTGTGTTTGGATGTGCATTGTTGTAAGCATTATAAGTTTATATCTTATTTGTGTGGCGCATAATTATATCAGCCATTTTAACGTTCATGAAACATCTGAATGTTTGCTCTATTGACAACATTTCAGTGCATCTAGCTGGTCCAAAACGTTCTCTTATAATATTTTGTTACATTTGATTCTTTCATCCACTCAGTACCATCACGTGCAACAAATTTTTCGGCACAAGCAGGTAATTCATTATTTTCTTCTACTTTTTCTTCTTCATCGTCTTCTTCATCATCCTCATAGTCCGCATAATCAGGTAATCCTACATTGTTTACGATTTGAATAACCCTATGTTGCCTTGGAGAACAAACAACAAGCGTAAGCAGATCCTGCGCAGCTTGGCTGAAGCATTGTATATACCCATTATTGAAGCCAGAGCCATAAATCGTCAAGTGACGCGAAATTTTTCGACTAAAATTGCTTTTGAAGCATATTTCAACCGACCGGTGGAATCAATGGTGTCAACAGCAGCATCAACATCTGCCGCAGCGCGCACGCCAAAACCTGTGTCCGGATCTTGCTATATTTTGTTACGCACAAGAGGAAAAACGCCGTAGAAAAACCAGAAAGCTGTGCGCCAAATGTAAGAAGCCAATGTGTCTTGAACATTCGGTCACATCAACAAATTGCTCTATTTGCCATGATTTTCCTTAGATATAAGATTCATTTTAATAATTTTTATAATAAAAGTCAATAATTTAATGGGTGAAATGAATACTTTTAATTTTTCAAGTAAAAAAAATAATATAAAAAATTTCTTTTTTGATTATTATGAGGATTACTATTGGGGTACAAACGTATCCCGGGTGTGTTTACGTATATAATGGAAGTCTGTAGTTCCTGAACCAATGGTCCGATCTGGTTCAAATTTTGAATTTGAACTCAAAACTAAATAATCTTCTTTGGTCCGAAGTTAGCGGTATAGAGGTATAGCGGTTCAAAAGTTACAACACTTCAAAGTTGAAAGTGGATACATTTGTACCCGGGTGTGTGTTCTAGGGTTAAAGAGCCATCGAAAGAGCACATCTGAATATGTTAAATAAACAAGATATTTTATTTTATTGAAATTTTATTATTTTGCAATAGTTTTACTTATCAAAAACTTCCAACAGATTCGCGACCATAAGCTCTAACTTCTACAAACAAAAATTTATAGTCGGCATCAACCATAGTCATCAGAACATTGTTATTATTTTTCTTGTAGTTGAAATAGTCGGAACCACAGTTCGCTGGCGCCTTAATCGCCATGTGTTTCCCATCCAATTCTCCAGAGCAATTAGAGAAATTTCATTGCTGGTAAAAACGTTCCGACACATTATCCATTCTTCGGAACCTTAACATAATACAGTTTATATTATTTCACTCATGCACGAAAAGACCTGAATACTTACTTTTAAAAACTCATTCCTTAAAGCTTCAAAAACTGAATCACTCCTCTTATGCACTATTTGACAAACGGTAGATTTTCCTAACAGAATATACTCATTTGCAATATACATACAATAGCGTTGTGTTGCCGCCAGTCTTTATTGGATAGTCGAAAAAGTATTTTCTTATTTCGTCAATAGATTCGTATCAGTGTGGAGACAGAAACCCTATAATAGCGTAATGCGAACCAGAAATCTGGCAACTTCGAGCAGCATCATCAAAGTGTCCAACACAAAATTAAAAGAGTCAAGTCGCGTTTGAGAAGCCGAAGACGAGAACGAAATTTTGGTGTCTGCAGTATTTTTATAAATTCATTTTAAAACTATCGTTTCTTCTCATATCGTTTATTTAATTATATTGTAACAATTAATGTTATAAATTTCTAATTAAACTAAATAAACCTTAAATACATTTTTTAACTCATTTGTGCGACTTTTGGGTGAAATCCTACAAAATATGGGGGCTCAACCATAAGACTAGAGTGTTGGAAGTGCATGTGAATCATGAATCAATTGTGCTAACAATGCAAAAGTTTTGAAAGAAAGTAGCAGATATTACAATAAATAAAGCAAGCGACGGCTGATACAAAATTGGCATAGTACCACGAAACGACGTTATATTTTGAAATCAGACGCGACAAAACTATAAAAATGTCTAAGCAAAGTGACTTTGTGAATGTTCGCGAAAATCTACGCAAAAGCCGAAAAGAATGTATGCTAGCTTTATATAAATATGTATTTGAATGTGAAGGTGATAAAAAGAATCGACAGCGCTTGCGTGAGTTTGAATGGTTCATTTTTGATGAGTGCGACGGCGCGTACACACAAAAACTTGCGTACATCAAACAAAATTTAGCAGAAGTCGATCTCGCTTCCATTTGCGGTGTGCTTTGCTTAAATTATAAATCCGACAATATAGTCGATCACATTTTTCAAAATCTTCGAAAGGGAAATTTACTTGCCGCAGACAAGGACGACGATGATAACGAAAACGACGATAACGAAGAAGACGACGAAAGCGAAGATGGCGATGAAAACAACGACGACGAAAATAAGAGCAATAAAAACAAAGACGAAGGCTTTGAAAGTTGTTGCGAGGTCAACGTGGCCAGCGGTAGCAATAACACACAACAAGGAGTAAGACAAGTGTATGTGCAACAGCCAAGGTTTGCAGTAAGCTTTCGTGACATTGAAGACACAATAAGGCCGTATGACGGTAGCGAAAAATTTCCAATACAAAATTGAATAAACGAATTCGAAGAAGTAGCAGCACTCATGCAGTGGGATGATTTTCAAAAGCTCATTTATGCAAAGAAGTCAATGAAATGTTTAGCAAAAACTTTTATAAATATTGAGAGGGGTTTAAATACGTGGGGTAGGCTAAAAAAAGCACTTAGTGATTTGAATCAACAGTCAACAGTGCAGAAGTTCATAAACAATTGACTGATAGGAAAATGAAAGAAAAAGAAAGTGTGCACGAATATTTTCTACAAATGAAGGAACTAGCTTCCCGTGCAAATATCGACGAAAGCTCGCTAATATCTTATGTTATCGACGGAATTCGAGATTTGAGTGTAAATAAAGCAATATTGTACGGTACGGGAAATATAAAACAATTCAAAGAAAAGCTCAAGTGTTATGAAAAAATGCGAAGTAATGTCAAGCAAGAAGTTGAACAAAGAGAGGTATACAAACAGAAAAAGATTGTCGATAGTATTGATGCTGAAAAGAAAGAAGTCGGATGTTTTAATTGCGGGGTAAAAGGGCATAAAAGTGTAGAATGTAAAAACTAAGAAAAAGGTACTAAATGTTTTAAATGTAATGAATTTGGTCACATTGGGAAAAATTGTCCTAAATCTAAAACTGATAAAACTGATAATTTTAAACAAGTAAATACAAGGATTTTGCGTGAAAGTGTGATGCATAAAAAAGTGGAAATAGGCAAATACAATTTTGAAAGCACTTTTTGACACAGGAAGGTAAGCCCACACTTTAAAGTGGTAATGTGTGTCTAGTTGGTTTTGGTGATAGCAATGGCGAAAACAAAATAAAGCCAATGGGTTCAGTGAAGCATGAAATATCAATTGATAACGAAAAATATAGTCTAAATTTTATGGTGGTTCCTGGTAAATATTTGGACGTTGACATATTGCTAGGCGAAGACTTCTGTGCGAAAGCAACAATTACAATAAGTGCTCATGGACTGTCATTTAAAAAAATTGAAAAGACGTATGTGAAGACGAAGTGAAACTGTTGAAAATTGATGTTTCAAATGATGAATCGTTAAATATTGACGAAAATGCTAGTATTGGCACAGAAAATACAATTCGCGATTTGATTGGCAACTACAAACCTATTAAGAGCAAGTCTCCAAACATTATAATGAATATAATTTTAAAAGATGAAACTCCAATTTATTCAATGCCGCGAAGACTTCCGTTCGCAGAGAGATATAAAGTAGACGAAATAATCGAACAGTGGTTAAAAGACGGAGTAATTGAACATTCAAATTTTGAGTTTTGCAGTCCAAATGTGCTAGTGAAAAAACGCGACGGTTCGCCAAGGTTATGTGTTGATTTTAGAATAATAAACAAAGTTATTTTAAAAGATCGGTTTCCATTACCACTGATCGAAGATCAGCTTGATCGGTAACAAAATGCGAAAATTTTCAGTACGATCGACCTTAAAAATGGTTTCTTTCACGTGCCAATCGCAGAGGCTAGTAAAAAGTATACTCATTACTCATAATGAACAGTATCAATTTTGCAGAGTTCCGTTTGGATTATCCAATTCACCAAGTGTTTTTCAAAAATACATTAATTCCATATTTCGAGAAGTAACGCGTAGAGGCATTGCATTGCGTTATATAGACGATATAATAGTGCCTGGTGGTGATGAGAAAGAAGCTCTAAATAATTTAATTGAGGTAATTAATATATGCAAATATGGACATGAAATTAATTTGAAAAAGTGTAATTTCCTTAAACAAAAAGAAGAGTTTCTTGGCTACATAATTGAAAATCAAAAGATTTCACCATCGCCGAACAAAGTTGACGCTTTCCTAACTTTTCATTACTTTCAAAGCCTTTAAGTGACCTTGTAAAGCAAAATAAAAAATTTGAAATGGGCAAAGAACAGGTTGTTGCATTTGAAACTTAAAAAAAATTACTTGGCCAAAATCCAGTTTTATATTATTTTCAATACGAACTTCGAAACGGAAGTACACACCGATGCTTCCATTGACGGTTACAAGGCAGTGTTGCTGCAAAAGTCACCCGATGATGGTCACCTACATCATGTATACTACATGAGCAGGAAAACTACCGATGCCGAACGAAAGTATAGCAGCTACGAACTCGAGATATTAGCGGTGTTAGAAGCTTTAAAAAAATTCCGAGTATATCTGTTAGGACTACACTTTAAGTTAGTTACTGATTGTAACGCCTTTACTAAAACGTTAGATAAAAAAGACCTTTGTACAAGGGTGGCGCGATGGATTCTATTTTTACAGGACTACGACTATGCAATAGAACGTCGCCCTGGCTCAATGATGAAACATGTTGACGCTCTCAGCCGGTATGCAGTATTAACTATAGTCGACGATGGGTGTTTGAATGCTTTACGACGTGCACAAGAGCAAGACTGCGAAGTTAAAGCAACTATAGATATTGTAAACGAGAAGATTACCCACGATAATTATTTCATGAAAGGCAAAATTCTCTTTAAGCTGGTTAAGGATGATGAATTAATAGTAGGACCAAAAAGCATGTATAAAGAGGTTATTCGATGTGCGCACGAAAAAGGTCATTTTGCCGTGCGAAAAACCAAAGAACTTATCAATGCAGAATACTTTATTCCAAAAGTCGACGAAAAAATAAAAACGTATATTGAGAGTTGCATACCTTCCAACATATCAAATCGAAAACCAGGTGTTTAAGCAATTGCGCACTTTACTTTTATCTATAAGCACACTTACCACTTTCACTTCGGTTAAGTAAAACACTTGGGTAAATAATTTTCGCACTTTCTGTGTATTTAATTTCAATTTTTTTTTTGTTTCTTCTAAGTATGGTTAAGTTTTCACAAAGTTTTGGGGTAAAGTTATTACGGAATTTCGGACCGATTTAAAAAGAGTGTGCGGGACTATACTGCTCGAGGCGGCGCGAGGTCACAAAGGCGATGCGTGCGTTTCGTTTGCAGATCGTAACGATACTGATCTCAACTTCTTAGTTCGGAGATTCTCCCCAGTGTGGTATATGGTTGCATGTGTGGATGTCCTCTCGCGTGTGTGTGGTGTTGATGTGTGGGTCCTGTGGAATGTAGGTTCTTTGTGTGTGATGTATTGGTGGTTATGGTGTATTCGTGTAGTGGCATTAGGGGGGGCCGGCTTATCTCATTTAGCCATCCCGGCCCCCCTAGGCGAATATTCAGCCTAGCAATCTTTGAAGTTGCTGGAGAGTTGCCACTACGTTGCTGAGTCCAGTAGCGGGGCGATGCTGTGGCGCTTTTGGACGACGCCTGGCTGGTGCAACGTGGTGCGGACGCCATTGATGGGGCTCAGGCCGGGCTGCGGTGGTTCGACGTCGTACCGTCCGGCTTGCTTGCCTGGATCTACCCGTGCTTGAGGCAGCTGGCCGACCTACATCGCGTCGTGGGGTCCTGTGCAACAGCGTGTAATGTGGTCTGCCACACGTGTGGCATAAGTCGGAAGAAGCACACTCCTGCGTCTCATGCGTGTGCGACAGGCAGTTGAGGCAATGCTCATGTGCCTGGGCAACACGCTGTCATTGTGCCGGTGTTAGCTCCTTAAAGAGCCAACAGTGTTGCAGTCGATGTTTCCGGCGGCATAGCGGGCATCGGGTGCGACGCGGCTCGACTTGAGCGGATGGCGCTGATGGGGCTGCTCGTGTACCACTACCAGAAGCAGCAGTCGATACTGTCGCCTTGGTTGAGCGGGGCGGAGGAGTAGGCCCAATAAGTGGCCCGTTGGTGACTGACCGAACAGTTGGTGTTGTAGGCATGTCCACGTCCATCTTGAACTCTGTAAAAAATTGTTTTTGAATATACATGGTAGTATATAAAAGTATATGTGATTGTGCCACATTAGGTGGCATGACTGAGTCGTCGTATTGACCGACCATTTCTTTTTGTAAGTTTTATTGTTATTGTTAACGGTTGGTTGCGGGTTGCGATTTTATTGATTTATTGTCGTTTGCGTTACGGCATTATGTTCGGATTGTTTGGTTAGTATCGGATTTTCGTTATTATCCGCGGTTGGTAGAAAGCATAATTTAACCAGCGGTCTGGTGAGTATTCCGCTTTGAGTACGGAGATCAACGACGCGGGTGTGACCGTCTGAGCCATAATGGAGCTTTTCTATACGGCCAAGTCGCCACTCGGTAGGTGGGAGACAATCGTCGTTAATAAGTACACAATCTCCAAGTTTTGGCGCATTTTCTGATGTTTTCCATCGATACCTCTTGTGGAGGTCCTTTAAATAGTCTTCTTTCCATCTGCGACTGAAATTATGATGGAGAATTTTAATTCTTTCCCATCGATTTAATAAGGATAGCGACTCCACGCCTGGCTCAGGTGTGGCCAGAATGGGTGCTCCTTTGAGAAAGTGCCCTGGTGTTAGGGCTGTGAGATCTGAGGGATCTTGCGAGAGTGTTGTTAGTGGCCGTGAATTGAGAACGGCTTCAATGCGGATTAATAGTGTTGTAAATTCTTCGTAATTAAATTTGTAGTTTCCAGCTACCTTTTTTAAGTGGGATTTGAAGCTTTTTACAGCTGATTCCCATAAACCACCCATATGAGGAGCTCTTGGGGGGATGAATTGCCAATTAATGCCTTGGGGGCGTACTTTTGTACAATCTCAGGGGAGACCTGTTTAATAAAGTCCACAAACTGTTTTTCTGTGGCTCTTTGAGCTCCGATAAAGGTTTTTCCATTGTCGCTCATAAGTTTGGACGGAAAACCGCGTCGTCCGACAAAGCGAGCAAATGCCGCGAGAAAAGCCTCTTTTGTCAGATTAGTACATAGCTCGAGGTGCACTGCTTTTGTCGTAAAACAGACAAAGACAGCCACGTAGCCTTTCATAAGGGTAGGAGACCTTAGCATAGACGCCTTTATCTGAAAAGGCCCAGCAAAATCAACACCTGTGATAGTGAAAGGCAGAGCGAAATTGCAGCGTTCCGGTGGAAGTGCTGCCATAATCTGCGTCCTCGTTTTCTGTTTATGCATAGTGCAGATCTTGCACATGAAAATGCACTTTTTTATTTGAGGCTTAAGCCGGGGAATGTAGAACTCTTGGCGGATTATATATTGCATTAGGCGATGTTCCGCGTGCAACATTAGTATGTGTACATACTTGAGTAGCAATGTTGCAAGTCGAGACTTCTCTGGTATTATTAGAGGATGGCGTTCGTTATATGTCAGGCTTGAGTTAGCAAGCCGACCATTAGCACGAAGCAGACCTTTTGTATCCAGAAATGGCTTTAGTACTAAGAGTGAGCTCTTTTTGTCAATCGGCTTCGATTCTCTTAGTAGTGACATCTCGCAGCTGAAGTGGCGCGACTGGGTATAAGTGATAAGAGCGACCTTTGCCTTTTCTAGGTCTAGGTGCGTCAATGTATCGCCTTGGGGATATACTGTGCGTATTCCCTTAATTCTAAGTTGGAGTCGCTCTATGAAGTTGAGCATGTAAGCGATTACCCTGAGGGCTCGAGGGTATGATGAAAATCGCTCAAGGATGTCGGTATCCTCCAATGTCGTGTGAAAGGAGTCGATTTTCCGACTTTCGGGGGCAATTATATTGCGTATGGGCGATCGTGGCCAAGAATCGGGGGATTCTATTAACCATCGAGGGCCATTCCACCAAAGTGTGGTGGTTGCAAGGTGCAGAGGCTTGCACCCCCTTGTACCTAGGTCAGCAGGATTGTCAGCACTGGCCACGTGTCGCCAAGTGGCTGATCCCACTAGGTCAAGGATTTGAGACGTTCGATTGGAAATATACGTCTTCCATGCATGTGGAGGTTTTTCTAACCAGGCTAATACAATTTCGGAATCAGACCAGAGATACAATTTATATTTGGTCATATTTAGATGCGTTTGCACCATGGATACTAGTTTGGCTAGTAGTAGCGCACCATATAGTTCCAGTCGTGGCAGACTTATTGTTTTTAACGGAGCCACCTTTGCTTTGGCTACCAGTAGGTGACTGGTGGTCGCTGTGTCAGATTGTGTGCGCACATAGATGGTTGCACAATATGCCTTTTCAGAGGCATCACAGAAGCCATGTAGTTCGACTTTGTGCTCTGGGGCATAATTTATCCATCGTGGGATTTGTATCTGTGAGATATCTTTCAGATTACAAGCGAACTGGGACCACTTTTCTAAACGAAGTGGTTTCACTTGTTCATCCCAGTCAGTTCCGTCTAGCCACAATTCTCGTATTAGAATTTTTGCTTGTATCATAATTGGCGAAAGCCATCCTGCGGGGTCGAAAAGTTTTGCCACCGAGGATAAAATTTGCCTCTTTGTTATAGCTGATAGTGCGGATATTGATTCATTAGTGTATGAAAACTGATCAGATATCGCATTCCATTGTATCCCCAAAGTTTTTGTTGTGCTTTCCTTTTCGAATTTAAGGAAATTAGTGTCTAAAAGAAACCCTGCTGTATTGAGCGCTTGTGTCACTTGTGCTAGTGACTCGTATGCCTGTGGAAGATTGTGGCTTCCGAACAGAATGTCGTCTACATACGTTTGTGTTTTCAACACTTGTGTTGCCAGAGGAAATTCTGACTTTGTGTCTTCTGCCAGCTCGTGGAGTGTGCGAATGGCGAGGTATGGGGCACAGTTTACGCCAAAGGTAACTGTTTTTAATTTAAAGTCGCGTAGTGGACTATTAGGAGATTTTCGGAAAATAATTCGCTGAAAATCTTGATCATCTTTATGTACGACTATTTGTCGATACATTTTCTCAACATCCCCATTGAAAACGTATTTGTATATACGCCAATTTAGTATGAGGAGCATTAAATCTGGCTGAAGCGTGGGTCCCGTAAATAAAATGTCATTTAGGGAATTCCCCGAACTTGATGATTTTGATGCATTAAAGACAACTCTTACCTTTGTGGTTTTTTTGTCTGGCTTTATTACCGCATGATGTGGCAGGTAAAAAGAATTGTATTTACCTTTTATAATTTTTTCGCCAGGGCTGACTTCCTCCATGTGGTTTAAATGGAGGTATTCTTCTAAAACCCTATCGTATTCTGGTTTTAGCTCGCCTTTTTTAAGTAGGTTTTTTTCCATACTTAAAAACTGTTGGATAGCAGAGGTACGAGAATGACCCATGGCGAGTGTGTGGGGAAATTCTGGCTTTAGTGGTAGTCGTACGACGTACCGGCCATTATCTAATCGAGTAGTTGTGGATTTGTAAAAATCCTCACAATATCGATCTTCTGGGGTTGTGATTGATATGGGGGGGAGTTCTTCTAACTCCCAAAACTTCCTGAGTTGTGTATTGAGGTATTCGTTTGAGATTTCCTCACCTTGAGTTGTCATTGTTGTGACTGGTTCCGCAACTAGTCCGCTTAGGACCCATCCGAAAATGGTATTTTGCGCCAGAAGTGTTTTTGTAATTTTCTCAACACCTTCGAGAATAATTTGAGGTATGAGATCGCTACCTAATAGAATGTCTATTTGAGCGGGAGTGTTGCAGTTGGGGTCTGCTAACTTAAGGTGTGAAACCTTTTGCCAATGCTTGCTATTTATATGATAGCTTGGAAGCATGTTTGTTAGTTGCGGTAAGACAATAGCTTCTGCTTGAATGCGCTTATCCGCTTGGGGGGAAATAAGGGTAATGGGGCAGATTTTGTTTGAGTTTTGTACTACTCTTCCGCCCATTCCCGTAATTTCAAAATTAGCTAGTTTTGTTGGCAGTTGTAGCCTACTTTGTGCCCTTGACGCTATAAAAGATCGTTGAGATCCTTGGTCTATTAAGGCCCTAAGTTTAAATAGTTCTCCTCGGTGCTCGATGGAGACCACTGCTGTGGGTAATAATACACTGCTTTGGTTTTCGCTGTGTAGCGTCTGAGTTTTTAAAGCCTTTGAGCAGCATGGTGCTTCTTGGCAATTTTCTGAATTTTGTAAGTCGGGAGTTGCTGTTGCAACTAATCCCGCAGCTCTTTTAACATTAGCATTATTTTGAGCTAAGCTGGAAAAATTTGCAATGTGAAGCATTGAGTTATGTCGTTTATGGCAATAAACGCAATTAAATTTGCTTTCGCACTCTTTGAGCGCATGCGCATGAGACAAACAATTGGTACAAAGTTTTTTGGTTCTTACGAAATTGTTTCTTTCGTTAATGTTTAGTTTTTTAAATTTCTCGCAAGATTTCAGCCTGTGCCCTCCTTTACACAGTTCGCATGACGTATGTTTATTTTGTTCGGAGGTGAACGCTTGTGTTTTGAAAAAATTACGATTTAAGTTATTGTTGTTACTCGCTTGGGGCCTATTGAAGCTTCGATTCAGGTCATGTTGAACGTTTTTAGTTCTGACCATTTTTTTATCTACCCTTTCTACAATTTCGTATTGGGTAGTTAAGAAATCGTTTATTTGTTGCCACGTTGGGCACTTTTTCCGTGATGAGAGCGATTGCTCCCACAAAAGTAACGATTTTTCTGGTAATGCGGCTGTGCATATATTTACCAGAATGGGGTCCCAATTGTCTGTGGGAATATTCTGTGTCGCTAGAACCGACAAGCAATTAGAAACAGTGGATTGAAGTTTTATAAATTCCTCACTTGTTTCTTTTTGAATTTTTTCATCAATATTGTGACTTGTTTGTCTACTAATATCCTTTCGTTCTCGTAACGAGCTTTTATGGCTTCCCAAGCATAATTGAAATTTTCGTCACTAAGAGCGAACTGTTTGACTAATACCCCTGCTTGACCTTTTGTTTTGTATCGGAGGTGATACAATTTTTGTGCATTAGATAATTTTGGGTGGTTTATGTAAACGGCTGTGAACATGTCCCGGAAGGACGGCCATTGTTCATAACCACCATGAAAAATTTCAGTGTCACAGGCGGGCACCTTGAGGTGGATGCCTGAACTCGCCTCTTGGATTTGCACTTGTGGCAGCTCCACTCTCGGTTGTGGAGTAGGTGCAATTGCTTTAATTAATCTCAATTGATCGGAGATCATAGCTCTCGTTTCCTCGTACTGGTCTAAGCAGTGTTCATATTTGGAGTATGCTGAAGATTTGAAATTTTCAGGTAGATCTAATTTGTCAGATTCTACAATTGCGTCATACGCAGCTTGGAGACGTGTCCAGAAATTGCTTAGATTTTATTTTTTGATTTCTAATACCGATTCAGAGTTATCTTGAATCGGTGAAGATGAAAATCGAGTGCAGTATCGAATTAGACTGTCACTCTCAGCAATAAACTTAGTATAGGAAATATCTTTCATCTTTTTTTGCTTTGTAGCACCTTGCTTCGAGCGTGTAGCATCAGCAGGTGTACATGGGCTCTTTTCTTCTGAAGTCATTTTTTGTACTTTTAAATACTGTGTTGACTTAGATTCCTTAGAATCTCCGTCCATTTAGATAATATGATAAAAATGATAAAATTGAAATATATATATGAGAAAGGAAAAATTCTCTCAGTGTACTTATGATAATAATAAGTACGCGTGAAATCTTTAAGATAAAAAGTTTTGTTTTGTTGTTGTATACGCTATTTATCAAATAACGAACGCGTATTTCGTTTCTCTTATTCCCGGCGCTTTTGTATTAAGCTACTAGTTTGTTATTGTTTTTGTCTTTTATTTTATTTAATGTTTCGTACTCGTTAGCAAATACTTGCGTATACGAGCGATAATGCAAAAAAGAGAAAAAGGTTGATGACCCTTGTATATAAGATTGCGCAATATGTGCGTGTTTGTGTGCATACATAAGATGCAAAAAAAAAAAAAAAATTTTTTTTGTTTTGTTTTGTTTGCAATCCTGCTTGCTTGTGCTTTAACAAGAACAAGGGGTATTGCTGGACAGGTGCCGATTTGGTCTTTGAATATAAGTATGTATGTATGTGTAAATACTTGAAAATGGCAATACGTGTTTAATTGCTGTTTCTTTCTACCAACGCTTAAAATTTGTTGTTTTATTTGTTCGTGATTAATTTTTTTTGTTTTTTTTTTTTTTTTGGTTTTTAAATAACAAATTTTAAAATTTTTAATAAATTAAAATTTCGCATTTACCTCTTTATTTTTCCGGAATTTTGTAAAAATTGTAAATTTTTAAATTAATTTTGTACCCTATGTACGTTGTATATACCGGCATAGGCGAGTTGTATGCCGTATGTATGTATGTATGTATATAATATTTGCCGTACGGATACCGCGGAAATAGAAAATTGGTGAAGTGCAGATATACACTTTTGTTATTATGTAAAATTTAATTTTCGTTATGCTTATTCTACATACATGTGGGTGTATGTCGCATTAATTTCGTTTCTCACTTTGTTTCGGACATATGAAAGGTATGTACATATGAAAGTGGTAACTATTGGCATATATGTATGTTTGGTTTTGTTATTTTTTTTTTTTACTTTCTCTTTTTAAATTTCGCAATTGCCTCAGCTTACTTTTTGCGCAATCCTGCTTATACTGTTAAGTATAAGGGGTATTGCCGGAAAATGTTGTCAAGTGAATACTTGAAAATTTTTTTTTTTTTTTTTTTTATTTTTAATGTTGTGTGTTTAGATACACAATGTAAGCATAGTAGGCCTTTAATCAGATATGTATATGCCAGTATATATACAATCACACATATATATATATATATATATGTATATATTATACCATATACTGTTCATACATATATTTGGATGTACATATGTAATGTATCAAACTGTTTTCGGTTTCCCGGAAATAAACCGTAAGTTCGGACAGTTCGGTAGCAACCGTTCTATTAAAATTTACAGGATCGTATACAGTTTTAGAGAGATCAACTGTAAATATTAACATACATATATGCAAATAAGTATATATTATTTAAAATAATAGATGGAGTTGATACACTCACTTTGAGCCGCTTCAAGGGACTTTGAGGGCTTTATATGGTTTGGAATGTGGTTGAGCTTATGTTTTTGCCAATGCGACCAAGCTGCTTCCTTGTCCGTTTCCTTTCCTGTTTGGTGTTCCTTGTTCCGTTGTTGTTAATTTCCCTTTGTTGGTTGGCCTTTTTGGTTTATATTATTTTTACTATTATAATTATTTTTGTTTCACATTTATAAAATTTTAATTTTCACAAAGACTATATTTTTTAATCTTCGCGCCCGTGTGGATTTTTTGTTTTTTTTTTTTTTTTGTTAAATAATATTTCGCGCCCGACTTTTGATATCATTATAACTTTTGTTTTTTTTTTTTGGTTTGGGTTTTAAACACTGTACTATATGTATGTATATGTATTTATATGTATTTTTTTTTTGTATTATTTTTTGGTTTTTTTTTTTTTGTTTGGGAATCGCACCACGGAGCGGTTTCGTGTCCGTTTTTCAAACCGTTTTCTCCTTTTCCTATATATGTATGTATGTATATGTCATCACGGAACTTTTTTTTTTTTGAAAAAATTTGTTTTTTTTTGTATGTGTATATGTATGTATATGACACCGCACCTTTTATTTTATAATATTTTCTGTATATATTGTATGTGTCACCTCACTTTAATTTTTCACATGAATGTTTGTATATTGGTATGTCACTTTTTACTTATTTTGCCGCTTGAATCCGTTTTGTCTTTTTTTTCCCTATAGTGCCATTCTGTTGGCTCGAAGGACCAATGTTTAAGCAATTACGCACTTTACTTTTATCTATAAGCACACTTACCAATTTCACTTCGGTTAAGTAAAACACTTGGGTAAATAATTTTCGCACTTTCTGTGTATTTAATTTCAATTTTTTTTTTTTGTTTCTTCTAAGTATGGTTAAGTTTATCACAAAGTTTTGGGGTTATTACGGAATTTCGGACCGATTTAAAAAGAGTGTGCGGGACTATACTGCTCGAGGCGGCGGAGGTCACAAAGGCGATGCGTGCGTTTCGTTTGCAGATCGTAACGATACTGATCTCAACTTCTTAGTTCGGAGATTCTCCCCAGTGTGGTATATGGTTGCATGTGTGGATGTCCTCTCGCGTGTGTGTGGTGTTGATGTGTGGGTCCTGTGGAATGTAGGTTCTTTGTGTGTGGTGTATTGGTGGTTATGGTGTATTCGTGTAGTGGCATTAGGGGGGGCCGGCTTATCTCATTTAGCCACCAGGAAAGCAGGAAGGTGAACTGCATCCTGTGCAAAAAGGCGACGCTCCACTCCAGACATATCATGTAGATTTCGTGGGTCCTCTCGAATCAACGAGTAAGCAATATAAGCACATATTCGCTGTTATTGACGCGTTCACGAAATTTTGCTGGTTGTATCCTACGAAGACGACATCGGCCCAAGAAGTCATATCGCGACTACGAGTTCAAAGTACGACGTTTGGTAACCCACAACAAATAATTTCCGACCATGGTTCAGCGTTCACATCAGCTGAATTCCAAAATTATTGTATAGACGAAAACATAAATCATGTAAAGATAACAACCGGACTTCCACGCGCAAATGGCCAGGTTGAGCGACTCAATACTGTTATTATTCAAGTGCTAACGAAATTAAGTCTCGAAGATTGTACTAAGTGGTATAAAAACGTCGATAAGGTCCAACAAATGATTAACTCTACGTGATTAACACTGCGTACTAAAGAAGATCTGTATATTAAATATCTAATCGACGAAGAAATACAAAAGCAGTTCGAATGTGAGAGAGCTGAAAATCGGCGTTGTGCCACAATTGCTAAAGGTGCAAGAAGAAAATCGAAAAACGTATAACTTGCGACGAAAACAAGCAAAAAAGTACCACATAGGCGATGCGGTTGCGATAAAGCGAACGCAGTTGGGCGGAGGCCTAAAGCTGAAGCAGAAATACCTAGGTCCTTATCAAATCATTAGGGTCAAAGCCAACAATACCTATGACGTTAAGAAAACAGGTCTCTGTGAGGGGCCAAAGCAAAAAACAACATGTGCGGAGTTTATGAAACCTTGGTCAAACTTTGAAGATAGCAGCGCATTCGAGGGCGAAAGCAAAGCAGGAAGGCCGAGTTGTGGGGACAGGGAAACCCTATAATAACGTAATACGAACCAGAAGTGGCAGCTTCGAGCAGCATCAGCAAAGTGTCCAACACAAAATTAAAAGAGTCAAGTCGCGTTTGTGAAGCCGAAGACGAGAACGAAATTTTGGTGTCTGCAGTATTTTTATAAATTCATTTTAAAACTATCGTTTCTTTTCAAATCGTTTATTTCATTATATTGTAACAATTAATGTTAACAAATTTCTAATTAAACTACATAAACCTTAAATACATTTTTTAACTCATTTGTGCGACTTGTGGGTGAAATCCTACATCAGTTCGAGTAGCACAACAATGTTTCACTCGCTTCCGTTCTGGAAATTTCGAAGTGAAAGATTCACATCGCTCTGGGCGACCTATCGATGAAAAAGTCGATGAAATTATGGAAAAGTTTGACCAAGATCGTCAAATAACCAGCTGAGTAATTGTTTAAATGAGTAAGGCATCCACCCCCTCAACACAACTCAGGGCACATCTACATCAACCAAGCCACATAACAAAAAGACTGGGAAAAAGGATTGCGGACACATTCGATCTATACAAGCCGCACATTTACATACATTCGTTTCTGATACATTCGTATATACACTGCGCCGCGTTAACACCTACACCGATATATAATTCACCGACCCTGATTGCGTTAATTGGAGTCGTCAGTAATTCAGAGCGCTATATGAAGATCGATCCATCAGCAACCACGGGGTTACATCGAATCAACAACATCTCTCGTTGCGTCATCAGGACACCGTCTCGACTTTATTAATAGTGTACATTAAGATAAATGTTAAATACTTTACAAATTGTATGCCATTATGCAATAAAGCCATTTTAAATATAAATTCCACTTGCATTCTGTTTTTAATAAAGTGGTAGTGAGTGAATTATTGGAAAAAATAACTAGTGGATGCACACCCCTTTATTCAGAATTTAATATTCATCATCAAACGGTTTTGAACCATTTCAAAAAGCTCGGTGTTTGGGTTCATATGAATTGTCTGTGAAAAATTTAAGGCCTGAATTGACTTCTGCGATTCTTTGCTGAAACGAAATGAATTCGAACAATTGCAGAAGCGAATGGTAACAGGAGACAAAAAGAGGATCAAATACGACAATAAGACATCGAATACGAAAAAGATCATAGTCCAAGCGTGGTAAGCTCAACAAATGGTCGCAAGGCCAGGATTGACGCCTCGGAAGGTGTTTGGTGGGAATGGAAAGGGTTGATTCCTATGAGCTGCTCCAGTCTGGTCGAGGGATTGATTCTGCGTTTTACTGTCAACAACTGATTAGATTGAAGCAAGCAATCGAAAAAACGATCTTGTTGAAAGATTGATTCCTTGCACCATCGTAATACTATTTGTTTTGGTCAATGCAGAACTCCCTTAATGGAGTAAAGTTGTCTTCAAGAGAAGCCCGTAAAAATTACTTGTCGCAGTTTTTCGCCGAGAAACTAGAAATATTTTACACTGATGAAATAATGACTGTAGCGGAAAAATGGCAAAAAGAGGTGGACCAAAATGGAACATAAATTGTTCATTAAAATTCCTTATATTAAAAAAATAAGTTGAAGTTTGATTAGAAATAAGAAAATGCTTATTCGACTGCCTTATATATGAGATAAGGCGCCCAACTAAAAAGTCGAAGTCTTCCCCAGGAAGTTTCCAACTACTTTGGGTCCTGATAAACCAGCATAAGTCTAAGTGTGTGTAAAATCCACAGCTAGAACGATTCTTTAAGCCTGGTCTAATCCTTCACTGCTTTGGCTTCCTTTAATTAATCCTATTTTTTCTTGCTTTTAGAGGCGCTGTAGTTGCAATGGAAAATTTTCTATGTTTTTTGTTTTTCATTAAATTTTTTTTAAAGGAATTATATTTTTGACATAACAAGTGGTGATATCGTACTTTCAAAATTGGCATCTATAGTGAAAATGGGCTGTCAATCATCTGACACCGACAGGTTTAGAACTGATGTTGTAATGAAAACGCATTTGACACCAGTTGAAGAGCTGCTCATTGAGGCAGTTTTTTAAGTCAATTATTTTGCCCTAATGAAAACCTAGCGTCCATATTTCGTAAAAGGTATTTGATAAAACTGAAGTAAGTTTTTATAGATAATAATATTAAAGTTGACTTTCTCACCCATCTCCATTAGTTAAACTCGCACATTCGGTCGTGCGTCCTGCTTGCCACGTGGCCCTTTTGAGGGAAACTTTACGTTGGCAGTTGGCGACAGGACATTCGCGGCTGTTATGCGTGCGGTAATACTTGGTAGTCCAACAACCACATGAGAATTTGCTAAAACTTGCATTACCACCAGCTACAGCTGCAAAGCACGCACAACAACGCAGTGGCAACAAAAAAAAAAAAAAGCCATTTACAACATTACTTTTCATATTAATTTATTTATTGTAATTATCAGCATGAAGACGCGTTGTTGACAGTACAAAAAAGTATGAAAAGTGGCACACGGTCATTTAAGATACGATGTTGTAGGGCAAATCGACATTATTTCATTTGTTTAAAATATTTCTGAAGTGCATAACAAATTTTTAATAAGTCGACCATAAGCCAACGGGGCTGTTCAGAGCTTACAACTTCTGTCGAGATAAATATAGGAAATCTCTTTAATGAAAAAGATGTTTTCATTATTAATGTTCGATAACTTATTGCCATTTTGATGATAATGCCAATATCAGAGAAGCCATCTTCTTTAATGGCCGATTTAGACAAGCTTCTCTTGAAGCGACTTTTCCAAAGAAGTAGTAATCACAATCAGGTTGGTCCGAACTGTAAATTCGATGCATATGAACCTACCAATCAATCTCTTGGAGCATCCGGCCAGTCACTGTATGTGTATGGTATGTATGGCTTGTGTTTTCTTCGAAGAAAAACTTTAAAACCGAACTACCGAGGGATCAATAGGGTCTTCTGTCTCTCTCAATACCTAAACATTTCGTTTGGTATATACCGGTAAAACTATATGATGAACTTGTTCCTGAAAGTATTCACTACATTATCTTTTATTTCAGTTATGAAAACACTCTAAGCTTTTTATGCACGAACTTGCGTTGCTTTTCTTCACCTCTTATAATCCTCTTATTCTTTACTGACGTAGACACCGCTTAGGCTGAGCCCACACCGAAAACGTCTTTGACTAATAAAACACAAAAACATCTTGTGCTCTAACCCACTCCAAGCGAAGCACATTGCGACATTTTGTCTTTTCGTCTCGCTTGGTGTGCATTGAAATAAAACGAAAAAAGAAGAAAACGAATAAGTTCTTGCAAAGATGTGGTCGGATTCGGACGATGAAATTCTGCCAGTCCTATTTTCAATAACTGAGTTTTGTGAACGAAGTGAAAAAAATAAAAGAGAATGGTGGGTGCATCCGTAAAACCAGCAGCGCGATTCAGAAAATGTTATTACAAATTTGATATCAGAAATGAGAGAGAATGAGAATGTATTCGAGAAAATTTCGAAATTCACAAGGATGCAGGTGTCAACATTCGAATATTTGCTGTCTTTAATAAAACAATTAATTTTTAAGCATAATACAAACTACCGCAAAAGTATACGAGGGCTGCTATATATATTTCTGGCCTAGGCAACACTAAGTGTTGCCAGGTGCAATCTGACATTTCCATTGAAAAGTTTGACATTTTTTAGCATAACATCACTCCGAACGTTTTGTCACTTAATCGTGAATTGTTTTATTTACAGGGAATTAAAAAATTCATCTCGGCCAAAAAATGGAATTAACTCGTGAACATTTTCGTGCGATCATTTTTCACAACTTTCGACGTGGATTATTACAACAAGAGTGCATCGATGAACTTAACTCTATATATGGCTATGAAGCACCATCCTATAGCACTGTGAAAAACTGGTACAACGAATTCAATCGTGGCCGACGCTCGCTTAAAGACGAATTCCGTGAAGGTCGTCTAAAGCAGCCGTTGTGCCAGAAAACAGCGATGCCGTACGTGAACTGATAATGCAAGAAGTCATGTAACATACCTTCAGATAGAGGCATACCTATGCAATTCTCCCACAAGCATACATTCGATATTGCATGAACACCTGGTTGTAAAAAAGGTTTGTTCTCGTTGGATCCCACACAACTTGACAATCGCTCAAAAGACGTTTATAAAATCGTCACAGGTGACGAATCGTTGATCTATGCGTACGAGCCCGAAACAAAACAGCAATCGACCGTGTGGGTCTTTCAAGACGAGCCAAATCCAACGAAAGTTGTTCGTGGAAGAAGCACTTCGAAACAAATGGTCGACTGTTTCTTCGGCAAAACTGGTCATGTGGCGACTGTTCCGCTTGCGCAACGTAGGACGGTCAATTCTGAGTGGTACACCACCATTTGTTTGCCTGAAGTCTTCGGAGAAATTCGAAAAACGAACAAGAGAAGACGAATCATTGGGCACCATGACAATGCGAGCTCTCACACATCGGCTCAAACCAGCGCCTTTTTGACCGGCCAAAACGTCGAATTGATGGGTCATCCGCCGTACTGCCCAGACTTGACACCCAATGACTTCCTTTTATTCCCACACATCAAGAAAATTATGCGTGGCCAACGATTTTCGTCGCCAGAAGATGCTGTTAAGCATTCAAAAATCATGTTTTGGAGGTGTCTCAATCGGAGTGGAAAAAGTGCTTCGAAAATTGGTTGAGCGCATGAAAAAGTGTATAAATCTTGATGGAGAATATTTTGAAAAACAATAAAACCATTTTCGTTCATAAATATTCCTATTTTCATTATTAGGCTAGATACAGCTGCCCTCGTAACTCCTGCGGAAAGATTAATTATAACACTACAGTAATTTTTAATTCAAAATCCCTTCTTTGGTAAAATTTTAGAATGATCAATATAAAAACATTAATTATTAATTACACAAATAATTATTTGTAATCATGTACTATATTAGATAATCCCATGACCGATGATGACGTTGAAGTACTTAAATATTCAGTTGAAGTAAATTATTGCTCATTTCACAATGCTGATGTACAAATTCTTTTAAAAAACACATTGCATCAGCACTCGATCCAGATGGTTTGTTTTTTTCTTTCCTCAAATACCTCGAATATGAGTTTCGTAAATTTGTCCATTTTTTTTTCCATGTTGCTACTGAAAGATATAAAATTTGAAATTTTTAAATTGTTACGGGTATACAAAAATTTCAATTAATTAAAATATAATTTCAAGAATTGGCAACTGAGGAATAATTTAAGTCGCTTTCGTATTTTTTTTCGATGTGGGGCTTCTACAATTGAAAACATTGTAATGGAAACCAGCAAAGCTGTCTGGGAAATATTATCACCGATTTACCTTCCAAAACCCGAAGCGTTTGAAAAAATGTGGAACTTTCCTAATTGTTTTTATCATTTTTTTCCTATTGTTTTTATCCTTTTTTCCTATTGTTTTTATTTAATTGTTTTACCAAGAGCAAGATGAGTAGTGAAATGCGTTTTTGGTGTGCGTTGCTTTATGAAACTACATAAGAAATTCGACAACAGCTCTTCAAACAAGTCAAAGCACGAATATGCGTTTTCGTTTCGTCTTGTTCGATGTGGGTTGTCACATATGAAGCTATGGGAAGTTGCGTATGAGACAAGAAAAACTGTTTTGACTAACCCGGTGTGGGTGCAGCCTTACACGATTATAGTTTACTACAGCGCACCAGTTGTTTCTTCTTTTCGCAATGCGGCGCCAATTGGAAATTCCAAGCGAAGCCAGGTCCTACCCCACTTGGTCTTTCCAACGGAGTGGATGTCTTCCTCTTCCTCTGCCTTCTCCGGCGGATATTGCGTCGAATACTTTCAGAGCTGAAGTGTCTTCCTACCCACGTATGACATGACCTAGCCAGCGCAGCCGTCAATGTCGTCGTATATCTCATACAGCTTCCATCGAATGCGATATTCGCCGTGGCCAACGCGTAAATGACCATACATCTTTTGCAGAACTTTTCTTTCGAAAGCTCGTAAAGTTGACTCATCATATCTGATGATCTTATTTGATTTATGCCTCCGCACCATATAGCAGGACGGGAATAATGAGTGACTTATAAATTTTTGTTTTTGTTCGTCAAGAGAGAACACTACTTCTCATTTGACTACTCAGTCCAAAGTAACACCTATTGGCAAGAGTTATTCTGCGTTGAATTTCCAGGCTGACATTGTTGGTTCTGTTGGCACTGGTTCCAAAATAGAATAAATTATCTATAACTTCAAAGTTATGACTGTCAACAGTGACGTGAGAGCCAAGAGTGTGCGACGACTGTTTATTTGATGACAGGAGGTATTTCGTCTTGCCCTCGTTCACCACCAGACCTATTTGCTTTGCTTCCTTAGCCAGTGTGGAGAAAGCAGAATTAACGTCGCGGGTGCTGAGACCAATGATATCAATATCATTGGTGTACGTTAGCAGCTGTACACTCTTATAGAAGACTCTACCTGATCGATTAAGTTCTGCAGTTCGATTTATTTTCTCCAGCAGCAGATGGAAGAAGTCGCACGATAGGTAGTAATATTGTCTGGAACCTCGTTTGGTTTCGGTTCGATCCTTCCCTATCCTGACGGAGCTTTTGGTATTGCTCGACGTCAGTTAACACAGCCGTATTAGTTGGAGGCTTGAATAACATATCGATTGAAAATCCGGTTCACAAATTTCGTAAGCTGATCATATTGTGAGGGCTTACAAAATGTGTATGTCTTGTTCGATATAGAGACTTTAATATACGAGCTTATCTAAATGGACTTGAAATAACGGGTCTCTGTATATGCTGTACTTCTGTTGATATCTCAATCAATATTGATAGTTAAGAATTTAACAGGTGCTCGAGCTTACTGATAGAGTTTTGGTAAGTGGTGTTTCTATGAGAACACGCTGCGAAAGTTATGGTATATTTTCTCCTATCCTATTTTCTTCTATTAGAAGTCAGATTTATTTGTCGAGTTCAAAGGTAAAATGTGCATGAATTTGTAGTATTCTGGTTCGCTTAGTCTGCTCTTAAAAATTATTCGGATATTTTAGGGTTGGATTTGAGCTATTGTCAAATATAGAACTTCATTTTGATTGTTCAGTTTGTATAACGGCTGACGTGTGTAAAATTTTAGATCAATATCTCCAAAACTTAGCGACTAGTTTGCGTATATACAACAACAGAAGAAAATAGCTAAGTCCACTCGTATCATCACGCTGATCATACATATATCTACCATATGTGTTTTTATATTCAAATATTCCCAGCACCTTTGTATGTGCTGCTCCGGACCTCAAAGCATTCTCTTTCACCCGCTTGATTGGCTGTGAAGAGGTTGCATTTAAATGCAACAATCGACCAAGTGGTGAGGTAGGGCTGAAACACGCAGCGGGGAAAGTTGTTCCCACAAAACGCAACTGCAACTACAAGCGCAAAAATATTGCAATTACAAGCCAGGAGGCGATAAAATGTAAAAGTGTCGGCCCCGTTCACGCACTTTGGTAGGAAGTGTTGTTTGCAGATGCGAAAATAATAAAAGTAATATAAAGAAAAAATAAAATAATAAACTCGAAGGGAAAGCGCAAATAAATGCAAAGCGTTGGAAACCCAAGAAAAGCGGAATCGCACTGTCGGAACTGGAGCGTGGAATACGGTTTGTAATTTTTATGCTCCTTTTTGTCCACCAGAGCTTTTTTTTCGTTATCTTCGTTTTATGCGGAAAACAACGACAACATCCAAAGATTTCGCACGTTTATGTATACCGCTTTGTCTTTTATTTTAACCTTTGCGTTTATTTGAACTTTTAAATTACCGCAAGGCAAAAGTTTAAGTTGTGATATTCCTCGATTTTTAGTGTTTGATTTTGATTGGACTTGCAGACAGTTCGCAGTTTTTTCCTGCTTTAACCAAGCGTTATCACTTCCTACCTTGCATTTGCTTAATATCTTTGCCAGTCAACGTGGTCGAGTTGCACTTCCTCTTTACGCTCATTTCTACCTCTCCAAACAACTTGGTTATAAATTAAAATTGTTGTTGTTGTTGTGAAATTAATTTTTCTTCATTTTTCATTGCTTCTGCTATTAGAGGTAGCGTCGTGCACACTTTGCTGAAAAATATTTTTCAAAAACCTCGCACCAACACAACATGCAAGTTTACAATCCGTGGATATACTTTTTATACCGACTGTCTCTAAGATTCTCCTCGTCGTCTCAACCTCCGTCTCAGTAGCTGTTTACACTTGCGAACTTAGGTGGTCTATTTCTTGGGTTTAGTTTTTGTTGGGGCTATGACATGAACGCAGCTGTTATTAGAATGAAAAATTAAATATTGATATTGGTGCAAAAGTGATGATATGCGTGTTCGTATACTTTTCGTATCACTTAAAATTTAAAACATATTTATAAGTAACTGTATAATTATTTATAATTTAATTCATTTTTTAATGATAGTTCTTGTTTTCAAAAAACATACGTCAATAATTGGTCAGTCAGACATTAAATTTTTAAATTTGTATATACACCCTCTCAAGAAAATATCGGGAATTTATAAATAAAACGAAAAATTTTCGATCATCATTTAAATTTATTTGACCGCCTTCCAAGTAACATCCATTTAAAGCTATACATATGCACAGCGTATTCCCGAAGTGGATATTTTAGTGTGGAGAACAAGAAAAAGTCACACGGGGCCATGTCAGGTGACTACTCGTACAGTGCTTGTTCAATGAAATTTGTGAGTGTTTGGCCAGAAATTCATTCACAATGATGGCTTCGGGCGATGGTGTGTTATAATGATGAAGAATCCACGAATGGTTGGCCCACAAACTCGGACGCTTATGACGGATAGCGTCTCGTAAGCGCCTCATAACACAAATATAATACTTCTTGTTGACGGTTTGACCAGTTGGACATTTTCATAGTGGACAACACGACCAATATTGAAAACAATGAAGCATTATCTTCACTTTCGATCGGCTTTGGTTGGTAAGTGTGTCATATTCACCCATTTCTCATCACCAGTAATTCCATGAAGGTGGGATCCGAATTGGCTCGACCCAGCTTGTCTGCATCTACTTGCTCTCGATACTTTTTTTGAAGGAAATTCAGCTATATCGGAACAAGTTTTGCAGAAATGTGTTGCATTATCAATTTTTCATGCATAATCGTATGTACGCTCTCGTGTGACATCTCCAATTTATGGGCAATCTTTTTCAAGCTCTCATGGCTATTTTCGGTAACAATTTCCTTCACTTTTTAAACGTTATCATCCGTCACATTCGTTGAAGGCCGTCCAGAATGAGGCATGTCTTCGACGGTCTCTCGACCCTCTTTGAATGCTCTGTCGCACTCGTAAGAGCGCGTTTTTGATAGAGCAGATTCACAGCAAAGCCTTCTGCAACATTTTCAATGTATTTGGCACACGAAAACTCGTTCATTATACCCTGAACAGGGTATATTAAGTTTGTCACGAAGTTCGTAACACCCAGAAGGAAGCGTCGGAGACCCTATTAAGTATATATATAAATGATCAGGATGTCGAGCTGAGTCGATATAGCCATGTCCGTCTGTCCGTCTGTCTGTATATATACGAACTAGTCCCACAGTTTTTAAGATATCGTCTTGAAATTTTGCAAACGTCATTTTCTCTTCAAGAAGCTGCTCATTTGTCGGAACGACCGATATCGGATCACTATAACATATAGCTGCCATACAAACTGAACGATCGGAATCCAGTTCTTGTATGGACAACTTTCACATTTGACAGGATATATTTACGAAATTTGGTATTTATTATTTTCTAACGCAACAATGTAATCTCCGAAGAAATTGTTCAGATCGGTTAGCTATAGCATATAGCTGCCTTACAAACTGAACGATCGGAATTAAGTTCTCGTATGGACAACTTTGACATTTGACAAGATATATTCACGAAATTTGGTACGTATTAGTTTCTAAGGCAACAATGTATTCTCCGAAGAAATTGTTCAGATCGGTTAACTATAGCATATAGCTGCCATACAAACTGAACGATCGGAATCAAGTTCTTGTATGGAAAACTTTCACATTTGACAAAATATATTCACGAAACTTGGTATATATTATTTTCTATGGCAACAATGTAATTTTGGAAGAAATTGTTTAGATCGGTTAACTATAGCATATAGCTGCCATACAAACTGAACGATTGGAATCAAGTTCTTGTATGGACAACTTTCACATTTGACAAGATATATTCACGAAATTTGGTATATATTATTTTCTAAAGCAACAATGTAATCTCCGAAGAAATTGTTCAGATCGGTTAACTATAGCATATAGCTGACATACAAACTGAACGATCGCAATCAAGTTCTTGTATGGACAACTTTCACATTTGACAAGATATATGCATTAACGAAATTCGGTATATATTATTTTCTAAAGCAACAATGTAATCTCCGAAGAAATTTTTCAGATCAGTTAACTATAGCATATAGCTGCCATACAAACTGAACGATCGGAATCAAGTTCTTGTATGGACAACTTTACATTTGACAAGATAGATTCACGAAATTTGGTATGGTTTATTTTTTAAGCCATCAACATATTCTCAAAAAATTTGTTCAGAACGGATTACTATAGTATATAGCTTCCAAACTGAACACATAATTACTAACAGAAATGGCCCTGTGAAGGGTATTTAACGTTTTTTCTTGTTTATTGTAAAATTCGACAAGCACAGCTGAGATCGTCTGACATAAACAGTTTCTGTAAACACACTGGTTGACAGATCGCGATAATTTTTGGCAACATAATTAAAGATATTTGTACCAAACTAGGAAAAAAATTTACCTGTCTTCCATGTAAGCGGTAGATTTAAATGAAGAATTCCCAAATCTTTCTTGCCAGGGTGTATTATTTCATCTTTATTTCCTCCATCTGTTGAAATAAAATGAATTCTAATTCAATTTAGAAATTATAAATAGATTCACCGAAAAATACTTAAAGAACTAAAACACAACAAAAAAGGCTTCATATTCAAATATAATTATAATAAAGGGTAATAAAATTAATAACATTTAATCACTTGCAACGGAAATTTGTTTTTCCACAATATTTATGGTCGGCCAGTAATTGTTTCGCCGAAAATTGTAAAAATTATATGACACATTTTACAGGCTTCTATGCTCTTTTGTGTTGAATTAGGTGTAAGCATATTTTTATTGACTCAATTTTCTGTTACTTTCCTTTAACAGATTGCTCATAAGTAGTAATTATAGTTGTCATTATGGCGTCATTACGAATTTATGAATTATGTAAGTGCAACGCGATCAAATTTTAATTTCTTATGTTTTAACACATATTTGCCACACATACATACGAGCGAACGCATAAACATACCTAAAAAAACGTTTTGAATTTAATCAAAAGAGAACAATGGAAATTAATTTGCATTTATATTATGCAAATTGTTTTGTATTTATGCTGTTACATTCCACATGAAACAAAATAAAGAAGCCTGTTGACGCTCGCGTGAACGGAAAAATGTCAGTTGCATCGGACAACGGGAAATTATGGGTTACCAACAAGACTTAACACCATATTGCCTCGTGTGTTTAATTTAACGAACACTTCTATATTTAATAATTGAAGAAGAAGGTTTGTCCTTCTAGTCATCATCTAACGAAAGCTTTTTAAATAGGTTTGCTAACAGCAGCCTCAGTTTATTAATCGAAGATGTCAACCCATTTTTAGAGCTTTCCTAAAATCCCCGTCTTGTACAACTATAAATGGTTTAGGTATTAAAATCGTTAGGGTTATTCAGACCGAACATGATAATCTGGTAATTAGTTAGTTTTTGCTTCGTGAAAACACTTAACTTGGATCATATTTTTTGCCCAATCTCTGTAGTGTGGTAAATTTTGCTCTATGAATATCCCTATTCAAAATAGGTTGTGTATTTAAATTGCCAGTCCTTTGTAGATTTATTACTCCTCCCAAAACACTAGTTAGTGGTCCCACGTTAACCAGTAGCCGCAAAAGCGTAGCTTTACCTGAAAATTTTATAAAAACACGGATAATCGTTAAAATAAACCACATTATGTCCTCTTCTGACCAGAGAGATGTCCTTAAAAGATCCACCCCATTAATAGTTCAGGCGAATTGGCGTCGTGGTGTTTTACTACATTTTTTGTTTGTTATAAATAGTATCTGGTTTAGCTGCGAATTTGCGAATGTGATGCTGTAAATTTCTGCTGTTGCTGTACGTTGTTGCCCAGCACACAAAGTCATTAAAAATGCAAATTAGTAAATTGCCTGAAACATGTTTATGGTCACGATGCCACAATGCATTTATTTAGTTTGGTAGGCAGTTTCAACCAAATGTTATTATGTAAGTACGCTGATAAGCAAAGGGTGTCAAAATAGTGTAAAACATTTATTTTTTTATTTTTATTTAACAGACTGAATATACAAAAAAGTGACCTGTTAAACAAAAATTCGAAATAGAGAATTAAGATTTTAAGATAATAGTCCTGCAGTCGTTTTAACTGAGTTCAATCACACAATATTTTCAGTCCGAAGCAGCACCTGTTGGCAAGAGTAAATCTGCGTTGGATTTCCAGGCTAACATTGTTGGTGGTGTTTATATTGGCTCCCAAATATACAAAATTATCAACAACTTCAAAGTTATGACTGTCAACAGTGACGTGAGAGCCAAGTCGATGACAGGAGATGTTTCGTCTTGCCCTCGTTCACTGCCAGACCTATTTGCTTTGCTTCCTTGTATAGTCTGCAGTAAGCAGAACTAACGGCGCGGGTGGTGAGGCCGATGATGTCAATATCATCGGCATACGCCATCAGCTCTACACTCTTATAAAAGATTTTACCTGCTCGATTAAGTTCTGCAGCTCGAGCTATTTTCTCCAGCAGCAGGTTGAAGAAGTCGCACGATAGGAAGTAGCCTTATCTGAAACCTAGTTTTATATCGAATGGCTCGGAGAGGTCCTTCCCGATCATGACGGAGCTTTGGGTGTTGCTCAACATCAGTTAACACAGCCGTATTAGTTTTGCGGGGATACCAAATTCAGACATCGCGGCATAGAGGCAGCTCCTTTTCGTGCTGTCGAAAGCAGCTTTGAAATCGACGAATAGGTGTGTGTGTCGATTCTCCTTTCACGGGTCTTTTCCAAGATTTGGCGCATGGTGAATATCTGGTCGGTTGTTGATTTGCCAGGTCTAAAGACACACTGATAAGGTCCAATCAGTTTGTTGACGGTGGGCTTTAATCTTTCACACAATACGCTCGATAGAACCTTATACGCGATGTTAAGGAGGCTTATCCCACGGTAGTTGGCGCAGATTGTGGGGTCTCCCTTTTTATGGATTGGGTAGAGCACACTTAAATTACAACCTTTGGGCATGCTTTCATCCGACCATATTTTACAAAGAAGCTGATGCATGCTCCTTATCAGTTCTTCGCCGCCATATTTGCATAGCTCGGCCGGCAATCCATCGGCCCCCGCCACTTTGTTGTTCTTCAGACGGGTAATTGCTATTCGCACTTCTTAATGGTGGGGTAATGGAACGTCTGCTCCATCTTCATCGATTGGGGAATCGGGTTAACCTTCTCCTGGCGTTGTACGTGCACTGCCATTCAGCAGGCTTGATATGTGTTCCCTTTTTAATTTTAGTATGCGTTTTGCATCGGTCACTAAATCACCTTAGAGGGTTCTACAAGATCTTGAAAACTTCTGTTAGCCGCTGCATTTTTTCATTAAATTTTTCAGCATTACCCTTGTTGGCCAGCTTATCAAGCTCTTCATAATCACGCTTTTCGGCCTCTTTCTTTTTCTGTCTACAAATGCGTCTGGATTCCCTCTTCAACTCTCCGTATCTGTCCCATCCCGCACGTGTTGTCATCAATCGTAACGTTGGGAGGTAGGCAGCCTGTTTTCTCTCCGCTGCGGCACGGCACTCCTCGTGGTACCAGCTATTCTTTTGCACTTACCGAAAACCAATGGGTTTCGTTTGCAGCTGTACGTAAGGAGTTTGAAATGCGATCTCACAGTTCTCGTATACTGAGTTGTTGACGAGTGCTCTCAGAGAGCAGGAGTGCAAGCTGAGTAGAAAATTATTCGGCTGTCTGTTGCGATTGCAGCTTCTCGACGGCAAACCTTCCTTGTGTTTGTTGACGTGCGCTTTTTGCTACACAGAGGCGGGTACGAATCTTGGCTGCAACAATATAGTGGTCCGAGTCGATGTTAGAACCTTGGAGCGTATACACGTCTAGAACACTGGAGACGTGTGTTCCGTCTATCACAACATGATCGATCTGGTTGGTGGCTTTTCGATCCGGAGGCAGCCAGGTAGCTTGATGTATTTTCTTGTGCTGGAATCTAGTACCACAGGTAACCATATTTCGGGCCCCGGCGAAGTCGATCACCCTCAACCCAATTAGGGATGTTTCGTCGTGCAGGTTACCGACCGTAGTGCCAAAGATACCTTCTTTGCCCACCCTAGCGTTGAAGTCGCCAAGCACGATTTTGACATCGTTGCGGGGGCATCTCTCATAAGTGCGCTCCAAGCGCTCATAGAAGGTATCTTTGGTCACATCGTGCTTCTCTTTCGTCGGGGCGTCGGCGCAACTCAGCTATATGTTGAAGAACCTCGCTTTGATGCCGATTGTGGCTAGACGTTCATTCACCGGAGTGAATGATAGTACTCGGCGACGGAGTCCACCACGCATCCCACACCAAACATGCGCTCCTTTATATGGCCACTGTGGTAAATGCCACAAGGACCTACTCGTCTCAGTTCTTGTCCTGTCCATCGCATTTCTTGGACGGCGGTGATGTCAGCCTTTATTTTCGTGTGGGCATCAACCAGCTGGGCAGCGACACCTTCCGAATTAAGGGACCGAACATTCTAAGTGCATGCCCTTACTTCGTAGTCCTTATTTCGCTTGCCATGGCCGTCATCAAAAGGAGGATCTCTCATCCGAGGCTGTTGTTGGTTTTTCATTGGGGGTGTTTTTTTACGTAGCGGGTCCTAAAGCCAGCGCACAACCCTATGCAGGGGATGTTTCGCCTTCTCACTTTAAAATGAAATTCATAGAGTCTTGGAAATTAAAATTATATAAATAATACATTTATGAAAGATTTTTACACTATTTAATTATCTACCTCGATGCTCCTACATGTAGGGTATTCGAGTGCATTATTTGGCTAGAAAACCATCGTCTATAGATAACGATATGAAACTACAAAAAATCCAATAGAGCCACATTGTACTCACTTTGGTGACTCATTCACTATTATTTTCAGAAATTTTATCATAAGCCCAAACTATTTATCTGTTTTTATTGGTATTATTGATCTTTTTAACGAGTCAATTTGTTCTGTCAGAGTTTTGTTTCAGTTGGAGACATCATAACTGGCTGACTTTAAAACTTCCAGTAGTACATTGAAGAAACCAATTATGCAGTCTCTTTATAGTGCGCAAATATTTATAATAGTCTGCAGTGAGCTCGGATCTAGGTTTGGTTAAAGATTTACTTAGCTCAAACAATCTTGGTATTATTATTTTAAACTAGATTACTGGAATCAGAACTTTTGGAAAATGTGTTAGGATTATTCTATAGAAACATAAGCATTATTTTCATCTAATACCAATGTGAGAAACTACCCATTAGTAATACTCAATCTCGGATTGCGGCTAATAGAATCGAATATAACTTTAAGTAGCAATGGAGGAAGATTGTAAAGAAGAATAATAAAAACAATATGTTGTCGCAAAATAAATGAAAACTCTTTAAACATTTCATATGTAAATTTACAGGGTTTATCCACCTTAATTTAGCGGGAATTCAGCTAACTCCTCATATTCAGCACATTCAGCAAATAGCAAGAGTTTTCGCATAACGAGAAATATAATTTTTCTCCTTAGCTCTGTACGTGAAGGTCTGCACAGTGAGTCGAGCTAAAACAATACAGGTTATAAAGAAGGGGTATTGTACTTTATTGCTAGCAAGTAGTAAAAAATAAAATAGCAATAATAAAATTGCGCGCTTACAAAAGTAATATATTTACATATGTATGTATGCTCTATATGAAAAATAAAAGCTTTAGCTCGCCTTCCAACGGATGTTCTTAGGCTACCCAGAGGATACGTGGTCAAAGACAGGAAGCCGTAAGCTGCTTGGGCCATATATAAAAGAATCGTTTCTGGCCACTCCGAAGTGAATGACGACCAGAGAACATGACTCCATCCTCTTGGTGCCAAAACCCGGTATCTTTGTGATTAAAATAGATAAATTTGAGCGAAGATCAGGTCTAGCCCCTGTATGTGTATGTAATATTAGAATTTTGGAACATCCAGCAGACTTTACTCAACATGAGTGGTTTTACACCTTAAAGTATTTCATTGGCTTGGATTATTGCAAGTTGCAAGAGTATAAAATGTTTGGTTCCACCTGAACTTAGCCCTTCCTTACTTTTTGTTGATTGATTCCTTTGTTTGCCGTTGCTTTTGTTTTGAATCACTGCAGTTTAATTAAAAATATAACGATTGCGCATATTTGCGTTTATGCCAGAAGTTAAAACAACACCTACAAATAATTATTTAGAGTAATGCGCCTGCCTTCACGGCAACTTAATTTGGCAACTATTTTTGAATTTAGAATTTTATTTTGACATGTTATGTTATACGCTGACATGGACGTGCGCACTAGAGTGTTCCATATTTCCAAGTTGACTATTTTTTTTTTTTCAAACACCTCTTACATTTCAGTTTTTGCCCTACAAACAAGGATCCAACGTAAGCAAGCCATAAAAATCATTTTTCTTTTCCCATGTGTATAACATCTTTCGATATTTTGCAGTAAGCAAATTAAACTACAACTTGAAAAAGTAATATTGTATTCCAATATTTTTTGATTTTCTAAAAGGTGATTTTAGATCTTAGATTTTAGGTTAGATCTAGTCTTTAGTATTGAAACAAGTTATTTAGATATCTACATATAACTTTTAGCGCAAGATTTTTATGAATAAGATAGAACGTCCTTTTTGTAAAACTTGTTTTATTGGTATATTAATATTACAAAGTTGTAAATTTAATGGCTTGGGATATAAAATCTTTTTTGCAAAATATTAGGAAATGACGTATAAAGTATATGGGAAAAGTAAAATGGTTTATGACAGGATTGAAATTAAAAATAAGAAGAAATTTAAGTTCAGCTGCACTTAGTTATAATACCTCTCAATATGTGCATTTTTTTAAGCAAAAAGTAGTATACAAAAATCTTTATATTAAATTTGGTCTGTCATATGAATAATAATAATAACTGAATAATTGCTTCGGATATAGTAGCGATGCTTTGGAAAATAATCCGTACGAAATTTCGTGATGATATCTCGCCAATGAAATAGTTTTCCCTACAGGTACTTGATTCCAATCATTCAGTTTGTATGGCAATTATAATCTATAATGATCGGGTATAGGCAGGTTCGATAAGTCAGCAGCATTTTGGGAAGAAAACGACGTGTGCAAAATGTTTGATTTATATCTCACAAGCTGAGGAGCTAGTTTGCAAGTATACAGACGCACAGACGGCCATCGACTCAGCTTGTCACGCTGATTAATTATATATATACATTGTAGGGTTCTCCGTACTCTCTTGGGGGTATAACGAAGTGTGTTTAAATGAGTTAATCCTTCCCCACCCTAACCGGGAAAAATTGGCGCACCTTAAGGACAAACACACACCACCACACAACACCGAAACAACTCACCACACCTGTACCCACTAAAAAAAAGGATGGACAGCCGTATAGAGACACATTCGCCACAATCAGTTCCATACTGTTCGAGCGTTTGATACACTGTCCGGTTGCAACATCCATCCTGCGCGTAGCATTGAGATTCGATTCCATACTAAGCCGCGTCGACACCATCTTTCGTTTTATTTACTTGGTGCGACATCAATCCTACGGGCTACGTTCAACAAAATACATACGATCAGACGATCTCCGAGTACTGTTTCGTCGACTAATCGTACGAGTTGCATTTTTAATTTATTTAACAATTTTATTTGTAAATGTAAAGTTATTGTTTTAAATTAAATAAAGTCAAATGGTATCCAAAAACCAAACGCATCTTTTTTCGCCCTCATTTAACTAAAGTGCTTATTTACTATGGATCCGTGTTTAGGCCAAACATTGAAAGTTCGGGGAGCATTTGAAAACCCAATAATGGAAGAAATTTGAAATTTGTGCTATGTGCCGCATAAAAATATTTCTTACCTTCAATGTCCATAATTTTTTCAGTAGTTTCATATAATTTTTCCCTAAAACTTTTTTTCGGCATATTTTCCAATTTGTACGAAAATTTTGTTTACAATGTTTTTTTCACCAATCAGCTGTGAATTAATGGTCTTTGCAAAAGTTGCAAAGAAACCACAGAAAATACGTTCACTGTTGATGGTAAATAATTGCAATTGCATAATTTTGCAAACTCAGATGCACACGTTTCAGAATTGCCCTAATAATTGATGTCAACAGGTTCTTACACAAAGTGCAGTTGCTAAATAAATGAAATTCATAGAGTCTTGGAAATTAAAATTATATAAATAATACATTTATGAAAGATTTTTACACTATTTAATTATCTACCTCGATGCTCCTACATGTAGGGTATTCGAGTGCATTATTTGGCTAGAAAACCATCGTCTATAGATAACGATATGAAACTACAAAAAATCCAATAGAGCCACATTGTACTCACTTTGGTGACTCATTCACTATTATTTTCAGAAATTTTATCATAAGCCCAAACTATTTATCTGTTTTTATTGGTATTATTGATCTTTTTAACGAGTCAATTTGTTCTGTCAGAGTTTTGTTTCAGTTGGAGACATCATAACTGGCTGACTTTAAAACTTCCAGTAGTACATTGAAGAAACCAATTATGCAGTCTCTTTATAGTGCGCAAATATTTATAATAGTCTGCAGTGAGCTCGGATCTAGGTTTGGTTAAAGATTTACTTAGCTCAAACAATCTTGGTATTATTATTTTAAACTAGATTACTGGAATCAGAACTTTTGGAAAATGTGTTAGGATTATTCTATAGAAACATAAGCATTATTTTCATCTAATACCAATGTGAGAAACTACCCATTAGTAATACTCAATCTCGGATTGCGGCTAATAGAATCGAATATAACTTTAAGTAGCAATGGAGGAAGATTTTAAAGAAGAATAATAAAAACAATATGTTGTCGCAAAATAAATGAAAACTCTTTAAACATTTCATATGTAAATTTACAGGGTTTATCCACCTTAATTTAGCGGGAATTCAGCTAACTCCTCATATTCAGCACATTCAGCAAATAGCAAGAGTTTTCGCATAACGAGAAATATAATTTTTCTCCTTAACTCTGTA